>SNQJ01S0010870.1:134023-170925 GCA_010110895.2 Picea sitchensis | reverse complement strand
AAAGGCAAAAAGGCAAGGGGGGTCCGGAATCTGCTTCCGACCGTAGATCTGAGCGCACAGATCCTGGCTACCCAGATCCATGCCCCCTTTAATTCTAATGCGCCCGAGTTTCATCGATGGATGGACGACTGAGATGACTTCGACGCTTCCACTATGAAAATACCGAAAGGCCCCCCCTGTGGCTCAGATCTTGTGTCGTGTGTCCTTCAGATGGACGGTCAAGATGACAGTTGACATTAAAAGAGGGTTGCCTCCATTATCAGGCTCACTTGACGTGACCTGGAACTAGGACCATGGACTCGGCTTTCAAGGGCACTTATCGGCATTTTGGGGTTCAGGGTTTCGAGATGTAAAATGGCGAGGAGCTCTTGCCCCTTGAATCCCCGAATGTCGACATGACATGATCGTGCACCACATGTCCCTTTAAATGGACGGCTGAAAATGTTTTGTGATACCACTGGCCCTACTTTCAGTTCTTTCGACACTATCGAGTTTCGTGGTTTCGGGATGTAGAACAACATAAAATCCTCACCTCTTGAACTCCCGAATGCCGAATCGCCGACGCGACTAGATCTCGCACCACGTGTCTTTGAATGTATGGCCACTATCTTTCCTTTATGCAATGTAGGCACTATCCATCACGCCTAAACTTGGCGCAACTTTGCTGTCTGCGATTTCTCGCCAACCGCTGATCTGCTCATATGGACGGATCCGGACCGTTGACACCAAAATTTTGCCCGCTCGCTTGATTTTAAGTCCGAAAAGGACTTCTTCCCTGTGCTGCGCTTGGGCACTCTTCGTGTAGCCTGCAGATCTGGATATCCCGATGTCAGAGACAAGAAATGTTGCTAACATGTTTGCAGAAGAATTTCTTTTTCACTAGTTAGGAGGATATTGCGATCTGCTGGATTTCCAGGAAGTTGATACTGTCCCATTTGTGGTGGGGCAGGATGCGCCTCCTACTGGGTATTCATCACCCCTTTGTGTGGAATGGGATTTTGCAACATATCTGGGGGTGGGTTTTGCAAATACTATTGTGGGGCCTGCTGGGGGGCAGACGAAGCTAGAGGACGTGGTGTGTTCATGGAATATTTCATCAGTTTGAAGTAAAAAATTTGGGGTAAATGGTGAGTATAATGACCATGTTCACTGCAAAGAGGACAAGGGAAGTTTGTTTGGAGGTTTTTTTGTTATTCCTCCCTTGGCGTTTGTTTTTATTGCCACCTTGGGGGTTCAGGTTTCCCTATTTCTGGTTTCCCCCAACAGGTTGGTTTTTTGGGGGGTTATTTCCCCCTGGTCCTGAGTTATTATTATTTCGATTTTTTCCTTTCTTTTTGGCGTTATTCGACTGATGGGCTGGATTTTCCGTATTCATTTGTTCAAAATTTTGAAATTTATGAATGGGAGAGGGTTGAACAAAGTTAACCCCAGTGTGTGGTTGTCCTTGTGGAGTAGCAATTGGACGTGGAGGACCAGGAAATGGAAAATATAGATTATTTTGTGGCACTGATTTGTAGGGTACATAGGAATGCATAGCACTTTCATTAGTGCTCAAGGTGTAAGATGAGGTAGAGTGAGTACCAAAACTTCGTTGAATAGTCGAGTGCATCATGGGTGCTGACGAGGGTCCACTTATGGGTGGAGGAAGGGGAACATGGTATGGTTGTTGATAAGGGGGAGGAGGATAATAAGGGGGTCCTATATATATCGGTGGATATTGAGGTGTACTATACATAGGTGGTGTTTGGGTGTATGGATTTTGGTGTGTTGTGGTACCAATCAATCCATCTGTTGAGTGAGACATCCTAGGTTTGTCCTGGCCAAATGGTACGGGTCTCGAGGTGTTAGGTAGTACTATGTATAAGTATCTTGATTGAGAATAACTGAGGTCATATTGTTTATCTTTGTTGATGGTTGCCTCTTTTGTTTGGGGGAAGGTGGAGGTCACATATTTGGCAAGGATAGCGACGAGTGACCTGAGAAACCAATAAAGACATTGTTCTTTGGTGGTTTCTGCTTTGCATAAACTATGTCACCGACGTCATTCATGAATGTGGTCGACGATATGTGTGTCTGAGGTTTGTTTAAAATCAGAAAGAAGTTCGATACCATTGTCATGATGAACGCGTAGTTGAAAGAAGGTAAAAAAAAAATTGGCCAAGGATTCAAAAGTCACATGGGACCCTGATTTTTCATCCACATGCCACTTGGCTGATGGACCTATGAGTGTGTGTTGAAATAACCTTAATTAGATGGAGTCTTCCATGATGTTGTTTGAAGAGAACCATAAGTGGAAGGTCATGATATGGTTGGCAATATCTTCTCCCACCTTTCCTTCAAACTTGGGAATGTCCGAAGGTAGTTTGGTAGGCATTGCAAGCCATGCAGGGTTGTGCAATATAAGATCATTCATGAGCTTACTGAGATCCAGTATGTTGAGGGAGGCCAAATATGGCATGTGAAGTGGCAGTGGAGGATTATTTCCAGCCATGGTGTGAGCAGGTTCTGTGCGTGACCCTTGAGGGGGGTTTGATGGGGTTGTACTTCTCCCTTGAGAAGAAGTTCCCCCCCATCTTCCTTGTAAAGGAGAGTTAGTGGATGGATGACCTTGGGAAGTGGACCCAATTAAAGTGGAACAAAGAAAATATGACCCCAAAATGGTAGCACTCACAGGGGTGTGAGATGGTTGAGCCAGTGAGTTGGCGAAACTAGGAAATAATCCTAGGATAGGAGGGAGATTTTGCAAGCGTCTGGAACAACAGAGATTATGTGGGTCCTCTATGATGTCCGAATAGCAAAGTGGAATGTGTGAAAATTGGTGATGAGAGAAGAAAATGAACAAGAGACTTGTATAATATGGACCTTCACAATATATCTCACAATCGCATATAATCAAATGAGAATCATACATAAATCAATTGAAAAAGACGCATACATGTGGGTAGGTGGATTTTGTCTGCATGGGAGAACAAAGAAAACAAATGCCCGTGTCCTAAAAATACATAACATCCTTCCTCTCAAAATAGAAATGGACCTTCCAATAGCACTCAATAGTGGGGTCTTAAGCCACTGGAAGAGGAACTAGTGAAGGATGAAATGATCAGTTATAATGAGGGGTAGAGGGTGCATATCCTGAAAGAGATGGTGATATTTCCCAAAAGCCACACAAAATCTGATCAGGGTGCAATTGTAGCCTACAATTCCCACCTGGGTAGATGTCCTAAACTTTTGGACACTAGGTACCTCAATCAAAGTGCGACATTTATATTTTTGGCCTCAGAAATGGGTCACGGATTGGATCCCTTCCAAGAGGTGGGTGCCTCAAGGGGGGATGCATAGAACAACCAGACCTCGGCCTTCAACCCTTCATGGGTATCTCCCTACCTTATGGTGTAGGAACACTTGACTTGGAGGATTTTGAGGTTCTCCATTTGTCAACTTCTAATGTTTGAAGATGTGAGAACCAGATAATAGGGAGTTATTTGGATCCCTATCCCCAAGATCTTACCTAGAATAAAAAAATTCTTTTGGCACCTCCTGTGGAGGAAAACTTAGTGAGTTTTTATAAATTTTTAGATGTTGTTGTTTTAGATATTGGGGTTGTGAACCAATCTCGTTTGAATTAAGTGGGAGTGGATAATTCCTTCAAGAAATAGTGGGACGTTTCAGGATCCCTTTGGAGGAAACCTAGTCCAACCTCCATAGTTCGAGATGAAATTATGTGAGTGAGTAGTGACTTTGTGTGTGAGAAAGTGATAAAATGTGCCAAATTTTCAATAACTTAGGTGTCACCTTGCAACATGTGGACTTCCCGTGGTCCTTACAATTCATGATTACCTATCTTACTAGATGTCATTGGTACAACCTTGCAGAATTTTAAAGTCCCTAAAGAACTAGCATGGGGACATATGGGTGCTTACTAATCCTTTAAACTCCCTAATGTGACTTAATCTAATAAATATTCAAAACACTATCCTAGATTACAAGCATGTGGGCATTTATGGGCCCATTACAATAATGTTTGAACTCCCCTAGTGATGTAAACTAAGAAAGTAGCTTCAAAAACTATCCCAATCTTTGCAACATGTAGGCATGTATGGGCCCTTACAAATTTAAGATGTTCTGAAAAGAAACTAAGAGGATCCCTAGTGGGGGATTTGTCCTCTTGTAAAGATTTTGTTTTAAGTGAGATGAAATCTTCCTTTAGTCATTTTTTTGATTCTCAAGATCACTCTATGGTGCGAGAGAAGAGCATACTCAATTATTGAAGTTTGATTTCTGGTCCCAATGAAATGTTTTTAAGATATGTGATAGTAAATGATCTTAACTTAACTTTTTCAATCAAAACAATCCATCCATGTGAAAACTCAAAGAAAAAGAGGAGAAATATGGTTCTTTTTATCCCCCCTAAGTGCCTATGTTTTGACTAACCCTTCATGTAGTAAGGGAATCTAAGTGTGGTGCATTTATAAATTTCATAAAAACAATATTTTGAAGGCTAGGGGCTTTCAAAACATCACAAAAAACTCTTACAATGTTGAAATTCTGGATAGATGTGCGGGCCATAGTTTAGACAGAGGCGCATGTGGCACCAATGCGCAGAGAACCGAGGACATGTTGGCGCACTGTGCGCAGAATGCGTCGAGAAACACAGTGTTGTTGGCACACGATGTTTGGAAGATGCACATATGGGATAGAAAACCCACACATGTTCTGATACGCATTCGGGAGGAAACTTTTAAGTGGAATTCTCCTCTTCCAACTCCAAATTCAGCTCTTTCCAGGCAAGGCTAGGCCGGTTATGATCCATGCAAGGAAAATTGATAAAAAATAAGTGCTCAAACAACCCAAATAGGGAGGAAATTGATACCTTATCCCGAGTATGGTCTCTAATCTGTTGTGTCCTTTTGGTCACTCCAATGAGAAAAATAAGGGCACATTCAAGTCTAGTTGGGCCTACTAGACAGGACAAAGGTTAGTGTATGAATCAAATGAGTCAATCGCATGAAATAAAGAAACAACTAAGCTAATAACAACTAAAGAAATGAAACTAAAATGCATGAGGAAACTTGAACCACAAATCAATCAATATGACCAATAATCGTGCCAACAATGGATAAATCATATTAGTGGGAAAACACCAAAGAGAAAGGGGAACTTATGGATCCCCTCTTCCTCCAAAGGATGGATCTTGAGTCCCCTATGTGAGAGCTCTTCTTACAAATGGAAAACTATAAATAAAACGATGAAGAAATCCAAGCTTATTCCCTCAAGAGGTGAGGTGAATAACTTAATGAGATGTTGCTAGTATGCTCCTTGAAGAAAAGAGATTTATTGAAGGAGAATAGAGGCAGCATAACAATACAATGAGATTATTGAATTCATAGTGCACCCATGGCCTCTTTTTATAGAAAATATTTGAGGCATTACCCAACTGGTCTTTAGTGTGAACAAGGGGCCCTTTAGGGCACCCTTGGGCCTTTGATCAGCCCCCCATGCGGATTCAGCTCGGATTTGAGGGTCAAATCAAATTGGGATATGAACCAAAAGTGGGTGAGGGGCCAACAAGAACCATAAATGCGTCATTCATGTGCGCTCTTTTGTCTTCTTTTGCTTGCACACGTGCGCACGCTTCCTGTAGTGTTTCTGTCCATGTCAATTTTATAACCAATTGTATAGTTTGTGCCTTTTGGAGATGCATTTTTGGGGATGCATGTGAACTAATAGGTGTTTGGAGATGTTTTATTCCTGTAACCATTTGTGGAATAAATTCCAGTGATAAAACTTTCCATACAACTACTTGCATGACTCCTTTTGAAGCAGTATATAGCCAAAATCCACCTTTAGTTCTCTCCTACATGCTAGGTGTATCGAAGGTCTAGGCAGTTGACCAAAAAATTATAGTTCACAAGGCTATTCTCTGTACCCTCAAAGAGAATTTGGTCATGGATCATAATTGCATGAAGAAACAAGCCGATCAAGGTCGCTCGGAACAACAATTTGTTGAAGGAGACCAAGTATTTCTTTGGCTGCAACCTTATAAGCAAAATTCACTCAAGGTCGAACATTGTCAAAAACTGGCACCCAAATTTTATGGTCCTTATATAGTTCTCAAGCGCATTGGACAGGTGTCCTATCAGTTATCTTTACCCAATCATTCTAAGATCCATCATGTTTTTCATGTCTCTTTCTTAAAGAAGGTGATTGGAACTAAGTGCCAAACTCAATCCAACCTTCCCGAGTTGGATGAAGAAGGATCCATCTGGTTGCAGCCACAACCCATTTTGGACCATCGAGAGCGTCATCTTCATCAACATACCATCAAGGAAGTGTTAGTTCATTGGAAATATACAGCTTCAACAGATGCCACCTGGGAGGCCGCTAACATTCTGCAACAATTTCCTCATCTCAAGCCTTGAGGACAAGGATGATTCTAAGAGGGAGGGCATGTTAGGGACATAACCTACCTAACCCCTCAAGTGGGTAGAATAATATATTTCCATGTAATAAAGGTCAATATTAATAAGGCCTATCAATAAGGAGAAATAATTCAAATGTAAGAAGACCTAATAGAAGCTTTCGCTTCTAGATGGATCTTCCTCTAGAATAGAATATAGATAGATTTAGTATAAATAGGAATATAGTGTATGAGAAGTTTTGTATTGGATATTATTGTAATAGAGATCTTCTTTACTGGAGGTTTCCCCCTCAAAGAGGCAAGAGAACATTTCTCTCAGTAATCAAAGTTCTCTTTCTGGTGTTATTCTGGTATCATTCTAGTTATATCATTATTTCTCTGCCATTTCTAGCATATTATTTATTTTTTGCATACTATTTTATATATGGAATACCATAGATTCATTGATCATAAATTTGATCAATGAACTCTATGTTGCTTCGTCCATGAGTTCAATGGGACCAATTGCAATCTAATTCAAGGACAAATATTACAAAACCTACAACCTCGGTCTATCATCCAAAGACATGTTTTTTTTTCCACAAATTCTTCAGATATTTGTAGGACTCAAGAAAGATCTCAATTCAATGTCAACCATATTCTTCGCATCCTGGAAATTACAATCACGCCCGCAAATGAATATATGTACATATATTTATGTTTAAATGATCATACAAAGCTAAGGGTTTACACAATTAAGTTGTCTAACACTCGAAATAGAGTGTATCTTGTATTCATTCATTAATTACACCATATTGTACATCAATTCAAAAGACATCCTATCATAAATTGGCCTAATTACATTCAATGGGCCTCTCCTCAATCTATGGCCTAATTTATTCAATTAATGGGCTCTCTTTCATGCCTCTTAGGATTACAATTAAAATGAGGATTTTAAACAAATTAAGTTCAAATCCTATAAATCCTCCGACAATCCCTAAGGGTCCTCTCATATCCAAAAACCTCTCACTCAACTCCTATTTCAAGCATCTATAGATCCATAAATCTCTCAATAAAACCTCAAATATCTCTAAATCACTCAACCCTCGTGATTTTTTCTAACAAGGAAGATTTAATTACATAATTTCAATTCAATACAAACCGATTCAAAACATTCTAGAACTCCTTAAAACATACTAATTTAAATAATAAAACAATCAAACTTAATTAAGGAACCCACTCCCTTCGTAACTCAAGACCCCTTAGGTCTTGTCAAATGAGCTAGGTTTTGGATTCATATTTCTCTTGCATCAGAATCCCAAGAAAGAACAATGTTGATGATCTCTTTATCTTGAGTTCCTTTACTTAAATCCTCCGAGATCGCATATTATGTGATGTAGTTCTCTACTCATTCTCCTGCAAAATTCTCTTCCTCTACTATACTGCTACACTATCTGCAACTTTCCAGGATCCTATGTCTTGCTTTGTTGCTTTCTCACAAATTTTCTAATTCAATATCCTTCATACCACAATAACTTGTGATTGATTGTTCCTCCAACTGCATGGAAAATCTCTCTGGTTACCTTCTCAATTAGTTCCCATGTTTCTTCCATTCCTTCTAGCTCTATGCTTTGATGGTAGACATCACTAGCATAAGGTATTTGCTGCAATTTTTCAAAAAATATTTGTATGAGTACTACCATTACCAGGTCTTCATGGATCTTCTCATCATCAACAAAAGTATGCATCCAATGTTTCATATCCTTACGCTACAAATTCAATCTACATGATTGATCCAATAAAGTATATTCTCGGATTTGGTCCAAATGACATATTTTCCAGAAACAGTTTATACCTTTAGAAAGGTATAAATAGTTTATCATTGCTCATACAATAACACCCATGCAAGTTGCATATCTCATAATATCATACCAAGTGTAGAGAATCATTTTTCTTTATCAACTGTGTCCACAAGCATGTGTTGATTTATTATAAGAGAAAAACAAAAGATCATAAGAAAACAATATGTGAGTGATTTAGCTTCTGAAAGTAAATTACTCAGATATTAGGTGTCATAGAAGATGACCCACCTCCTCAGTATATCCCCTCCTGAGAGAGCTATCATCCATCCTGTCTACAAACATATGATGAGTGTGTTCTTCAATTCATGAAGGAAAGAATGTCCCTCTCTCATACTCAAATTTGAGAGAAAAGGTACATTTGGGAATCTATCCTAAGGTGCAGTTGTATCAATTGGAAATATTGATGTAGAATCTCAAGGTAGAATATTTGAGGAGCTGGTCAATGTTACTCTGCATTGATGGGTGGTGGTGGATGAGAAGAAATGGCTAGACACCATTTCATCCAACCTTGGACCTCAAATTTTAAAGGGTTGAGCATGTCCAATGCAGTAGCCAAGGACACAATTGATTCATCAAGAAGAATCTATACATAATATCAATTGGATAAATCAAACAAACCCAACAAGAGCATCAAAAGGTTAACTCTAATGGTAATAAGTTATTTTTACTCAATAAAAATGAGGTAAAATCAATTGAAAAACTAGAGGCAGTATGAAGCAAATGACAAGTTGTATCTAGTTTCAAGAAGAAACATTAGTTTGAATGAACGATTTTATTATGAACAAATATGTCTATAAAGAAATATAAGGAGCTCATTTTTAGGGTTGGAACTTTGGGGAATTTAAGAGTTTCTTACAACCATATTTGTTTGATCACAACCCTCAAGCGTAGTCAGATAGTAAAGGAAACAAGCCTCATAAGATTCATCCCTTGTATTATGTTTCAATCTGCAATTATCCTTTTTGTGCATGTGCTCTTGTAAAATCCATCCCAAGAATTGGACTTCTTGTATCAGATCCCTATTAATAAAATAACAAGAAGCATGTGATACAACATATTCGATGTAACTTTGTGGTGTATGGCTATGGCATAGAAGTGATTTCCTCTTAACAAGTGACCACTATATTTTCATTTCTTCATATGTTTGAATCATATGGAGAGGGTACCTCCATGTATTTAAATAACTAAATATTCTTAATTTTTTAAGCATGTTTTGAATGATCTGTTATATGGGTTAGAACTGTTGAATCCTTAATTGATCATCATGTTATTCCCATTCCATAAGCTATGATATTCATTCTTTTCAGTGACTCGTATGTTTATCTGGTTATTCTTCTAATTCACCACTTCACTCATCTTTTAAATTTGAATGTATGAAACACTTGTGGACATATTCCTCTTCTAGATGCGAGTTTTTATCATATAGTTCGGAATGATTGAGGGTTGAAATATCTAAATAGAGAGATAAATACTTACCCAAATTTTCATAATTTTCTTTGATGCAAGCATGGTTTTAAGGCTCACCCTAAGTGTTATCCCTCAAGGTGCCTCAAAATTTCTATATTGAAAACCTAGGACATCTCAAGGGATAACAATTTCTTCTTTATAATTGAAATATTTCAACAATGTTAGGATTTATGTAAATATTGATAGATCCAAAATCAATTAAAATTGATATGCGTTGGTTATGAATCTTACCTTCCACTTAAATAATGGGGGACTGATATTCTTCTTGTTTCTTTCCCAAGGTTACGTGGATCCTTGCCATGCTTCCTCCCATGTATACCACTATTTCATCCTCCTAAATGTTGTGGATATTCCACATTCTTTCTCCTTTGTGAGGGAAGTCCCTATATAAGTGATTTCCCTCACATCCCCAACATTGTATAGGTTGTTTCCTTGGACCTTTCCCAAATGAATCTACCTTCCTAGGCTCATTTTGGGGTTGGATTTCCTTGTTTATTTCCTTATGAGTTGTTATTGAAAAAAGGGTGGCTTAATATTTTTTTTCCTATTCTCTTTCTTACCCTTCCTCTTGTCATTCCATGCTTTTTTGAAGAATGTATTTCCTCCGCTCTGCTCATAAAGACAATTTTATCTCCCTATGGATTCCTTCAAATTATCGAGGTTATCATAGTGTATATTGTCACTATAGAAGGAGGGTAACCTAGTAAAATATGTTTGTATTTATACCTTCTCATTCTTTATGAAGCCCACATACTTCAATAATTCAAAGAACCTCTTCTCATATTTGTCCATTTTCATGCTTCCCAACTTGAGTTTAAATAAATATCTGATCTTCATTTCATAGTAATGTTGTGAAAACAATTTCTAATAGAAATATCCTTTGAATTTCCTTCACGAGACGTTATTTTTGTCAAGGTGTTTGGCTTGCTTGAGTTGATCCCACCACATGGATTCCTTTACTTGAAAGTGGTAGGTTGCAATTATGGTTTGTACCCTTAAGGGGTAATCATGTAGTTGGAAATATTTATTCATTTACAATAACCATGCTTCAACCTATTCTCCCTTTCTATACCATTAAAATTTAGTGTCTTGATTTTCTCGATTTCACCCTACAAAATTTCTAACTTAGGCCTTCTTCTTTACCTCTTGATAAGAGACACACTTGGGATACTCCCTGAACCTAAACTTGCACAAGCTATTCTAGTTGATTGATATGGGAAATGATGGTGCCTTCTAAATATTTTTTATTGTCTTTCAGTCTTGATTTTCTTGATTTCACCCTACAAAATTTCTAACTTAGGCCTTCTTCTTTACCTCCTGATAAGAGACACACTTGGGATACTCCCTGACCCTAAACTTGCACAATATATTCTAGTTGATTGATAAGGGAAATGATGGTGCCTTCTAAATATTTTTTATTGTCTTTCATTCCTAAGATGATTCCTTATACTATGGGATCTGGGTGATGCCACTTGTCAAGTACTAGCTTCTTACATAGAGTCAAAGTCCTTGTTGACTTACCTATGAAACATATTTAGACTTTATAGAAGATCCTCCTAATATTTCATGATCTTATCATTATATTCCCTATATCTTTGCACTTCTCTATGTAGGATTATCATATTCACATGATCCTCTCTGCCTCTTCTCCCATTGGACTTTATATCAACATTTCCCATGCTAACATGTAGACCTATGATATCCTCCTCCTGGTTGTAAGATACTTGGGAATCTTCCGTAACTCTAGTCCTCATATAATAACCAAAAAAAAATTCATCACCTATAATTCTACAAGAAAATGTGCATGCAATAAAATTTATGTTAGAAAAAATATGTATACGTGGTTTTGGAAAACGAATGCATAACGTTTATGATCTTTAAGGCCACCAATAGTATTCTAAGCTGAATTCAAAATTTACTTTCCCAATATATTTTCTGGGTGCACACGATGATTCTACTTTTCATTATCTTTCCATTGACTACTATTTTCCTCAATTTTGAGCTTTGAGCATAAAATTATGGGAAATTGAATATTACCACCTTAACCCTCTTGTGCAACTTTGTCCCTAGTGCCAAATAATCTCAAGTACAAAATTTGGCCACCTAAATAGGTAAATTTGTTTGGAACCAAGGATAAAGTTGTATGGGACACTGATAATAGTGCTAATGCTAAATTCATAGAAACTCTCAGATGATCAAATTGATGCTCCAATAAAAATCTGCACCAATCTTGAAATAACAACATTGTCCATTTTGCACTTTTTCCCGACTTGACAATTTTATCCCTATTTAAGCATCCCTACACCAAATCCTTCGAAATTTTAAATATAATCCCAATTATTTATCTTCATACCTATTTTTTGAATGATCTATCAAAATTTGACCCTTATCCAGGCTCCAAACTAATAGTTATGGCATGCAGAAGTTTTGAATGTTTTCCCATTTTTAGACCTATATGATATATGAGTCTTCTCTCTCGTCCTATATAGTTTCAGGTACCCATATTAAAATTATATTTCCATATAGCACTCTTTTTCCCCAAACTTACTTCTAAGTAAGGAGTTATGCCTTTTGGAAGTAAATTGGTACTAAATTATATCATGTATTGTTTCAACTATAACTTTTTCATACAAGCTCTATTTTGTGACCAGAATAGCTTAATGGAGAGATATCAATGATTTATTTCATTTAAGTAGTAGAATCCCTTGAAAATGTTATTTAGGCCCTCAAAATGCCTCCACAAGTTGATGACCTTCTAAATATAAAAAAAAATGTATAAAAACACTGATTTACCATTGTAATAGTTCGTTCATCCAAACGTACATGCCTATCAAAATGGTTTATCACAGAATTTTCCCATCAAGCTTTCAATTGACATGTTCTTAATATTTACCCACAACCTTCAAGTCGCAAGCCTATCATATCCTTTCTCATGGAATTTTTTCTTTAGAAAGGTCAAGCTACAAGTTTTATAGTTTTGTTCGCAACTAGCAAGCCTATCAGGCTCAACCTTCATAAGCTTTTTACCTTCAAGAAATTTTACCTTAATGACATTTAACCTTGGGGACCTTTACCCTTTATATCATTTTCCCCATGGATCCTCCTGCAAGAGTCCTCCCCACGATACTCCTCCTGAAAAACCTTTTCATGTATGCTTCTCCTGATGATTCTTCCTTTCGTGGAATTTCTCCCATGAACCTTCTCCCTGTAATCCTTGTTTCCACAATCCTTCTCCCACATACTTACTCCCAGATAATTTATCCCATGTACTTTCTCCCACAAACCTTCCTCTCATGCGCTTTCTCTCATGGACTTCCTCTTGCATACTTTCTCCTACAGAGCTTCACCTACAATCCTTTTTTCTTGCAACCTTGTCACATTGCACGCCATTAAGATCATCATGTGAGAATTTTCCCACACACGATATTCTCCCTGAAAAAATTCTCTCATGAATTGGTCATCCTGACCGATGATCCCCTATCAATGGTTGAGATTTAATCTTGTTGTCAAATGAATGGTCAAGATTACCCCTGACGCTTAGTCCAATTTGGCTTCAAACTTATAGGTTCTGCCATAGAGAGATTCAACGGTGTCCATGCCATGGGTAACCTTCCATTATGACATTCACACTAGAACTTCCACACAACCAAAATGTGGTTCCATGTAATCACTATATAGAATTTTCCAAAAATTATGAAATTATAATTTTTTTTAAATTTTATAATTTCTTAAAAAAAATTTGTAAGTGTACTTGAAAGTTTTTACTCATTCCATAATGAATATTTATCATCGATTCCTAATGTCAGAATGATCCAGGTAATCAATTTTCCAACTCCTAAGTCACCATTCAAACATGAAGTTCAACCTCTCAAGACAAAACAAAATTAACTCTGTAATATTCAAATTGATACAATTAATCCTCTCTCTAACTATTATAAGGTGAATTAAACTTGAATATGCTCATAAGTTTAGGGATTCCAATATGTTTCCACAATTTCCCCCAAATCCATCACATGTGAAACTCTTCAACAATGAATTTATGTCGAATTTGCATGGGTCTTGGAACATACAAGCTCAATGTTGAACCTTCTACTATGATACTAATATGTAATATCCCCCATCTTAAGTGAGGAACATTCCCCTGTGGAATTATACATTAAATAAATTTTTATGCTAACTTATTATGTATCTTACAAGCTATTGGAATACACACACATTTAACCATTATTCTATCATTTATTTAAATCCATCTACAACTTGTTGAAATAAATATGAATGTAGCTAATTAAATTCATAGAACAACATATAAAATCACTCTCATATACATAATTAATACATAGTGGAATAAACCATAAATATAACACAAAACAAGATAGAACAGTTATCTTCTTAAAATAGTTATGCAATAAGCTAATTGTGATGGATGTTCCACCCAACAATGGACTTGCTATTCCAGATCTCAAAATCAAGTCACCCCCGAGATGGGCGTAGGATTGCACAAAAGAGGGAACTCACAACTCAAATATCACATAACCCATTGGTTTTCTCCTACAACAATCTCGATTTCCACCAGCTCTCTTCCTCTTAACCTTCCCAACCCAAGGAATGTACCCCTTCACTAATATTAGTCCATCAAGTATCCCATTCATTTATCAGGGTCTCTCTAGCATAGGCAACTAGGAATATCACTATTGGGACTTCAAGGGAACTCACTAGTAGGAAAAATGCTAGTAAAACAATAGAAATCACTTCTTGTTCTTGTGGGATTGTAATTACAAACTAGAATAACCATAGATGATCTGTGCTCATACTAGTGGAATTTCTGGTCCAAAAATGGTAAGTCAATATGAAAAAGATATTATATTTAATTTGTACATCCAATAAATAATTTGTTCAAAATGTTTCATATTTGCAAGGTTTTTATCCATAATTTATCATTTCAAAGAAAGCGTGCAACCAGGTGCAAGGAAGGAAAAATATATAATTTTTGAAATGAATATTGCAGAAAGCTAAGGGTGAAATCATAGAAGCATTCCACCTACCAGACCTAAAATCGATTCCACCGTTGGTACCATTATGTGGGTGGGGAGGAGAAATCGGTACGGCTGGCCTCAAGGATTCTGGGTGTAGAGGAGCGGATGTCTCCCAGTTCAGGAACCCTTGTCGAGCTCATTGGTAGGGATTAATCCATTGTGTGAGTCTCCTCCTTATCACAATTGCATTTTTCATCCTTTTCTAATGAAACCATAGGCGTTATATATTTCTAGATTTTTCTCTGCAACTAAACATTCTAGATGTAATTGTATTAGTAAATGAATTTAACAAAGTCTTTATTGAAAACCAAAACTAGATTTTTCTCTACAACTAAACATTTTAGATGTAATTGTATTAGTAAATGAATTTAACAAAGTTTTTAGTGAAAACCAAAACCAAATATAGTGAAGTTAAGGAAAACTTATATTTGATGCTTTGCTTCTGGTGTGTTTACATTTTTGTGTTGTTGGAATTCTTTGCTTTGTAGTTATCCTTGTAATTGAACCACCAAACAAACATTTCATTCATGCTAACCTTTGTCCTGTACATATGGAGTTTGCAGGGATCAGAGGAAATGGATAGTTTGGAGTGGTCAGCGTGAAGAAAGAAATGAGAGGAGGATGGTGTGTGTGTCTAGGTGCTTTTCTATGGGACAAAGAACCAACACGTTTGCAAGATGGTCTGCATGGTGGTGTAGGTGTCAACTGGATATCATCTCAATAGAAAAAGGATATGGACTATGCATTGAGAAAACATTTAATGCTAAGAAATAATGCTAGACTCATCTTTAGCACTTCGTTTGGAAAAACAAGTCCACAAATATATGATTTAAAGAAAAGATAACCAAAGATATCTTCCTCTGTACCTTGGGAAGAGGCCAAATAAAAGGGAAAATATGAAAGTTAGGTTAAAATTTAATGAATTTCCAACTTAGATTGCATGAACCTCAAAAACTTTTCTTTAAAACAAACTAAAGTCATTGATCTTCATGCCAAACTAATAAACCGAATAAAAATCAATTACTAATAGTCCCTCCTAAATTCGAATTACAACGACTAATAATGAATACATTATCTTTTGTAAATCTCAAAATGGTAAATCTCAAAATGGTGTTAAGAAAATAAGAGAAACTGCAAAATTGTAATGAGACAATATTACACTCAATTTTGTTTTATTAAATTTAACAACATTTTTGTCTTTTCCATTCCAACTCCATATCACTAACACCTACTTAGATTTTATATCAAAACAACTTAAATTTTTTTAAACAAATTTTAAATTTACCTTTTTATCTAACTAAACATCACATCAAAGTACAATGACATTGCCAGCATACAACTTTTATTAACCTATATTACCAAATAACTTTCCAAAAAACAACCATCCGAATTCAATCATTAAAACAATTATGTAAACCCAAGTAAGCACACAATAAATAAATACAATGAATACAATGTGGTGTCCTTATAGATTGCACAATAAACAAAGACCATCAATACAATATGATATCCATATGGATTTGAATATAGCCTCTCTTTTTAAATAAAATTATGAGCTATAATTTTTCCATTTGGATTTTTTAACTTTATATGAAGTTACTACGAGAACTTTTTTTAAGGTGGTTGTTACAAATCATCTTTTAACAATAGAATCTCCCGAGAACTTTAACTTTTTCCTTTCAAATTTTTTTTTTAATAGTAAATTAAATATTTTATCTTTTTTGTTAGTTGATTTTTTGTTTTTTATTTTTATATATATTAAATTAAATGTTTTATTTTTTTATGTTTTACATATATCATGCCTATTAGTAGGTATAATAAAGGTTTTTAGGGCATTGAATCCATTACAATTATAATTTAAAAAATGAAAATTTACAATTTCACCAACAATTATATAACCAAATTTTTAATAATAATTTCTAAAAAATTAAGAAAAATAAAATATATATATACATATATGTTCTTAGACCACATCTTTAACAACACAATCTTAATTATTTTCAATGGTGTTGACACCTAATATATTTTAGTATGATGTCCTCCCATAAACTATGAGATTGGAAGTGATTACTAGTGTACACATGACATTTTATATAACAAACTCTTGTGTTTTGATATTGTACTCTTCATCATAAACACATTAAAATCCAACTTAAATTAAGTGTAATACATTTTTATCTTAATTAATTATTCGATTTCCATTGATAACCAATTTGTGAATTGTTATAAATTGATCATTATAACATAAGTTAACAAACTTTTTAATTAATACAATTTTATTGCATTGTTGATGATGCAAAAAATGCACCTGAATGGGGTGGCGGTTGAGCTCATCCACTGTGTGGAATCTTTGGAATGACAAAACAAATTGTTAATTTCAATGGTTTCTAGTGAAAAGGAATGGGAGCACCATTCATCTTGTAAAAGGTGATGGATCGTCTCACAATGACACAAGGTGGAGCCTTAAGTTCACAATATGGATGGATGATTGGGTTGTTAGCACTCTCAAGTCTTCTAGTTTTTCCAGTATGTTATAGTCTATATGCTTTCCTTAGTATACTAGTCTTTACTACTAGCAGTCACACAGTTTTCAAAACTTTATCATCTTTATTTTGTTTGGTTTCAGATGGTATGGTTTCCCTTAAGACAAGTTACTTTTAGACTCTTAAAATTCATGTGAATGGTTTGTTCATAAAAACACTATTGTACATAAAATTAATATCCTTAATTAAAAAAAAATGCAAAAAAACATTAAAAAAAAATGTCATTTGTATTGGATATCATTTGTATTATCCCATATATGCCATATGTTAAAATATAATTTATAATCTAAAAAAAATGAACATGTTTGAACCATTAATTTTTGTTCCAAAACCAATTAATAATCGTTACTTTAAAATTTTATAAGTGTAAGTGATGAAATCAATACTCTAAATTACATTAAGTTTAAGTTTAAACGATAACACATATTTAAAATGAATATGTGTGCAAAAGCTAGTTCAAACAAGATTGAAATATAAAATAACATACTTTAAAGTCATAAATATTATATATATAGAATCCACATAAGTTAGTGGACTATTGCGCAACCACAAAGTAACCTCTAATTTTTGCGAACCGACTTGTGAGAGAAACATACCATTGCAATACAGAGATATTAGCTTTGCAATCTGAAAATAAAAGACTAAAACATTAAAATTAATAATAAAATCTAGGTAAGCTACCCAAAGCATATAGCAACCATTAATGCATTGTATGTGATCTTCATTTAATTTTTGTATACAAAATTGATCTCAAAACAAAATGGGAATTCGTTGAATTGAAAGTTTTAAAAATCTTTACACTAGATGGTTGAATTATGGGAGTAATCACATTTTCAGTGGTTAAAAAAAAATGAAAGAGGTTTTTTTCCGTCTAAATATATTTTAAAAGTTATCAAAATATTATTGACATGTAAGGGAGGACCTTGAGATTAGTGAAATTCAGTTGGTGAAGATGCGGTGGCATTCTTGCTTGTCAAAGCATTTTGCATTAAGGAAGTGTAGGAAAAAGTAGAGTATTTTATATATGGGAAATTAAACACATATGGCTTGTCAACACATATGCAAATTAAACATAATGAATTAATCGTTATATATGGCTTTGTTTACTTTCTTTCGTTCAATTTTGGGAAGTAGGTAATAGTTAATCCCTTTTAATAATATTTGGGAAGTAGGTAATTGTGATCCTTCTTCAACCATAGTTGGTCAATAATTTGTAATGTCCATCATTTTTTTTTAAGAAATCGCAACGGTGGTGTATTATCAAGATTTATCACTTTTTTATTTAACTATTTCATAACAACAAAAATAGAAGGAAGTCTACTATGTCCAAGTAAATGAAAGCAATCAATATTTGTAAACGATCATTCGATCATTCATGATAACTCAAATTAACTTAGTTATTGTTTACAATTAAATAGACTATTATGTTAAGTTACACATATAATTATTTCAGTGATTAAAAAAACTTAGTTCTAGTTTAAAATTAAATGGATTATGGAAAGATTGATTAATGTAGTGAAAATGTAATAATAGAGCAGTATATACCATTTTAGTATTATATATAAATATGATTAACGTTTTAGTGGATGTTAATCATCATTATCATCATATAAACAAATTATCTAATAGTATTTTAAGTATTATAATGATTCAAACATATAATTAATTGAATTACTCTCATGTTATTTTATAATTACAACTCCACTATTGAATATGGACCTAGTGAATTTGAATAAATCTTCAAGATAATTGACTTTGTTCAAGTTTGACTTTGTTATGGAGATTATTTTTCTAATTGACAAGTTGATGTTATTCTAAAAAAATCACATAACATTATTTTGCAATTATAATTCCACTATCTAATATTAAACTAAACTAGTAAACTTGAAAAAATCTTCAAAATAGTTACTAAATAGTTAGGAAAATTGTTCAAATCTAACCCTGATATAGAATTTATTTTACTAACTGACAAGTGGCTAACACCTTACAGCATAAAAATATGTATTTTTAACCAAAAAAAACTTACAAATTATGAATAGAAACACAAGCTCAACTTGATATATAACTTGAATGAAAAACATAGGCATCTTTATATATAATTTAAAGTATTATATTTATGGAATGTAAATAAAACACACACAAAAAATAACAATAGATAATTATCAAAGTCTTTTTCATATTCATTTAGAATTTTATTTTATTGACCAACACAATTCGTAATTCCTTAAACTATTGGTAATTCCTTAGTTTTTGAAGTTGTTTCCAAGAGTCATCCCAAAATAGCATTGTCTATCCATTCCTAATTTCCTAGAAGAAATTATCTTTTATCAGTGATCGATTGTTCCATGCAACATTCCATATTAGTGAGCTTGAGACATTTTCATGTAATCTTACTAGTTCTTCCTCAATTATTTCTTTGGCATATTTTGTCTCTATACTTTTCTCCATAATGCTTGACTTCTTGTTATCGATAGCCACGAAATTTTGGCTCCTAGAGTAGATATTACAATTTTGGTGTCCCAAAGCCCCATACCTCCTTGTAGCTTTGGTTTGAAAAAAATTCCCTTGCCACAAGAGCCCACTTGCATTATGTGTCTCAGCCTCCCCAAATGAAGGATTGTTTCATGTTGCGAATACCTTTCAGAATATACTTGGGAGAAACAAGAGCCAAAAACAGATACAAAGGAAAATCTCAAAGAATTGATTTGACTAGAACCAACCTTCTTGCTATTGATTTGTGTAGCTTCGGGCAGGTATTCTCACATGGCCCTAGGTGTTGGGCATGTGGGAATTGTCATGGTCTGGAACCACATCACACTTTGGGTTTGGTGAAAAAACCCCTGGAATAAAGTTGGGGCTACACGGGTTTGATGATGGGCTTTGTGGGCTTGTATAGGGGCTTCACATCCATATAAAAATCCTAATTTGATGTTGACTTGTGGGGGAGATTCTGTGGTGACCCCTAAAGACTGTATATAAAGGAGAGAGGTAATTGAGACATTTCATATTGTGTAGATCATGTGTGAAGACATGATGCAGCTAGCATAAGTGAGTCTGCACTTGTATTAGGAGGTTTGGTGATCTTAGCAAGGGAAATTATGTATGGTGGAAAATATGGCCTAGAGGAAGTGAATTCATAGGGAGCAAATTGTACGGAAGTGTCTGTACATGTTTTCATGCATGTACACGGATTTTAGTGGGAACAATCATGTATGTATGTGGGTTGAAGTGGGAACAATTGTGTATGTGCATGGGTTCAAATGGGTACAATTGTGTATACACAGGTTGCAATGGAGCAAAGTATGTATGTACACAGGTTGCACTAAGGAAAATGAGATACATTGTTTTCTAGGAAGGAGCAGGTCTATACAGGCTGACAAGTGATGTCACCAGGTTGCATAGGTGGTCTGGAGCAGATTGATGGAAATAAGATATTTCCAGGATAGTGTTGAGGTTTGGTTTTATGATTTGTATGGTAATTGGAGGACAAGGTTGTCCTCATATTTTTTGTGATATTTGTATTAGCTGAGAGGTCAAGGTTGTCCTCATATATGGTGATATTGTATTGGTTCGGAGGGATGTTTTTTCCCTCTTAAATTCTGGATTTGATAAGGTTACAAGAACAAAAATATTTTTCTCATATGTGTTGATGATTCATATTTTATATTTTTTGTTTCCGTTGCATGTAACTTCATTCAATAATTTTCAGTGCAAAATTGTTCAGTAATAATAGCTAGGGTTTTTATATTAGACCGCTAGGAAGCAATTTTCAGATCTAAAAAATAGTCACATGGAGTTGTATGTGAAAATTGACATGGTATCAGAGCTTGGGATGTGAAGACAAGGGGATTATCCTAGATAAACATAGTTGCTATAGTTGGTTGTAGATTTCTTATTTTCTTCTCAAAAGGTCATGATGGTAAACACACGGAAACTTGAGGATAAGTTCGAAGGGGAAAAAAACTCCTATACTTGGAAGGTCAGGGTTCTTCTCTTGTTGGAGGGTAATGACCTCAAAGAGTATGTTGAGGAAGTGGTTCCTAGCCCAAATGATCTACTAGATTTGGAATTCGACAAGAAGAGGGAAGTGAAGGACAAGTGAGTGTTGCTATAGTCCTTGATGGATCACTTGATTCCTCACATTGCTGAGAAGACATCTACCAAGGAGATGTATGATGATTTGGTAGGTCTATACCAGAATGTTAATACATGAAGGAAGTTGCATTTGAATCATCAACTTCAAGTTGTTAAGATGTCTAGTGAGGACACAATTGTGAACTATCTAATGAAGATTACACAGATCCAAGATTAGCTTGTGTCCATCAGTGATAAGGTGGATGATGTTGAGTTATTGAATGTGACATTGAGAGGTATTCACAGGTATTGGGAACAATTTTTGTAGGGGATCAATGCATGAGACAAGTTACCAAAATTTGATAGACTGTGTACTAATTGTATCCAAGAGGATACTTGGTTGGTGTCCATGGATGATATGGATGGTATGGTGAAGAGTAGCATTGAAGTGAATTGGGTCCTTGTAGACTGTAAAAGGAAGGGAAAAAGAAGTTTTCTAAGAAGAAGAGGTTCTCCTAGGAAAAGGGATTCTCCCTAGAGAGAAGCATCTCTATAACTGAGGTAGAGGAAGGATCTTAGTAAGATCAGATGTTTTCAGTGTCATGTATTTGGGCATTATGCTTCATAATGTCCACATGAGAGAGGAATGGGAAGAAGGAAACAAACATCAACAGAAGAGGTTGATGAGGTTGCAGAAAGGTTCTAGAGGGAGTTCTTGTTGGTCTTCTCCCTTTCAGGTATGGTCTCCACATGACAAGTGCTAGAGAGTTATTTGACACTTTCACGTAGACTCGCACAAACTTGTGTGTCGATCTTCGAACTAGAACCAAGCATGTATTATGAGGACATCATACAATATCATTCGAATTGGAGACAAGGGAGGTTTTGAGGGTGTTGAATGTGTTATGTGTGCCAAAACTTAGGAGGAGTGTTCTCAAAGTCTAGGAGATTGAGAAAAAGGGTTACCACATATATTTTCAAAAGGGATAGGTGTTGTTTGTTCCCATATGATCTAGCTTCATATTAGCGATGATTCTTGGAATTAGTGAGGGGAACCTATATATGACGAGGGGAAAACCTATGCGTGTTGTGACCAACAGGAGTAGAGAGACACATGAGGAGGAGCAAGTGGCTCCATCAGTGGTGAGGCAGGTGGCCCCACTAGTAGAACTAGTTCAGAGGGAGCAGGTAGCTCTACAAGTGGCGAGGTTGGTGGCCCCACTAATAGTGTTGGCTCATAGATAGGCAAGGTTCATAGGGATTTATCCCTCAGGATATAGTGGGGAGGCATAGAATCCTAGGATTATTTAGAGGCCAGTGGATAAGGATTAGGTAGCTCCAGAGGTTTTTTATACTTAGAGGGATTCCAACTTTAGAGGGAGTTAGGAGACTCAAAGGGAGTTAGGAGGATTAGAGGGAGAGTCACTCACTTAGTGGGAGCCAACATTCAAGTCCTAATGGGAGAGAGTCATATTCCAATATTATCAGGAAGGTGTCATGGGCAGAGGAGGCCAAACAAGAGGTTCAAGGAAAGGAGGATTCTTGGAGTAGTGTGTCTTCCAGGATGGGATCATGCCAGTCAACAAAATCTTCAATGACTAAGGATGTAACAATCAGGAGGACTGAAGAACAAATTTTTTTTCGGTGATAGAGAGAGAAACCAATTAGGTGGATTGGAGAGCAGTTGTAGTAACAAATCCAATGCAGAGACAAAGTTACTTCCATACCATTGTGGAGTGTGCTGAGAATACCTCCCTTGTTAAAAGGGAGTCTTGATTTTTATAGCTTCAGGAAGGTATTCTCACATGGCTCTAAGTGTTGGACATGTGGGAATCGTCGTGGGAACCACATCACACTTTCTACTTGGTGAAAATTCTCTTGGAATGAAGATAGGGATTTATGGGTTTGGTGACGGTATTTGTAGGATTGTGTAGGGGCTTCACACCCACAGAGAAAGCTTAATTTGATGTTGACTTGTGGAGGGGCTTCTATGGTGACCCTTAAGGATTATATATAAAGGAGAGAGATCATTGTGACATTTCATATTGTATAGATAATGTGTGGAGACATGATAGAGCTAGTATAAATGAGTTTTCACTTGTGATAGGAGGTTTGGTGATCTCAACAAGGGAAATTTTGGATGGTGGAAAATCTGGCCTGAAGGAAGAGAAGTCACAGGGAGTGAATTATAAAAAAGTGTCTATACATTTTTTCATGCATGAATGTGGGTTTCAGTGGGAACAATTGTGTACATCTCTTGGTTTCAGTGGGAACAGTCGTGTACGTACATGGGTAGTAGTGGGCACAGTTGCACATATGCAGGTTTTAGTGGAGAAAATTGCGTATGTACATGGGTTTCACTAAGGAAAATCACGTACATAGTTTTCTAGGCAGGAGAAAGTCTGTATAGGATGATAGGTGACGTCACGAGGTCATACAGGTGGTTTGCAACAAATTTGTGGGAAGAATATATTTCCAGGATAGGGTTGAGGTATAGTTTTTTTTATTTGTATGGTTACGAGAGAACAAGGTTGTCCTCGGATATTTGTTGATATTTGTATTAGCTGAGAGGACAAGGTTGTCCTGAGATTTGGTGATATTGTATTGGTTGGGAGGGTCAGTTTTTCCCTCAGAAATTATGGATTTGATAAGGTTACAAGAACATAAATATTGTGTCTCATATGTGTTGATGATTCATCTATGGTATTTTGTGTTTCAACTGCATGTAATTTCAGTCAATAATTTTCAGTGTAAAATTATTCAATGATAATAACTAGGGTTATATTGTTAGACCACTAGGAAACAATTTTCAGATATGAAAATTGGTCAGATAGAGTTGCATGTGAAAATTGACATAGTATTAGAGCTTGGAATATGAAGAGAAGGGGATAGTCCTTGAGACACAGAGCTAGTACAATTATTTTCATGTTTCTTGTTTTGTTCTCGATACGCCATAATGGTGAACACATTGAATCTCTAGGACATGTTCGAATGAAAAAAAAAATTATGAGCTTGGAAGGCCAGGGTTCTTCTCTTCTTGGAGGAGATTGATCTCAAATATTATTTTGATAAAGTGGTTCCTAGCCTGACTGATCATGTATATTTTTTATTCCATAAGAAGAGGGAAGTTAAGGTGAAGTGAGTGTTGCTAGATTTTGTGAAGGATCAGTTGATTCCTCACATTGTTGAGAAGACTTATTCCAAGGAGATGTATGATAATTTCGTAGGTCTATAATAGAATGGGAATATAGGTAGAAAGTTGCATTTGGCGCACCAACTTCAAGTTTATTGGATCTCCAGTGAGGACACAATTTTGAACTATCTTATGAATATTACACAAATCTAAGATCATATTGTGGCAATCAGGGATAAGGTGGAGGTTGTTGAGTTGGTGAATGTGGCATTGAGTGTTCATTCTAGGTATTGGGAACCATTTGTGTAGGGGATCTGTGCACAATAAAAGTTGTCATACTTTCATAGACTGTGGATTGATTTTTTCCAGGAGGAGACTCGGTTGGTGTCCAAGGATGATATGGATGGTATGGTGAAGAGTATAAATGATGAGAACCATTCTCTTGTAGCCCACACCAGGAAGAGAAAAAGAGGTTCTCCAAGTAGGATAGGTTCTCCTGGGAGAATGTATTCTCCAGAGAGAGAAGCATCTCCAAAATTGAGGCGGAGGAAGGATCTCAGTAAGATCATATTTTTTGAGTGTCAAAACTTTGGGAACAATGCTTCAGAATGTCCACACTAGAGAGGAATGGGAAGAAGGAACAATAGAGGTTGATGAGCTTGCAAACAGGTTCTAGAGGGAGATCCTGTTGGTCTCCACTGTTTCAGGTATAGTCTCTAGCAAGGAGACTTGGTTGGTGGATAGTGGAGAATATTTCCACATGACAGGTGCTAGAGAGTTATTTGACACTTTCATAGAGACTGGCTCAGACTTGTGTATGGATATTGGCATGGGAGAAAAGCATATGGTACGAGGATATGGTATAGTATTGTTCCAATTGGATTCATGAGAGTTGTTGAGGGATTCAAATGTTTTGTGGGTTCTATAACTTCAGAGGAGAGTTCTCTAGGTCTCATATATTGAGAGAAAGTGTACCACATATTTTTTTGAAAGCGATAGGTGTTTTTTTTCCCCAGACGATCTAGCTTCAAATCAATGGTGATTCTCAGAGTAATGGAGGGAAACCTATATATCATAAGGGGCTATCCTATGTGTGTTATGGAATACATAAGCAAAGAGATAGATGAGGAGGAGTAGGTGGTTCCACCAATGGAGAGGCAGGTGGCCTCACCAGTAGCACAGGATCATAGGGAGCAGGTAGCTCCACAAGTGGTGAGGCAAGTGGCCCCACCAGTAGTGTCGAATCAGAGAGAGCCATAGTTGAGAGAGAGTTAACCCTCAGGATATAGTGGGGAGGAGTATCATACCAAGACTATGCATAGGATAATGGATAGGGAGTAGGTGTTGATTCTTGAATCCGTTAGGACTGAAACGAAAACCTCATGAGGATATAAATCCCCCTGCATTTTTATAGAGGTGGTACTCCTCTGTTATGATTTTTGTGGGAATCAAGATCTTTAGAATGTGGGACATTTATAGAATTTTGTCATGGTAATGAAAAGAAAATAAAAATAAAAAAAATGGAAAATGTTTTATTTTATTTTTAAAGAAAGTTCCTAAGAGTGGACAAGGAACCACACACATTCACACATTTAAAGCAAATAAAAAAAATTTCCTCGCATCCATCATAGCAGGGCTAAATATTTTTGATCACATAAAAAAGTAAAAGAAAATGATCCACTTGCATAATATAACTTTGACAGAGTGATACATGGGAAGATAAAAAAAACATAATGACAGATCAACCTCAAATACTTTATATTTAGAAAACCGGGTTACAAAGTACAATCAAGATTGTTTCCAAAATAACCCTCTTGGAATTTGTAAAAAATATATAGTTCATTACATATTCTCTGAAATTTAAGTGCATTTGTCATAATGACTAGGATTGGGGATCTCGTGAACCATAAAGAAAATATTTATAAGAAATAAGTTTGTAGAAGGAAGAAAGTGGGTGGTGGAAGACAACAAGACCTGGTAAGAAGAAGAAGGAAATTATCAAACCTTAGTTAAACCTTTTTGTTTAAAGAGGTGGAGTAACTGGATGAAGAACTTGATAAAGACAGAAGGATGTGATCAATATGAACTTACTATGATGGTATCTCCTCTCCTTGTCACTTTCTCGCTGATATCCTTTTATGGATTTCATCGACGATTACAGGAACCGTCTCAACCTCCTTTTTCCCTTCATCGGTAAGTTTTTCGACAACCTTTGTAAAACACTCCTCGATGTAGCTTCTCATCAGTGCCACGTTGATTTCATGTCGTATTTTTACATTGAAAAGAAAACCCTCCAAGTCCCTTATATCAATGGAAATATTCCACAAAGCTTCTTCAATATCTTGATTTTTCATTGAATAGTCGAATAGCCATTTCTCCACATCATCTTCACTATACTCAAGAATGGCATAGATTTTTTCAAATGATAACCCTTTAAATATATCAACTTTTTCATCAAAGGCTTTCTTGGTTAGGAACAATGAGTTGAGAATCAATTTCAGGTCTTGGACCTCATTGGTGCTCCCGGCTAGGTCTATCTCATACAACCTTTTGAATAATTCTTCTCTCCTAGTTATGGCTTGGTTGGATGCTTGCACAAAAATATTCAAGTTCTTAACCTTTTCCTTATGGCATGTGTTTAGTTGCTTAATCTGGTTCGGATAAGGGAGATCATGCTCTCTTCTTCTCAACTTTTTCGTATTCGTAACTTTAAAACCGAAGGGTATGACTTCGTTGAGGTAAAAACCTTCTTCCTTTTTCAAATATGCATGTATATATTCATGGAAGGCATGTTCCCTCGTTCCAAAAGAGACCATGCTCTTTGAAATATCCTAGGTCTATGTAATTAATTCCATTATCTTCTTAATGTTATTTTCCACATAGCCCCTGGCTTATGTGAGCAGGCTTGTTGATCCTTTCAATTTTCCTACAGATGTGGTAGGCTCGATCATTATTAAAGGACTAGAAAGTACTGGAAGAGGCATTAAAGATTCTTCCAATTCTTTGATTCTTTCTTTTAACTTGACATTCTTTGCTTCAAGGCCTCCAATAGAATTATCTATAGAATCTCCAGTTGCTCGGTGAATTTGGGAAATTAGGGAAGGCCACATGTTTCGTAGGTTAATATCTCAACGATATTTCCCCTTTTTATTCTTTACATCTCTCTTATCAATAATTAAATTTTTGGATTCACTGTCGAAAACAATGCTCTGAAATACAAAAGACTCTTCTTCATCGAAGGTCTCTCTCTCAATTATTTCCAACAGAGGATTTTGGTAAGCCATGTTCTTTGGTTAACCAGCATTGGGGAACACTTTTTTGATGTAAATATAGAGTTCCATATCCTCAATGGAGAGGTCATGTATGTCTCTTTCGCCTCGAGGTCCCTCCTCTTCTTGCAAAATATTTTTTCTTTTCTTCCTCAAGGGAAGCTTATGGGGTCTTTCAATTTTTCCTGAAGGAGGCTTCTTATCTCCTCCTTTTCCTGAAGAACTGCAGGTCACTTTATTAATTTGGTGGGCTATTGGAGCACCTCTACGAGATGTTGTACTCTTTGGAGTGATAGTTGGGGTTTGGGAACTCCTATCTCCATGACCTTTTCCTTTCTGTTTGTATGCCTCATTGGTGTTGAGTATTGTTTCCAAGTCACCAGTGTCACAAGAAGGAGTGCCTGATTCATTGTCTCCATATTCATTCAAAATAACATTAATAAAAGAATTGTTGAAGCCAATTTCCATTAGATGTTCTACAAAAACTTCGCTAGGGTTGAACCCTTTTACCCTTTCAGCATCTCTTAGATTCAGGCCGTGGAAATGGCCTACAAATTCATCAAACTTTTCGATATTTCTGAATATGAAGTCCCCAACATTCAAAGGAAGAGGAATGAATTTATTTTTTCTCTTTTCATGGAAAAAATGCAACCAGTAGTTGTACTGCCTTCCTATTTTAGCAACAATTGTTTTTTCATATATGTGGCATGGAAGGAAGGAAGGATTTTACTTGGAACCGAAAATCCTTATGATGTTGTCATTCTCCATTTTCTCCTGTGTTCCCTTCCTATCCATGAACTTACTCACCTAGTCAGACATCCGGGGAGCATCCTTTCGAACAAGAAAACCTTTAAAAACTGAGACAAAATAGTTAAAAAATTCATAAAAATGTTGGGAGGCTTCGTTCCTCCATAATGTTTGATACCGGAAGGTTACTGGGTCGAATTCACAGTTTACCTTCTTACACATAGATAATCTCATAAACTAACAGCAATGTGCTATCGCAAAAACCAAATAAGATGACATAAATAATTTCTTCTCCTTCTCGTATTATGAAAATTGGGAAGATATTTCAATGGAAATCAACTTGCCCCAATCGAAGATGGCATGTTCCTTGATCGTAAAGTATAAGATGTAAAGAATAATGTTGGAGATGTTTATTGTAGTTTCTTGTCTTGCTATCCTCGTGAAAGGCCAAGCAATTTATTGGAAAGGATTTTTGAATGAGTTAACCTACAATCTCGTGATATCCTTGAGGATGGCCATTAGGTTCTCCAGGAATACATGTATGAGGTCCAACCCATTATTATGCTTCTTTAATAATTCTCTGCAATCTTCGCCCTTGAGGGTAAGCGTTGGCTTGGGAAGTACTAATATCTTACGAAATACCTGAGGCAACAAAGAGACAGGGGAATGATCCCGCAATTGAATGATTCGTTGGCTTGCAATATATCTCTCGTCACACCAGGCGACCAACTCCTTACATTCAAAGAATTTTGGGACACAACCTGCGCACGCAATTCCAAACGTCCATATTACTTCCTTCTGGGCATAAGGGGGTGAGTAGTAATAATATTCTCTGGACCACTGAAAGCTCTGGTCATCGCGCTTGCTCGAAAATGTTCAATGTATCTCCATAGAACTGTTGTTGAGTTTCCGCCATAAATTGAGTAAAACGTTCCTTTTCTCCATATAATGTTTAAAATGAATGCTTGAGAGGGATAATATAATCCTCTGTAAATACTGGTTTAATGTGTTTTAATAGGATATATCCTTGATCCCTTCGCTTATTAATGAAAATATTTATGAACCTGTATGATGAGTTGTTAGCATTCAAAGAATACTAAATGTGCATTGGGAAGAGTGTGAGAGTGGAAAGGACAGACGAGAGTGAAATAGGATTTGATACTTTTGTGAACCCGGGAACCCATGAACCCATGACTGCAGAAGGTTCAAAATTGGCTAAGTATAGAATAGCGTGGTGATCAGTCGGACTCATCATAGGAGGAATGAGACTTGGATGTTCAGGGATTTTGGGGATCAAAATGTAGATCGTGAAACTTTTGGATGCAAAATGTATACCGCAGAACATGGGGTATGAGAGTTCGACCTCGTCAACCCGAGAACCCACGATCACAAAATCAACTAAGTATAGAATAGTGTGATGGCCGGTCAGACTCATTATGTGAGGGTATGGATGGAGATGAGGATCTTCAAGTCCACCAACCCTGGAAATTGTCGTTCTGAAAAAGCGACTAAGCATGGAACTAGAAAAGGAAAGTAGAAGGGAAAAAAGAAAAAGGGAAAAATTGGGTAAGTATAGAAGAGGGAAAATAAAGGGAAAAACAAATTTGGCAAAATAGAAAAGGGGAGTGAAATTTCGGAAGCGGGAATTGATCCCAACAACATGCTCCAACTGTGGGATGATAACCCCCTGTGGGTTTTCAAGAATTCCGAATCTCTCGTGACCAGGTGCTTCCGCCCATTGGGCTATGGAGTCAGAGTAAGAATATACAAACTGAACAAAAAAAAAGTATAAACAATGAGAATGAAAAAGTCTTAGGAGAAGAAACCTTTCAAATGTTTCCCATTGACAGGAAGAATTAACCTTCTTCCTTTCATGTCTTGGAGTATATAGGAGTTAAATCTCAATATCTTCTCGACGACATATGGTCTAATCTAGAGTGCTTCGAACTTTGTATGCATGGATGGATTCTCCTTGGCCTTGTTCCAAATTAGCACCAATTCTCCCTTCTGGAAGTTCTTCATAGTTTTTCTTTGATCAAAATATCTCTTGACACTTTGCTGCCTCTAAGAAGTTCGATTCAGGGTTTTTCTTCATTCCTCTTCCAACTTCAACAACTGTTTGATTCTCTTCTAGATGGGTGAACTATATTTTGTATCCTTGGTATTAACCACAGAGATCAATGCATTGATCTCGAGGATAATCAACATTTTTGCCTCTTTCCCATAAACCAATAAATATGGAGACATCCTTGTTCTATCCTTCGGGTTTTGTTTGCTTTCTCATAATGCTCCAGTCATCTTCAAATGCCAATTCCTTTGGTTTCTATCAATATTTTTCTCCATTATATGCACAAGTGTTTTGTTTGTGGATTCAGCAAGGCCATTTAATTGTGGGTAATAATTCAATGATTGACCTATGATGATTCCATATTGTCTGCAAAACTCCGTCAACATTGAATCAACAAAGATCGAACCATTTTCTGTGATAAAATTATCAAGGACACCAAATATCGACATAATGTTGTCTTTGAGGAATTTAATTAGTTCTTCAACATCATCATTCTTTAGCGCCACTGCTTCTAGCCATTTCATGTCAGAATGTACACATGCCCCTTGCTACATTTTGGATTAATCGGCCCAACAACATCTAGTCCCCATTGGGAAAATGGTTGTTCTACCACAATCGACTGCTAAGGCATTGCGGATTTCTTCATTTTTCCTGAAAAATGCTGGCATGAAAAACATTTCCTAATCATGGAATATGAATCTCTGAAGATTGATGGCTAGTAAGATCTTGCTCTAATTATTTTGTGGGTTGTTGCAGTAGGTGAAACGTTTCCACCACATCTTCCCTCATGGAATTCTTTGATCATTTCATGGGATTGATTTTCATCGACGCATCTCAACAGTATACCATCAAAATTTCTTTTGAACATTATGTCACCAATCAGAACGTATTGGTTTTCCTTCATCTTCAATGTCCTTCTCTCCTTGGGATTCATTGTGACAGGAAATTACTTTGACCTTAAGTAGAATATAATATCTATGTACCATTCTGAACTAGCTAATGGTTCTCCAAATGGGATTGAAATCATCACATCGACCGAGTCCCCATTTGCGATGAACTTGCATAAACCTTGTCCCTTTATTCCCTTTGAAGTTTTAATCTTGATATTATATTCTTCAATTTTTTCGAACCAGTTTGCCCATTTTCCTTCTCTCAAGTGTTGATTTATAAGCATCTTCACTAGTGATGAGGGGACATAAGATATAACATGGGAGTTTAATATATACATTTGAAAGTGTTCTACTGCTTTTACAAGAGCCAAGGATTGCTTCTCAAGTTATGAATACCTCAACTCATATTCGTGTATGGTTTTTCTCATAAAACTCATTAGGAGTTCTTCTCCTTTTCTATTTTTCTGGGTGAGTAAGGATGCAACAACTGTCTCTATAGAAAATGAGTAGATGATGAAATCTCTTTGAAATTTTGGACTAATGAGGACAGTAGAAATGGTGATTGATCCTTTTATATTGTTGTACACATCCTGAGTATATGTTGTCCATTCAATTCTCTTCTCCTTTTTCAGTAACAAATTGATCGGCTTTACAATGGTTGCATGATCAGGAACAAATCTTCGCACAAAATTGATTTTCCCGAAAAATGATTGGAATCCCTTCTTGTATGTAAAGGGGTTGATCTAATTTATTGCCTTAACTCTTTCTAGATCTATGTGAATCCCTTCCTTGCATAAAATGTGTCCCAACAACTTGCCTTGAGTCACAACAAACAAGTATTTCTTTGGATTCAGAGAAACATCGTATAATCTACATCTTTCAAAAACCTTTATTAAATGATGGATATGATCCTCCCTTTTGTTTGAATGCACCATCAATTCATATTGATAGTATACCATAAACTCTGCTATCAACCCATTTAACTAATGATCCATAGCCCTTTGGAATGTGGCTCCAACATTCTTCAAACCGAAGTGGATTCTAGCATATGCATATGTCTCCCATGGTGTGATAAATTTTGTCTTTGCTCTATCTTCCTCAACCATCGAGACCTGATTATATCCATAGAAACCATCCAAAATGGACATCCAATATGATGAAAAGAAAAATTATATTTTATGCCTGCTTTGTTAAGATCACAAGTCAACACACACCTGAATTTCCCCGGTATTTTTCCTTACAGTGACTGGATTTGAAAGCCATTATGAATGTTTGATGGGATAAATTATCCCTTCCTTCTTCAACTTCTCCAATTTGATTTTTACGAGAGGTTTCAGCTTGGGATTCATCATCCTTAATTTTTGTTTCAATGGTTTCGCTTCTTCCCTCAAAGGAATGATATGTTGGAATATAATTTTATCATAGGCTTTCAAATCATCATAGGTCCAGGAGAAAACATCAATATATTCTTTGAATAAGGGAACATATTTATCGACCTCTTCAATGGTGCAATCAACTCCCAAGTTGACATATTTCAGGGATTTGTTCATTCCAATATTGAATTTTATCGTTTCTTTCACCTTTCGAATTGAACTTCTTTAAGGAGATTCTTGGCATGATCACCTTTTGTAAACAAATATTCATATTGTATACAGTATTTTGGGATGGCAGACGAGCTATCGTTTTCTTCATCATCATCTTTTAACAAAAAAAATTCCAATTGTTCATTGTTCTCAAACACTTGTAAGTACTCAACATTATAGGGCACGGATGGTCGAAAATCTCTTTCTACCTGGAAATACGTTTTTCTTTGGACATCATCTGGGTTTGATAATGAGGTCATCAAGGCTAGTGAATCAACCTTCTAATTATTTTCCCTTGGAATGAAAGAAATGTCGAAGGAACGGAAAGATTGCATAAGTTTGTTAACTTGTTTGAAATACAACTTGAGTCTTTCATTTTTTATTTTGTACCTTTGGTTAACCTGATTGATGACCAACTTGTTAGAATATAGAAGAATGTGCTCATTTTACCATTGACGATACCCTCGTCACCCAACCACTAGCCGAAGCCACCCTCCGAGCATCTTGACCTTGACCGAGAAGAGAATCCTGGTAGAAATCCAATAGCCAAGAGAGGCTAATGCACCAAGAAAGAAATAGAAACTAAGCTGAACAGATGATCCCACCCAGAAGCTAGCGCACCACTTTCCTAGCTCTCCCAGAAACTTGCACACCAAAACTGCAACTGCCTACGTAGATTTGGCTGTCTCTGCAACTGCTGAGATGATGAATAATGAAAACTAGCGCCCTATATTTATAGTGAATTGGGCAGGCTAACTGGGGTTGACTTCTCCTTCTGGGTATCAATAAATTCATTTTAAGTGTATTTGTCTAGCCGACAACTTGACTAGGGTTTCCTTCAATTCTTTGCTTCCTTTCGGAGGATTCTAGTCTCGTCATAAGTCACAATAGAGATTCATACCTCTTGAAGATACCATAATATTAACACTCCCTCCTAGCTAGGGAATTATGGTCTTGAGCACAACAGACCATTCAACTGGTAGAACTATGAGTACATGTCATTATTATCCCACTGGATAATCTCCTATGACAACAGGTACAATATCAATTAATAGAACACACCTGTGTCTATACAGGTAGTACGTAACTACTCAAACCATGAATCATAATCACAAATAGTGGAACAAATCCACCACGGTAGCATATCTACTAAAATATATTCTTCATAACAAACATCTGATAGCAACCTGCATAGAAAAAATGTTATGATAAAAACTGAATCATCTGGGACAATGTTTCACTCATGTCTGTGAGATCTAAAAGAATGTCTACCCTTAGTATAGAATATCAACAATGGGCTATCTGCCCCATTCTTCTCAAACAAGGAAGACGGATTATTTCTGATTTATGAGCCTGGACCATTTCTCACCCTGGGCCATTCTTCCTACACTAATTAAACTGCACCCTGGAAAGAATGTATAAACCCTAAGAATGACTACCCGGCGAGGCGGACCATTCTACTTGACCACTACTCAGAGTGACTGCTAAGAAGAATGACTGTCCTAGACCACTCCCCATGTTAACCACAATGGGAATTCGTTGTGTATGACACATCAACAATCAGTCTGCCTCCCATGTTAACTACAATGGGAAGCCACTGTCCGTCAGAAATATCAATCCACTTTTCAAACAGAAAAGCATATGTTCAACCTGGACTAAATTTTCAATTATAAAAATAAATAATGTTTTCAGTGCTCCCTCCTAACTAGAGAGATATTTAAATCACAAAAATAAATGTTCTTCAAGAATATTTTTTGTACCTTCTCTAGCTTGGAGAATCTTCTCTTTCAGCTAAGGGAGTTATTTGCACGATCCCCATCTTCTCTCGGAAATATGAAAACTTGATTCTTGATAGAGGTTTTGTCAGGATATATGTTGTTTGTTCATCAGTGGGGATGCACTCGATATTTAACTCTCCTTCTTGCACTTTATCTCGAATAAAGTAGTATTTGATATCAATGTGCTTCAACCTTTCATGAAACACCGAATGTTCGGATAATCTTATGCAACTCTGATTATCACAATATATTATGGTCGATTCTGGAGTCTGATCAAATAAATCAATGATTAACTTCCTTAGCCATAATGCTTCTATGCATGCTTCACAAGCTGCCATATCCTCTACTTTTGTTGTACTGAGTGTGACTGAATTCTATTTCCTGCTGCCCCAAGATATCATAGCGGAGCCCAAGATGAAACACATACCTGAAGTACTCTTTCTATCTTATGCACTTCCTGCCCAATCAGAGTCTATGAATCCATAAAGTTGGATATCACTGGATGCGATATATCTCAAGCCATAGTTTATTGACCCACGAATATATCTTAGGACATGCTTTGCAGTTATCCAATGCTCTTTTCTAGGTTCCACCTGGAACTGACTTAATGTGTTTACAACAAAGCAAATATCTGGTTGAGTATTTACCAAATGCATCAACGATCCAATTAGTTGTTGATATAGAGATGGATCTACTGGATCGGAATCTGGGACTTTCACTTTTCTTATATCCTCATTCATAGGAGTGTCCATGGACTTACAGTCCATCATTCCAAACTTCTGAAAGATATTTATTGCGTACTTTCCTTGTCTAAGGAATACTTCACCACACTTCTGCCATACTTCTAGTCCCAAGTAATAGTGCATGAGACCTAGATCTTTCATATAAAAATCAGAAGATAAATCCTTCTTGAACTGGATGATTAGAGATTCTTCACCAGTTATGAATAGATCATCAACATATAATAGTAGAATCATGGGTGAGTTATCCATGAATCTCTAGTAAAGGTTTTTATCTGCATGACTTTTGGAGAAACCGAGTCTTGTTAGATAGTTGTCCATTCTTGCGTACCAAGCCCTTGGAGCTTGCTTGAGTCCATATAGATATTTATTTAATCTACAAATGTGAGTGTCTCTGGAATGTACCTCGAATCCTTGAGGTTGTTCAATATAGACTTCTTCTTCAATATCTCCATTGAGAAAGGTTGTCTTTACATCCATCTAGTGTAGATTCCATCCCATGGAAGCGGCAAGAGATATGATAGCTCTGATGGAGGTATACCTTGCCATCGGAGAAAAGGTTTTGTCATAGTCGTCTCCCTCCTTCTGGGAGAACCCTCTGGCCATGAATCTTGCCTTATATTTTTCCACGCTTTCGTCTACTGCATGTTTGATCTTGTATACCCATTTTGAGGTTACCGTTGATTTCTCTTTAGGTCTGGGTACAATTTCCCATACTTCATTTTTCATAATGGACTGATGTTCTTCTGCCATAGCTTCCTTCCATTGTCCCTTTTTAACTGCTTCTTCGAATTTAGTAGGTTCTTCATCTAGAAGCTTTGTCATGTATGTTGCATAACTTGAGAATCTTTTCAGTCTTTTACTCTTCCTAGATGCTCCTTCTGGAACCTTGATTCTTTTTGCATCTTGTAATGTGGCTTCAAGCCAAGCTAGTCGTTTCTTTTTCTTTGGTATATTATTTAGATCAATGTTCTCACATGGCTCCATAGGATGATCAGGTTGATCCTTTTCATTATTTTCGCTTTCTGTGTTTTCTTCATTTGGTTCTTCAATTTCTTCTTCTTCTATAGTTTCTTCAATAGATTTTTTGAAGGCCATCCTTTTATTGAATGTTACATCTCTACTTACTTCTATCTTGTGTTGTTATGGAATATATATTCTGTATGCTTTGGATCAATCACTATATCCCACGAATATCCCCTTCTTTCCTGAGGGTTCTAGTTTATTTCTTTTATCTTTGGGAATATGAGAGTAAACTTGACATCCAAATATTCTTAAGTTTTCTACGTTAGGTTTCTTACCTGAGAATGCTTCTTCT
>SNQJ01S0010870.1:97468-120173 GCA_010110895.2 Picea sitchensis | reverse complement strand
ATATGCTGGAGGAAGGTCTACCACAATAATATTGAAAATTGTGACGATATGGGGAGTTGTTGTAATCCAAGAATAAATATTCCTTATTTCTTTGTACACTGGAAATTTTCTATAATTGATTTCATATATGCTCTCGCTGGTTTCATAATACTTAGCGAAAATCATGCCCAATGCCTCCATGACTGCAAGAGACATTATATTATTTGTCGCGCTAGTGTCAACTAAATAGTTATGTAATGCAACATCATGATTTTCAATTTAAATGTAGAAGGGCAGATTTTTACCTCTCATCTTGACAGTTCACGGGCTCTAACTCTGTTCTGGACTGGTAACGATAGCTCCAGTTCTTTCCGGTAGATCATCCAACAACTTCAAGATGTTATGTCTTTGCTGAGGAATATTTACCACTTCTATACAAGGCAGAGTTATCCTCAATTTACTTAGGTCCTCCACAACATTATACATCATTTGAGTGGGGCTTGATGCTATGTGTTTCCTTTTGGTTCCATCTATCATTTTCTCATTCGACACTTTTTCATTTATTTTTATTTTTTTTTTCTTTTTGTTTTTCCTTGTCAGAGTCGCCTTTATTCTTTGGTCTATTTACAAAACCTATTGTCTGGGCGACATTTTCTTGTGAGTTAGGATTGTTGTAACCCTCTCCAAATATATACATGGATGTCTCACATCTTTCCATCTACACAGTTCCATTGCTTTCATCAGGTAAGTAATAATTTTCTTGCTCGATTATTTGCTCATCATAGACATCATCCAGAACAGTTGTGTTTGGAGTAGGTTGTCTGGGAACCCTTGATCTGAATCTGTTTTCGGGGTGAGGGTTCCTCCTTTGCTCGGGAATCGACATTATTGGGTTTGGCATGTAATTATCTCCCCTTATCAGTTTGGTTATCTCGTTTTGCATATGTTTGATGGTTTTATTCATCTGTGCAATTTCAAATATTTTTTTTGTTTCTTGTGTTGCCACTGGATCAACTTTTACGTTAGGTATGGTTCCTTTAAAAAATCCTCCTCCCGCCATTTGATTATGAGTTACTCAAGGTTTGAATTCTTCGTTATTTATTGAGATGGAAGCTCCTTGATTATCAATATTTAATCCCCCCATCTGCCTTTGTAATCTTCCCAGTATAATCTCAGGGTTGACACTCGTCTCAATCATAATTTCTTCCATCTCAATGGCCTTAGTCATTTCTTCCTCCAAAGTATCCATTTTGGATGTTCTGGTGGCATATTTTACATTCGGGGGTATTGCATTCTTATAATAACCGAGAATGACCAAGTCATTTGGTATTTTATCTTCTGGAATTCTACTCAAGGTATTATTGAACCTAATGTTAAAATCTCATATCCTTTCATTCTTCCTCAACCCAATCTAGGTGAAGTCTGTGAGGAGGGTATGGTAGGAAATTGGAAGGGAAAACATAGTTAGGAACATACTTCGAGGTCATTAAATGAGAGAATGGATGTAATGGAAAACAATGTATACCATTCATAAGCTCTTTCTGATAAGGTTTGCGGAAACAACCTCACCATGAGGTCATCATATTAAACTCAATGAAAGCCACAAACGTCCAAAAATAAGTGCATATGCCTTGTTGCATCGATTGTTCCATCTCCAGAAAATTCCTTTAATGTGCCCCTAGGGAGAAAAGGAAGCTCATGTTTTTCACCTATAATATTAAGAGGGGAATCTCTTACCCTCCTTCTAATTCCAAACTCTTGCATTCCTTGATTTCTTATGACATCTCTTCCACCACCTTGTCTCTCCTCATGATTCTCATCTCGGGGTTATTTGTCTCTCCTTTCCATGTATGAGGAGACTTTAGGGCTATAATTTTAACTTCTAAGGACAGAGAATTTCTTACTTTTACATCTGGTAATGGGTCCCTTGTATTTGTCTAGCTTCAATATTGACCTTGTTCTTGTGCTTCTTTAGCTAGCCTTTGATTTCTTCGATCTTGTCATTCTTCTCTCCTTTGTCTTTGAATGATTTCTCTTTCTTCTTCTTGGACAAATATCTCCTAGGACCTTTCTAACTCTTCTCGAGTCTGGGTTATTTTTATTACCAGATTATACAACTACTGTAAAATGCTTCATGGATTATTCAATCCAATTTCTAAATGGTGTTGATAACCCTAAGGTAAAGTCATATATTTTTTCACAAAAGTTGGGCCAGGTTCCAAATTTTTCAGTTCATTTCCACAGTATGGTCGCCAAAAATGTTGACGCTTGAATCCGTTAGGACCGAAACGACAACCTCACAAGGATATAAATCCCCCTCCATTTTTATAGAGGTGGTATGCCTTTTTTATGATTTTTGTGAGATTCAAGATCTTTAGAATGTGGGACTTTTATAGAAGTATGTCATGGTAATGAAAAGAAAGTAAAATAAAAAAAATGGAAAATGTTTTATTTTCTTTTTAAAGAAATTTCCTAAGAGTGGACCAGGAACCAGACACATTCACACATTTAAACCAAATTAAAAAAACATACTCTCATCCATCATATTAGGGATAAATATTTATGATCACATAAAAAAGCATAAGAAAATGATCTACATACATAAGAGAACTTTGACAGAGTGATACATGGGTAGCTCAAATAAAGATAACGATATATCAACCTCAAATACTTTATATTCAGAAAATTGGGTTACAAAGTGCAGTCGAGATTGTTCCCAAAATAACTCTTTTGGAATTTCTAAAAAATATATATAGTTCATTACATATTCTCTGAAATTTAAATGTGTTTGTCATAATGAATGGGATTGGGGATACCGCAGACCATAAATAAAATATATATAATAATGAAGATCGTAGAAGGAAGAAAGTGGGTAGCAGAAGACAACAAGACCTAGTAAGAAGAAAAAGGAAATTATCAGTCTTTCGTTAAACCTTTGTATTTAAAGAGGTGGAGTAAATGGATGAAGAACTTGATAAAGACAGAAGGATGTGATCAGTATGAAATTACTATCATGGTATCTCCTCTCCTTGCCACTTTCTCGTTGATGTCCTTTTATGGATTTCATCGACAATTACAGGAACCGTCTCAGCTGCCTTTTTCCCTTCATCGGTAAGTTTGTTGACAACCTTTTTAAACCACTCCTCAATGTAGCTTCTCATTGGTGCCATTTTGATTTCATGTTGGATTTTTATATTGAAAATCTCGTCCTCCAAGTCCCTTAGATCAATGGAAATATTCCACAAATCTTCTTCAATATCTTGATTTTTCATTGAATAGTCGACTAGCCAGTTCTCCACGTCATCTTCGTTTTACTCAAGAATGCCATAGAATTTTTCAAATGATAACCTTTAAAGATCTCAACTTGTTCATCAAAGGCTTCCTTAGTTAGGAATAATGACTTGAGAATCAATTTGGGGTCTTGGAACTCATTGGTTCTCCCGTTTAGGTCTATCTCAGTCATCCTTTTGAATAACTCTTCTCTCCTAGTTATGGCTTAGATGCATGCTTGGACAATAATATTCAAGTTGTTAACCTTTTCCTTCCAGCATGTGTTTAGTTTTTTTATCCAGTTCAGAGAATGGATATCCTCCACTCTTCCTCTCAACTCTGTCATATTGGTAACTTTAAAACCAAAGGGTACGACCGCGTTGAGGTAAAAACCTTCTTCATTTTTCAAATCTGCCTGTAAATACTCATGGAAGGCATGTTCCCTCGTTCCAAAAGAGACCATGCTCTTTGACATATCCCAGGCCTCTGTAATTAATTCCATTCTCTTCTTACTGTTCTTTTCCACATATCCACTAGCCAATTTGAGCAGGCTTGCAGATGCTTTCAATTTTGCTGCAGGTGTGGTAGGACCGATCATTGCTAAAGGAATAGAAAGTACTGGAAGAGGCATTAAATCTTCCTCCAATTCTTTGATTCTTTCCTTTAACTTTGCATTCTCTATTTCATGGCGTCCAATAGAATTATCTAGAGCATCTTCAGTTTCTCGGTGAATTTAGGAAATCTTGGAAGGCCGCATGTTCCATAGGTTAATCTATGAACGCGATTTCCCCTTTTTATTCTTTACATCTCTTTTCTCAATAATTAAATTTTTGAACTCATCTTCGAAAACAATGCTCTAAAATACAAAAACTCTTCTTCATCGAACGTCTCTCTCTCAATTATTTCCATCAAAGGATTCTTGTGAGCCCTGTTCTCTGGCTGATTAGCATTGGGGAACACCTTTTTGATGTCAATCTTGAGTTCCATATCCTTGAGAGAGAGGTCATGGATGTCACTTTCACCTTGAGGTCCCTCCTCTTCTTGCACAATATTTTTTATTTTCTTCCTTAAGGGAATCTTATGGGAGCTTTCAATTTTTCTCGAAGGACACTTTTTATCTCCTCCTTCGCCTAAAGAACTGTGGGTCACTGTCTTAATTTGGTGGGTCATTGGAGCATCTCTCTGAGATGTTGTACTCTTTGGAGTGACATTTGGGGATTGGACACTCTTCTCACCAGAACTTTTTCCTTTCTATTTGTACGCCTCATTGATGTTGAGTATTGTTTCCAAGTCACCATTGTCACGAGTAGGAGTTCCTGAGTCATTGTCTCTATCTTCATTCAGAATAACATTAGTAAAAGAATTGTTGAAGTTTATTCCTAGTAGATGTTCTACAAAAAATTCTCTAGGGTCGAACCCTTTTTCCCTTTCAACATATCTAAGATTCAAGCTGTGGAAATGGCCTACAAATTCATCAATATTTCTCATATTTATGAATATGAATTCCCCAACTTTCCAAGGCAGAGGTATGAGTTTCTTTTTTCTCTTTTCATAGAAAAAATTAAACTAGTAGTTGTACAACCTTGTTATTTCAATAACGAACATTTTTTCATATATGTGGCATGGAAGGAAGGAAGGATTTTCCTTGGAACCAAAAATCCTTATGGCATGTTAATTCTCCATTTTCTCTAGTGTCCCCTTCCTATCCAGGAGCTTATTCACCTGGTCAGACATCTGGGGAGATTCCTTTCCAAACAACAAGCCTTTAAAAACTAACACAAAATCATGAAAAACTTCATAAAAATGTTGGAAGGCTTTGTGTCTCCATAATGTTTGATACCAGAAGGTTATCGGGTCAAATTCATAGTTTACCTTCTTACACATAGATAATCTTGGAAACTGAAAGCGATGTGCTATCGCGAAAACCAAATAAGATGACATAAATAATTTCTTCTCCTTCTTGTATTGTGACAATTGGGAAGATATTTCAATGGAAATCAACTTGGCCCAATCGAAGATGTCCTGTTCCTTGACTGTAAAGTATAAAATGTAAAGAATCATGCAGGAGATGTTGGCTTTAGTTTCTTGTCATGTTATCCTCATAAAAATCCAAGAAATTTCCCGGAAAGGATTTTTGAATGAGCTAACCTACAATATCGTGATATCCTCAGGGAAGAGGGTTGGGTTCTCTAGGAACTCAGGAAAGAGGTCCAACCCATTGTCATGCTTCTTTAAGAATTCTTTGCAATCTTCTCCCTTGAAGGTAAGAATTGGCTCGGGAAGTCTCAACATCTTAAGAAATACCTGAGGCGACAAAGAGACAGGGGGATGATCTCGCAATCGAATGATTCATTGTCCTGGAATATATCACTCGACGCACTAGGCAACCAACTCCTTACAGTCAAAAACTTCCAGGACACAACCTGCACACACAATTCTAGATCTCCAAATTACTTCCTTCTGGATGGAAGGGGATGAGTAGTAAGAATATGCTCTAGACCACTGGAAGATCTGGTCCTCACGCCCAAAATATTTCAATGTATGTCCACATAAATTTTGTCGAGTTGCTTCCATAAGTTAACGAAAATGTTATTTTACTTCAGATAATGTTTAAAATGAACATTTGAGGGGGATAATATAATCCTCTGTAAATCATGTTTTAATGCGTTTTAATAGGATATCTCCTCGAGCCCTTCTCTTATTAATGAAAATATTTACAAACCTGCATGATGAGTTGTTAGAATTCAAGGCATAATAAATGTGCATTGGGAAGAGCGTGAGGGTGGTGGGGATGAACGAGAGAGAAATAGGATTTGAGACTTTTTGTGAACCTGGTAACCTGTGAACCCCTGACTGTAGAAGGTTCAAAATCGGCTATGTATAGAATAGCGTGGTGATCGATCAGACTCATTATAGGAGGAATGAGACTTGGAAGTTCGGGGAGTCTGGGGTTCAAAATGTAGATCGCGGAACTTTTAGATGCAAAATGTATATCACGAAACATGGGGTATGAGAGTTCTACCCCGCCAACCCGGTAATCCACAATCGAAAAATCGGCTAAGTATAGAATAGAACGATGGTCGGTTGGACTCGTGATGTTAGGGTATGGATGGAGATGAGTACCTATAAGTCCTCCAACCTGGGAAACCATCATTCTGAAAAAATGACTAAGTATAGAACTAGAAAAGGAAAGAAGAAGGGAAAATATAAAAAGGGAAAAAATGAATAAGTATAAAAGAGGGAAAAGAAAGGGAAAAATGAATTTGGGAAAATAGAAAAGGGGAGGGAAATTTCAAAAGAAGGAATTGATCTCAATAGTAGGTATCTCTGGAGGCTATGTATACTCAAAGGGAGTCAGGAGACGTAGAGGGAGTCTGATTTTAGAGGGAGTAAGGAGGCTCATAGGGAGAGTCAGTCCCTTAGTGGGAGACAACCTTCAAGTCCATATGGGAGAGAGGGATCTTCAAAGAATATAAGGTAGGTGTCATGGGTTGAGGAGGAGAGATAGGAGGTTTAGAGGTAGGAGGATTCTAGGATCAGGGTGTCTTCCAGGATGGGATCACACCAAACAACGGGATTTTCTTTAGTGATTGAGGATGCAATAGTTAGAAGGACTAGAGAGTTGGATTTCTTCGGTGAGAGAGGTATCAACAAATTATGTGGATTGGATATCAATTGTGGTAGTGTATCTAGTGCAAATACAAAGTTACTTCTAGTTGATTGTGGATTCTAGTGATAATATCTCCCTCGCTAAGAGGGAGTATTTATTTTTGTAGCTTTGGGAAGGTATTCTCACATGGCCCTAGGTTTTGGGCATGTGGGAATCATAGTGGGAACCACATCAAACTCTCGGTTTGGAGAAAATTCCCTTGTAATGAATTTGGGGCTTCATGGGTTTGGTGATGGGATTTGTTGGCTTGTGTAAGGGGATTCACACCCACAAAGAAATCCTAGTTTGATGTTGACTTTTGCAGGGGATTCTATGGTGATCCCTAAGGATTGTATATAAAGGAGAGAAGTCATTGTGACATTTGATATTTGTATATCATGTGTGGAAACATGATGGAGCTAGAATAAATGAGTATGCACTTGTGCTAGGAATTTTGGTGATCTCACCAAGGAAAATCCTGCATGGTGGAAAATCTCACCTAAAGGAAGAGAAGTCATAGGAGGCGAATTGTACAAAAGTGTTCGTACAAGTTTTCAAGCATGTACGTGGGTTTTAGTGGGAATATTCATGTACACACATGGGCTACAATGGGAAAAGTCACAAACATATGAAGGTTGCAGTGGGAATAGTCACATATATGTGGGTTGTAGTGGAGAAAAGCACGTATGTATGAAGGCTTCATTAAGGAAAATCGCGTACATAATTTTTTGTGTAGGAGGAGGTCCATACAGGATAATAGGTGATTTCATCAGGTCGTATAGGTGGTCTACAATAGATTTGTTGGTAGAAGATATTTCCAGGATAGTGTTGAGGTTTGGTTTTCATATTTTTATGGTTATTGTAGGACAAGGTTGTCCTCAAATGTTTTGTGATATTTGTATTAGCTAAGAGGACAAGGTTGTTGTCATATTTGGTGATATTGTATTGGTTGGGAGGGATGATTTTCCCCTTAGAAATTATAAATTTTATAAGGTTACAAGAACATAAATATTGTGTCTCATATGTGTTGAGGATTCATCTCTGATCTCTTGTGTTTCTGTTGCATGTAATTTCAATCAATAATTTCCAGTATAAAATTGTTCAGTGATAACAACTACGGTTTTACCCTTAAACCACTAGGAAGCAATTTTCAAATATGAAAGTTAGTCACATAGAGTTGCATGTGAAAATTAACACCTACAAAATTAAGTGTTGAAAATGTCCAACTTCATAGTCATTTTTCCATTTTAGCTAGTAACTCTTTCCAAGTGGCATTGTGAAGGGAATTATCAACTAGGGGAACCCCTAAATATTTATATGGAAGGGAGATCCTATGAAAACCAATAATTTGAGAAATGTTGCATTAAATAAAGGGAGGAGTATTGAAGAAAAAAAATGGGACTTCTCTTGATTATTATATGTTACTGAGGCTTACATGAATTGGTTTAGAACTTTATTTATTGTTGTCACTTATATGAATGATGAACGACCCATTAACATTGTTTCATACATGAATTGGATATGAGTGGAAGGTAAATCATCCATGTCAATTTGTAATCCTTGAATTCGTTTTTCCTCCACTACTGCATTGATTCTTCTGGCAAGTCCTTCTGCCATGAGGACGTAGAGGAAGGGGGAAAGGGGGTCGCCTTGTGGAATTTGTCTATAAGGGGAGAAGGTGGAAGAGAGTTAAACATTTATTAATATGGAATATAAATCTAATTAATTCAGTGATAGGATCCATTCATTCCACGTAGAGGACAATCCAAAGGACAAAATTGTTGGTTTTGGAGCCTGATTATCTTCCTAATTAATCGGTCTTTGTTTTCAGCCATGTTTATACCCAATGAATACTACACACCCCAAAATATTGTGCACCCCTCTACGCAAGGGGGGCTTACCCCCCCTGTGGGATCGGGGGGGGAGAGGGCCCCCAACGGTGGGTTCGTGGGTGAAGCCCCTGAAGGAAAATTTTCCTTGTAAATGTATATTGTAATTTCATACTAAATATGGACCAATAATTATAAGGTCGCATATATGATGGTATAAGTTATGTTAGGGTTTTTTTTTCTAGAAGGAAACCTTGTTTTATGGGGGAATTGTATTGTGGTTGTGTATTATTGTGAATATTGTATTCTGAGAGAGGAGACTGGGAGAGAAAGAAAAAGAAGTTATAGTGGGTGTGTTGTAGTTTGTATCCCTTCATTTGTTGGATAATAAAAAGGAAGGACCTAACAATTTCTCTAGTGGGCGTATCCCACACTAGGTGAACCATGTATATATGTGTATCTATTGTATTTTGTATCTTCTGTGTTTTATTTCTACATTTTATTTTATTTTATTGCTCTGTGATCCTGTTTTTCTAACAACTAGTATCAGAGTGAAATGTAACTCGTAATAAAAGAGGGTTCCTGGTTCAAGTGGGAGCAATGGTGGAATATGGAAAGTTTAGGGTCAATAAATTTAATGGCCAAAACTACCACTTATGGAATATGTAGATGGAGGATTATTTATATCAGAAGGATCTATTACTACCATTAGGTGGAATAGAAAAGAAGTTGATGGCCATGAAGGACGAAGAATGGGAGGTTCTTGAAAGAAAGACACTAGGAACGATATGGTTTATCTTGGCAGTGTCGATGGATTTAAATATTTTGAAAGAAAAGACAACAAAGGGGATAATGGACGCATTGGATAAACTGTATAAAAAACCCTCGATGTCTAAAAAGGTATTTCTAATGAAGAGATTATTTAATATGAATATGTCAGAAGGTGGGTCTGTTTCATATCATTTAAATGAATTTAATACAGTTACTAATGAGCTAAGTTCTATAAAATTGGACTTTGATGATGAGTTTAGGGCTCATCTAATATTGTGCTCATTACCGGAAAGTTGGAACGACTTGGTCATGGTTGTATGTAACTCTATCTATGGTTCAAACACTTTAAAATTTGATGATGTTGTTGGTGTTATCCTTAGCGAGGAAATGCAATGGAAAAGAATAGGTAAGACATCAGGTAATGCACTAAACATGGATAATAGGGGAAGGAAAAAGGATAGAGTAAAAGGCTCAAGGAACCATGAGAATTATAGGAAGGGAAGATCCAAATGAATATTGGGAAAGATAGAGTGATAGAATTGTGGGAAGAAAGGACATCTAAAGAAATACTGTAGAGCTCCAAATAAACAAAGAGATGGAGAGCAGAAAAAAAATCAGGAAGCAAATGTAACAGGTAATGCGTTACAATATGCTTTTATTCTTTCTGTAGATAATATTTTTTCCATACCCCATAGGAAACATTTTCTATATTTTGTTCAAGGTGATTTTGGAAAAGCTCATTTCGGTGATGATGCACCATGCAAAATTGTTGGAATGGGAAAGGAAAAAATTAAGAAAAGGAATGGAAACCAATGGTTGTTGAAAGAGGTAAGACATGTTCCATATCTAAGGAAAAGTATAATTTCAATAGGGAAGTTTTCAAGTGAAGGTTGTATATCCATATTTACAGATAAGGTGTGGAAGGTCACCAAAGGATCACTGGTGATAGAAAAAGGAGAGAAGGCAGGTACATTGTATTTATGTACTGGTAATACTGAATCTTCTATCTCTTTAGCTTCTACAAGAGTGGATACATCACTATGGCATCATAGCCTTAGACACATGAGTGAGAAGAGGATGCATATACTTCACAAAAGAAATTTGTTTCCATATCTTAAACAAATTGGTTTGGATTCCTGTGACCATTGTGTTTATGGAAAACAAAAGAGAGTTTGATTTCTCAGAGTCAGAAAAGAAAACAAGAGTGAAAGGTTATAGCTTGTGCATACAGATTTATGGGGACCAACTCAGGTATCATATCTTGGTGGCACTCATTATGTGTTACTTTTATTGATGATGTAACTAGAAAAACTTGTTTTTATTTGATTTGAGAAAAATATGATGTTTTTAATACTTTTAAGAAATGTAAAGATTTGGTTGAGAATGAGATAGGAAAAAGGTTCAAGTGTCTCGGATCAGACAATGGAGGTGAATATTGCAGCAAGGATTTGGATGATTATTGTTCATACCATTGGATTCATAGAGAGAATACAGTTCTAGGAACACCACAAGAAAATGATGTGTCAGAAAGGATGAACAGGACAATCATGGAGCATGCAATGAGTATGAGATTGCATGTTGGGTTTCCCTTACAGTTCTGGGAAGATGTTGTAGATATTTTTGTTCACTTAATAAACAAAGTAAATTAAATCTCTTTGGATGGTGGAATTCCAAAGGAGGCATGGACATGTAAAAAGGTAAACTATTATTTTTTGAATAATTTCGGTTGTGAAGCATTTGTCCATATTGATAAATAAAACAGAACAAAGCTTGAGGAAAAATACAAAAAGTGTACCTTTATTGGATACGGTGTTAATGATTTTGGTTATCCCTTACAGGATTATGAAAATTACAAAATCATTAGGAGAAGATATGTCATATTCAATGAGAAGGTCATGTACAAAGATCAGTTGCGGGGAAAGAAACAGGAAAAAGAAAAACCAGAATACACAGTGCTTGATGAGATCATTGAAAAATAAATTCCAAAGGTACCAGAAAATCAAAATGTACAACAAAAGGAGAAACATGTACCTCAAACTCCTACAAGTGTTTTTAGAATATCTACCAAGTTAAGTATACCCCCTGAACGATACTCTCCTTCATTGTATTTTTTATTGTTGATTGATTCTAGTCAACCTGAATGTTATGAAGAGGCAATGCATGTAGACACTAAAAACAAGTGAGAGCAAGGCATGAAAGAGGAAATGGATTCCTTGGTAAATATCCAGACTTGGGATTTGGTTTAGTTTCCTACAAAAAAAAGAGAATTGCATAATAAATGGGTTTACAAGTTGAAGGAGGAAGATGGAGGCAAAAAGAAGTACAAGGCTAGACTTCTTGTAAAGTGGTTTGCACAAAAGAAAGGTATAGATTTTGATGAAATATTTTCTCCTGTTGTTAAAATGACTTCAATTAGTACTATTTTAAGTCTTGTGGTAGTAGAATATCTACATATTAAAAAGTTAGATGTGAAAATAGCTTTTCTCCATGGGGATTTGGAGGAAGAGATTTATATGTAGCAGCCACAGGGGTATGAGGTCAAAGGGAACAAAAATTTGGTATGCATGTTGAAGAAGAGCTTGTATGGACTAAATCAAGATCCACGGTAGTGGTATTTGAGGTTTGACAGGTTTATGAGAGAACAAGGTTATAGTAGATGTCATTCTGATCACTATGTTTATTTTAAAAAGCTAGAAAATGGAAGATATATTATCTTTCTATTGTATGTAGATGACATGCTTGTTGCAGGGTCTAATATGTAGTATATAAATGTGCTCAAGAAGAAATTAGCTAATTCATTTGTGATGAAGGATATGAGAATAACAACAAATATGAAAAATCGCAATTTGACATTGTCTCAAGGTGAGTGCATAGAGAAGGTGTTGGGGAGGTCTAGAATGTAGAATGAAAAACCAGTTAGTACACCTTTGGCCATGAATTTCAAATTAACCAAAGAAATGTGTCCCAAGACACAGGAGGAGATAGACTACATGTTCAGGGTCCCTTATTCATCAGTAGTTGGGAGCTTGATGCATGCGATGGTTTGCACAAGAATAGATATTGCACATGCAGTGAGAGTTGTGAGCAGTTATATGAATAATACAGGTAAAGAATAATGGGAGGAAGTGAAGTGGATTCTCAGGTATTTAAGAGGTGCTTCTACTCATGCATTATGTTTTGGGGGTACATTTTTCTACATGGATATGTTGATTCGGATATGGAAGGTGATAAATATAGCAGGAGGAGCACCACAGGGTATATTTTTATTGTAGGTGGAACAACACTAGGTTGGATTTCAAAACTGAAAAAGGTTGTTTCACTTTTAACAACAGAACCAGAGTATGTTGTTTCTACAATGCCTAGTAAATAAATGATTTGGTTACAGAGTATTATGGAAGAATTAGGAAAGAAGATGGAGAATAGTAGGTTGTACTATCACAGTGAGAGTGTCATTCATCTTGCAAAGAAATCATCCTTCCATTCAAAGACTAATAATATACATCTCAAGTATCATTTCATACGATCTTTCTTGGAAGATGAACATTTCAAGTTGGAAAAGATACATACAAGCCATAATCCTGGAGACATGTTAACAAAGGGAGTAACCAAGGAGAAACTGAGTTCCTGCTCAGTTTTAGTTGTTATTCAAGAATGAAGGTGAAGATGAGAAATTTTCCAGGTCTAAGAAGGATCATATTCCAGCAAATACATCAGTGGTGGAGTTGTTGAGATTAATCTCCAAGTGGGAGATTTTTGGTTGTGGAGCCTGATTATATTCCTGATTCATAGGTATTTGTTTTAATCCATGTTTATACCCCATTAAGACTATACACCACGAAATACTATTCACCCATCCATGTGGGGGGATTGTAGGGGGGCTTTTCCCCCCCTATGGTGTCTAGGGAAAAGTAGGCCCTCGGCAGGGATTCAGGGATGAAGCGTTGGAAGGAAAAAATTCCATATAAATGTATATTCTAATTTCATAGTAAATATGGATCGCTCATTATAAGGTCTCAAATTTAACGAAAGAAGTTATGTTAGGTTGTTTTTCCCTATAAGGAAACCCTCTTTTATGAGAAAATTGTATTGTGAATGTGTGTTATTGTGAGTATTGTATTCTGAGAGAGGAGACTGGGAGAGAAAGAAGAGGAAGTTACAGTGGGTGTGTTGTAGGTTGTATCCCTTTATTTGTTGGATAATAAAAAGGAAGGACCTGGAAATTTCTGTGGTGGACGTATCCCACACTGGGTGAACCACGTATGTCTATGTATCTATTGTATTGTGTAGATTCTATGTTTTATTTCTACATTTGTTTTATTTTATTTCTCTGTGATCATGTTTTTCTAACAAAAAACACTAGCTTAATGTAACTCCAACTTAGCTTGTCAAAAGCTTTGGACATATCTAACTTTATTAACATTCCTGGTTTCTTGGAAATTTTAAGTGAATGGATAATTTTATGTGATAGGATGATTCCATCAAGTATTTTCCATCCCTCTACATATCATGTTTTTGTAGGAGAAATCATGAGAGGAATAATGACATTGAGGCGGTTTGTGATGACTTTAGTAATCATTTTGTAGGCCACATTACAGTGTGAGATTGGAATGAATTTGGTAGGAGTGTTGGCTCTTTTTTATTTGTGGATAATATTTAGGAATTTTTCATTGATAACATGGAGCACCACTTATATATTCCTAGAATACTCCACAATTTCAAAATCCTCATTTTTTCATTCCCCAACAAGCATGAAATAAATTTTTGGTTTCACTGTTACATTTTGTCTCCTAAATTGTAATTATTGAGGGAAATTTATTTGCCAAGATCTTATTATGAGGTATCATATCTTTTGTTTTCCCATTGAATCCCATAACATTCCATGCTATTATTTTCATTGCAAACTTGAGGAAGGGTCGAACGAAAACTCATTTGTCATTAAGGTGTTTTTCCCTTAGTTGAGCAAGTGTTCTCCAATTTCCTTAAGGGGTTGTCTACTTATTTCCCTTCTTCTTTCCATTTCTTCTTTGTGGAATTATTTTGGTTCTTTATATTCTATCACCTATATCCATAAGAAGGAGGAGGTCATACGTTGATCTAATCACGTTGTCTTATTTTCCTTATTTTTGAGGAGCGGTTCAGGAAGCAATTTTAATTGTTGATTGGGGATTATAATTGTCTCCTTTCATTTAAAATATTTTTCAATTCTATCGAGGTTTAGATCACCCAGATCCATGACTTATCCCTCATCTAATCCAACATTTTCCTCCTTTTCCTCTATTATTCGGATATCCTCGTCCTCTAAATTGCTAGAGGGTTTTCCTTCTTTTAATTATATCGTCATTCCCAATTTTATTGCTACTTTTACTCTGTTCTTCTAGGTTCTTGTGAGTAGCAATAGTGGAGTTGAGTAATCTTGGTTTCATTCCCAATTTAGGGATTTAAAATGGTTTGCAATTTTGATTCCTTTGGATGGATCTAGGGTAGGAGGTTTTTTTTAATTTTCCCTTTCATTGGACACTTTCAATAAAACCATGGAGTCTTTTTCTTCCACTAGTTGAGGTGGAGTTGTTGGGCCATTGAGTGTACAATGTTTGAACAAATGACCATGTTCATGGAAATTTTGGCATCTAAATTTAGTATGTTAATAATATATTGTTTGTATCTGTTTTATGTCTTGATAGCTAAGGCAGATTGATTCTAGAATCATATCTAATACATTGATGTAGATGCATATGCATACATATGATGTGTATCATCCTTTTTTTGTGATCTTGAAGATATTGACAAAACATCTTAGAATATTACTAGTCCTTGTTAGTGTTTTTGCATCCCAAAATTCTTGTGGAAGGGACTATAGTCGAATCTAGATTGACACGTATGTGAAATATTCCTTTTCCAAACTAAATTTTACTTTCCAAAAATGCAGATACAATCAAACCTAATTGATGAAGTATGGACAATTTTCAAAGACTCTATCCCCATCCTCCGAACTTGAAAATATGGTTGTAAAAAAACCACTTGATCCTAGCTTCAAGTTCACTTGTCCTTTTAGTTTCCATTTAGTATTAATCCACTAGATTAGGGCCTTCTCAGTTATACAAATTCCCATAAGCTTTCCTATTATAGCATGATATTGCATATATTGTATGTATTAACTAATCTTGGGAGAAGTGACTTCATATCTTGGTATCATGTCTTATTTTGGTATACATTTCCCTGGTCCTCTTCCTTTATTGTGTGTGGGTAGGATATTTGTTCTTTGGTATAAGACACAAAATGGCTTATTTTTTTTCCCTACCCTTCTATCTCCTAAAGGTTTTGACGTCACCTCAAATTATTGTGGTAGGTTATTCTTGTGACTTAATGTTTTTGTAGAGGTAATCATTCTTCCATACAAAATAGCACTGAAAGAGGGGACATATCCCCCCCATATCGACTATGTCATATTGTCTACATAACCCATCAAAACTTCTATTTACTTCAAACCCTATAAAAATCTATCTCAACTCCATTCTTCCAACATAAATCAAGATCGCCAAAAAGTAGAAAAAATTAATCACCAAACGATCTATCTTCACTTAAAGTAAAAAAAAATAAAAATTAATTAAAATGTTTTCAATGATGTTAAAATATAAATAAATATAAAAATATAGTTGAAATTAGACATCTATTTAAGAGAATTTATTTGTAGAAATGTGAACACCATAAAATACACAACTCCTTCAACACATCATAAATTTTCCTTTTACTTGGAGCAATGAATCTCTTAAATATTATAAATAACTTGTAACATAAAATGTGAATTAACAATTTTCAAAATATTATTATAAATAAATAAAAGGCATTCGATAAATATAGGGAGAGTTGGGCGTATGAGAAAGTAGGTAAGTCAGGATGTGACTTAGCCGAATAATTGTATATTTATGTGTTGAGTTGTGACATCCTCTTTGTAAGCATTGTAACAACATGTTTATAGTAGAATACTTATACTGGTGTTAGGCACGATTTTTTCTGCCCAACCATACTTGTCTCTTCTTGTGTTGAATTGTTTCATGTTCTTGGTTTCATAATTGGATAAGTGTAATAACTATGTAAGTGTTTAAGTAAATAACACAAGTGTCGTTAGAACGATTGACTCAAGGTAGAGTATGGGTGTATCTTGAGCGAGGAATAGTCTGGATGAAGTAATTTTATTTTAGTGAAGTTGTTGGAATGAAGCATTGCATTATCACATGAACCGATGTATCAAGTGACTTGGATGGACCATGTTGATTTGGATCCTTGGGAAGACCATGGGTGCATGATCCAATGAAAATATATTATTAGGGTTAGACACCAAAAGGATAAAAATAAATAGAAATTTGAGACACTTTGGTTCCTTTCTTGTAACTATTGGGTCTTTCCCTGGAACAAAGGGGTTATAGTAAGTTGGATCCTAAGTGAAATTGATATTATATTTCTGGTTGAAACTTGGGAGCATGAGTAATCTAAGGTCCCTAACATAGATAGATTCATATTGTGCTCAATATGGAGCAAGAAATCCTCACGTAGAGGGGTTGGAGGCATACCTTGTTACATAAGAACAAACATTTCTCCTCACCTTCATCTTCATAAAAAATATAGTCTCAATTAGTTCATTTGGGTGGATATTTCAAATATCAACGAGGCAATAAGAAGATGAATATAGAAATTTGTTATTTTGCGCTTATTAATTCTACATTTTATACAAAAAAAAATCTAGACAAAAATTGTCCCTATAAAATATTAGAACAAGATATTTACAGTTCAAGAAGTGAAGGTGGTATCTTCTTTCTAGAATACTTTAATGATAGAAATGAAACCAATCAAGTCATTATCTTAAGCAACAATTCCAGCCCTAATCCTATGTGGATAGACAAGGACCTTGTTTTAGCTAATAAATACAAGATAAATTATGAAGACTTGACCAAAATTTATATGGTACTGAGCTAATCAATATTTGTGGCTCTAAATATCTAATCATTTGCAATGGTCCAATGAAGTGGTTGAAATCTAACTAGATGACTTGTATCCATGGGATGGGTAGTAGTGTTATGGACTATGTGATATCAGATATCCCTATTTACAACTAAATATTAAATTTTAACCTTTTAAATGAGCATGATCCTCACTCTGATCATAGACTTTTAACCCTAACTCTAAACTTTATCATGCACAAAAACACCCTTGAAGATAACTCTGGTAGCCAAAGGCATCTATTTTTTGAAAAAAATAAAGATGATATCTTTATAAAGGATTTAAACACCAAACTAAATATTCTATCATGTAAAAACAATATTTAAGACATCTATAATAATTTTACAACAACCCTCTCTACCTCCATAAAAAAATTCTCTATCGAAGTGTTGTGCAAAAAGAAGAATAGAATTTTCAACCCTTGGTATGATAATGAGTGTAATCTTGCTAGAAAATCCATTAGGGATGCATCTAATGAGTCTTTGAAATATGATAACATTAATAGATACAAATCCCTAATTAAAAGGGAAAAAAACACTACATAAATAGAAAGCAAGAGAATATTTTTCACCTTTCTAAGCTAGATCCAAAGAAATTTTGTAGGTAAATTTTGACTCGTAAAACTGCTATGATTCTCTTGATAGGATGGAATTCCTACCTTAAAAATATTTACAAATATCATAATGTCCTGAACAAAATTCCAAACGTTTCTTTACAAGATGATTTTTTTTCTATAGAAGACATAAAGTTTGGGGTTAAGAGACTTGCAAACGAGAAAGATAAGGACATCGAGGGATAGAAATTTGAAATATTAAGAATTTGGGTGGTATTCGGATCCCTCACATACAAAATCTATTCAATTTAGCAGTCAAGCAGGGCTTCACTAAACCTTGGAGTCAAATCCTCGTTGTACCTTTTTCTTGAAGAAGGGATAAAAGTAATCTCTCTAATTACACAACCATTATGAGTATCCCTATTTTATCCAAGCTATATGGAAGTATTTTTTAAAAGAAGATAATCATATGGATAGAAAGCTATGGAAAAGGAGCTAAACGTAAAGCTAATTTTAGAGGTTATCATTCAAATGTGGACCAGATTATCAAACTTAGGATCATTGCATAGGAGTGTCACAAAAATTAAACCAATCTCCTTTGTTGTTTTGTTGACTTTAGGAAATATTTTGAAACTGTGCCTAGGATCAACCTTTAGAATAGGTTAGAAGAGATAAAATTTCCCTTCGAGTTGAGAGTTGTAGCACTAAGGTTGTATGAGAACATTATTGCCAATTTTAGGAGAACTGAGGGTTGGTTAGAAGACATTAACTGCAATATAGGAGTTAAGAAAGTTTGTCCCCTATCCCCTACCCTTTTTTGCATTTACATTGACAAGAAGATTGTTTGAAAGCCACAGGTTTTGTTGGACCAACTCTTTCTAGTATAATAATCATCCTTCTTCTCTATGTCAGTGTCATTGTTGTTATGGAAATGAATACCTATGACCTTAATAAGTAGGTTAGAATCCTCAAGGAATTATGCTTTAGTATTGGTATGAATGTGAACACTAGAAAAATGAAGGTTATGATCATTAAATCCAACAATATCACCTACAATACTTTTGTAAATGACAACATTATTTTGGAGGAAGTGCCTTTGTACAAGTATATTGGAATTTGTATTCATCACAAGCTCAATCAAAACTATAGTATTGAGAAAAGGGTAAATTGAGGGTGGAAATCTTATTATGGGATTGGAAATAATTGTAAATTAAAATCCCTTTAGCTATGGGATAAGAAAAAATTCCTCTTTGAGAATCTTGTCACTCCTATTATCTTATATGGATGTTAATTTTCGGGATGTAGTATCTCTCGAGAATCCTGAAAAATATAGATAAGATCCAAAAGAATTTTATAACTTGTAATCTAAAAATTAAGGGAAATGCACCCTATCCTATCCTCGTAATCAAAGCGATCCTTTCCCCCATTGAGAGATCAACTATGATTAGGTACTTAATGTAAAATAAAAAGATAAACAACATGGATAACAAGAGGCTCCCCAAAATTTCTTCAAACTCTAGCCAAAATCACCAACAACTCCAACGACAATGGAATAATGATGCCAATTATTAGCTAAATCATTGAGGAATAAAATAAGAAGTTATTCTGCAAAATACCGATGATATTAAAAATATTCTACATGACAAATTTAATGAGAATATATGGTGTGATAAAGAATTAGAGGATAAAATAAAATTAAGATATTATAAGGAGGTGGTTAACCCTAAGCTTGAAGATAAAAAATATCTCTATGTTTTGACAAGTGTAAAGAAGAGAATCAATATTGCAAAAATAAGAACTAATTCTCATGAGTTGCATAGTGAAATTAGGTATTGGGCAATCCCCAAAACAACATGGTAAGAAATAATTTGTCACCTTTGTGACACCATGAGGGTTGAATATGAAAAGCACTTTATCCTAAAATGTCATGCGTATACCCAAATTAGATCTTAAATTCAAAATATCACAATATTGACCTTCCTAACATTTTGAGTCATCAAAACTTTAGTGATCTTGGAACACTTCTCCTAATGCTTTTCAAGCATCAAAATAACATTTTAAAGAAATTCAAGTTATGTTTTACTTTTCTTAAGGTGTGATAGTCCAATTTTGGTCTTAGTGGACATTAACCATCATCACCATCATAAATTATTTTTAAAATAATTTATTTGTATATTATACAAATAAATAATTTATTTGTATATTATATAAATACATTTTTTTTTGGTTTAAACACAATTGTAAAATTAAATTTGAAATAATATTTTTAATTCTTAATTTGTTTTAATAATAAATAAATAAATTATAAATAAATATATTTAAGATCAATTACAATAAATGTATTTATAATTACTTATTAAAATCTTTTCAATATTTCAATGAAAGGCAGGTCTTTAAAATAACTATAACTATTTAATTGGAACTTATTAAGAAAAATTATCTTATCGCAAGAAATGATAATATTTATAATTTTATTTTTTTTTTCTAATTATATTTTAAAAGTAATAATTATATAATATATTTATTTTTCTAAAATATATTCATTAATATTGTTATAATAAAAAAAAAAAAAAAAAAAAAAAAAAAAAAAAAAAAAAAAAAAAAAAAAAAATCATTTTAATAATTAAAAAAAATTATGATTTAAAGTAAGTATTATTTATTTATAGTACAACATTTATGTTTTTCCCAAATGAAGTGACAGTTGAAGAGGAGAGAGAAGTTGAAGGTGGCACCAAGTATCAAGCACCAAACCTTGTGTGCATGCATCCGACTGTGTTTCCACGAGTTGTCCCTTTCCCTTGTACTTCCCCAAGTGAGCATGATCATGTCTTAGATAGTTTGGTCTTGATGAAGGCGATATATTCATTAATATTGTTATAATAAAAAATTTCAACAAATATATAGAATTAATAAAAACTCTACTTCTTGCTCATTTTTAATAATTAAAAAAAAATTATGATTTAAAGTAAGTATTATTTATTTATAGTACAACATTTATGTTTTTCCCAAATGAAGTGACAGTTGAAGAGGAGAGAGAAGTTGAAGGTGGCACCAAGTATCAAGCACCAAACCTTGTGTGCATGCATCCGACTGTGTTTCCACGAGTTGTCCCTTTCCCTTGTACTTCCCCAAGTGAGCATGATCATGTCTTAGATAGTTTGGTCTTGATGAAGGCGATGATGGAGGTGGGTTGGTACTTCGTTGATGCCAACAGTCCTACATATTACTAAGTTTCCATTCATCTCAACATCCTCCACTCATGTACTCGTCCTCGCATCTCCAATCCTTTTGTACATGGTCGAAGAGGTAAGTATGGCTCTCCAAAGCATTTTTGTCATGATTAATGGTTTCGGTTCGGATCTTTCTAGGGTGATTGGGATATTCTCTTGTTGTTTTATCCCATGGCTTATTGAGCTTAATACAGAGATTAAGGTTTTCCCTCTACTTGAGCTTCCATTCATCTTGTCAAGGAAGATGTCACAGTTATCAGGGATTATCATGAGGATTAAGACATTGAATAGCAGGTGGGGGATCTCGTGCTCCAAAAAAATTAGGGACATGAAATTCCACCTCACTAGAAGTATATTGGCATACCAAAACTATGGTTTCCCAAGCAATGTTTCCCAAGGAGAAGGATTGCATGAAGTTTGGTCAACGACTTGAAGATCTAGAAAAGTATAATAGGATGTTTCGCACGCTTGTTTTCTGGCTAGTAATGAAGAATGGGGGTGCTATCAAGGTGACACATAAATCTCCATGATTGTTGACTCATTTAGATTCACTCAGTTGTAGGAGTTATTGTTAGAATGCCTTTTGTATTTCCAAGGTTTCCTCTCAAGTTCCTCCCCCTCCACCCCCTTTATTTATGAGATATTCACTCCCTTTTCTTGTTTTACTCTCACTTTATTTAGTTCCTAGACTATTATTTTTGTTCTCTAGCTATGTCTTACTTTAATCCTTTCAAAATTTCATCTTAGCTACTTTTGGATAATTATGCAATGCTACAGTTTATTTTTTAAGTGTGTCCTAGTTTCCCTTTGGGCACGACAACACACTTCATGAATCTCAAAACCTCTGATGGACATTGATGTGCCTAGGGAATCCATGATATTTCCAGAAATTATATATATTTTGTTTATCTTCTAAAAGATATTTCTTCTTACTTACAAAAAAAAAAAACACTAATCATATTTAATTTAATAATATTTATAATAATAGAAAGATGGCCTAGAGTTGCAAAAGGACACCGGGGAAATTTATGAGTCCCTCTAAGGAAAAAATACTTCTTATTTTCATGAGTCATGGATTTAACATTCTCTCATTTTTTAGTGATGATTTAGAAAAATATGTCATGTCAAATATGGTTCTAAAATTCTCTTTGAATGCTTCAGGGTTATACTTCTTTCTATGATAAAAAAATTTGCCCATGAATACACGTCAAGTTTCTTTTGTTAAAAAAAGCTTCAAGGGTGATATGATATTCCCAATTCTCATATAGTCTTATAGACCATTAGATCATGCTTCCTCACAACCTAATTATCAAAATCAACCAATTTTCTATTATATAGAGAACTTTGGTACATACTTTTTTTGACCCAATAGAATAACACTTACGACGTTCAACTCATGTAATTTTGTTGTCTCTAATAAAATTACTAT
>SNQJ01S0010870.1:47458-96282 GCA_010110895.2 Picea sitchensis | reverse complement strand
ATTTTCAATGCATGAGTGTTTACTTGATGATATTGATTGTTGATAGGTTTTGTGAAACATCTTGAGAGGACCTCCTGAAAGGGAGCTAGTGTTTTATTTCCTACAACAACTAAGTCTTATTAAGTGGAATGAAAGAGTCAGGATTTGATTGAATTTTCTTAGATTAGAGTTAGATGCCTACTCTTGCATATATTTTGCTAGCATCATCACAAGCTTACGAGCATCCCTGGTTGATAATTAAATGAAAGAAATTTAAGCAATTGAATTGCCCCAACATACATAACATACATTCATGAAATGATCTCTAGCCTCTTTTCTTCATTCCTACCCATTCTTTCTCTCTGTTACAGACTCATGCAACACTTCAAAAAACTAGACATGGAACTCTCTCTTATGTTCCACTCGACTCTCTACTATAGTTATTTTCTTTATGTTTCTCTTCTCCATTCTCTTGAATGAACACAAGTCTCACATGATTTACATGTCTGAATGCATCCCTAAATATTCTTGGGGAGTGGAAATCCTATCTAACCTTCGAGCTCATCCATATCCTTTCCCATGATCATTCAAATAGTTAAGAAAATCATTTAGAAATATTGCCAAATATATGCTCATATTCGTTGCATTTGTTATTCTTTTGTAATCCTTGCGCATAGTACAAAATTGGCTTGGCGTGCATGATATTCCTTGGTTCGGAACTACAACTAATTCTTCCTGGCACCACATAGTGTATCTTCATGGGAGCACATGCAGTATTAATTTTTGGCACATGCATACAACTTCGTAAAACCATTGGGTGCCAATAGGCCCCCAATACTATTAGTTAGTTGATCCTCAAGAAAACAAAGATGCTTATGGTTTCACAGAAGCGATTTATGGCACTATTGTCAAGATTTCTTAGATGAATTGTCGAAAGTGGCCATCAACATCGTTAAAAGTGTTATGCAGTATTTTTGTGAGCTAGAAAACTCTGACTGCATTACTTATTATAACCTCTAGAGAGTGAAGGTTGATCTGCTCTATCTATCTGATCATTGGAGCTTCTACCAAGTGTTTCACTGCTAGTTGATTGTAATATGTCTGGGCCTTGTTGATCGTGTCTATTGCGATGCTAGAGATTTTTTGGTGTTCCGAATGGGATGCAATAATTTTCCAAAGATTGTTGTTAATCATTGTCATAACTTTTTTTCTTTTAGTCAAAGGTAAGGATGAAAGTTCCTTCTATTGTTGCATGACCAATGCTTCTTTGGTTCTGATCTACTCGTCCATAGGACATACTTCTGGTGGATTCTTGAGGTGATTCTAGAGCATGAAACTATACTCAATGAGTCCTATGAAGTTGTTCATGTGTTCTTAACCCTTTTTTAAGGCTTCCTTGACCACTTCTATCTTATGTTGAAACTCCTAGTTTTTTGGGGTAGGTTGCTTTAGCTTCTCACAAAGCTCGAGATTTTGAGTCTCTAAAAATTGGACATGCTCCCTAACCACATGAATTTTATGAGGAGCAAGTATGTCTGGCCTATTAGCCCATGTCTTGGGTAACAATGCATAAACTTCATCCACGACGTTGATGACTTCTTTTTGGACTATGAGCATTGTTTCGTGTTGGTATTTTCATTAAGCATGCATAGTGACTTTCACAACATGGTGTCCTTTGAGATCATAATGTGCAAGATCTACCTCTTGATGTGCTTGCACTTCTTATTGATGATTAACTTAAGTGTTTTTGTGGGAGGTGACCTATAGATCATGTTGTTGTCACATTTTTTCATGCGATTGGATTAAGGCTGAGTGTTTATCTCAAAAATCCATCATGATTGTAGTCATAAAAGGTTGTAGGTCCTATGTAGGTACTTGTGCCAGTTCGATCTCGTCACTGGCCAAGTCAAAATAAATAATGACCAATGGATTGAACCACAATACTATTTTTTGTCTATTTCCACTAGCTTTGGTTATATGTTGTTCCCGAGGGTGTGAATCAAATGGAAAAGCAATGGCCAATTGGTGACATAGATTGTTGAATTTCCGTGCAACTTATTTATGTATTATCTATTGTATGATCAATTTTCCTTTGATCTTCTTGAATAATACTAAGATGGTTTTGGTAGTTTTCCCTTCTTTTTTTACCTAGGTACTATTATCCATTCTTTTCTTTTAGTTACATGTCACCTCTTGTTGGAAACATGATTGGGCGACATGGTGTGTTGCATGGATGACACAAGGAATTTCTTTGTGATGGGGGTAGAAAATACTAGTTATAGTGTGTGTTCTTCGTGAAGGGGGTAGGCAAGATGAATATGATTTGATTGGTGTTGTCCTTTGTGGATTTGAGGGATTTTTCCATTTGGGGGTCATGTCTTTGTCAGCCTCAGGCTCTGCCTCAGTGCATGAAGGCTCACCCATGGATTTCTTGGATTTTCCCTTGGGGGTGCATGCCTATTGCTACTTATATCCTGATGCCTTTTCTTTATATAGGGTTTTTGTTGCAACTATTTTCTTTTCCAGGTTCATGTTTGTCATTGTTTTGAGCTACTCTTGATCATCATCGATGATAGGGTTAAGGTCATCATCGCATTATTCGACACCCTACTAGATGTCTTCTTTCATAATACAAAATGGAAGTATGGTAGTTGTGCCTTGTTGGTATTCACTTGTATAAATAAAAAAATTATGAAAATTAGATTTGAATTGAAGGTAGGCCTCGTACCTTGTTATGATATTTTTTGGAATGTGTAGCATTGAATTAGTCGCTTTAATAAGTTGTGTGTACCACTTCCCAAATAATTTGTGAGGTGTGACCTGGACTTCCTCTTGTTCCTTTATAAACTTAAGTGTAAGAAATTTGGGTGTAGTGAAGGGTGGAGCATCGGTTGTATACTCCTCATGGCCCAAAGGGGTATTCCATAAAATCATGGCAATTAGTAAAATGACCCAATTATAATGAAATTCATTGTCAAAGTCATGGGCCTCCAAACAATCATAAACAATTTTTTTTAAGATATAGCATTCCCATGCCATTTGAACTCCTGCAACACATCACTCTATACAAATGACAAATCCAATTGGACATTCATCCTTGTGGAACTTATGGAGTATATTGCAGGAAAGAACTATGTCACAAAAATAACTCTTTGGTCATTTATCTCTGTAATTACTACCATGTGAGACCCTGTGCACATGCCATAATTAGAATAAATTTCATCTTGGTCCGCATCCTTGGCATTGAGTGATTTGGTTGTGTCTTCACCCTATGTTCGCATTCTTTAAATGTGATACATGGTGTGTTCATTGATTGGGTAGTTCTGATTGAGCCATAGAAATACATCATTCAATCGACTAAGTAAGAAAAGAACACATGCCTAGACTGGCGGGCCTCGGACAAAGTGTTTCCACTCCACCAAATTTAGTACCCTAGATTACCGAAGTTTCCTGGCCCATTTCTAGGTGAGTACCTTATGTTTCCCATTGCCCCCGTGAACAATTTTTGCATATCGATCAAATTAGAACTTGGGAAATTGGGCCCAATCTCAAACATTGTAGTCTGCATATCGCAAGATGGGAATTTTCCTCAACCAAGGGCCCATGAAGTTGACATTGGAATGGATGACAAGCTCGGGCATATGCTACTCCTTACTAGCCTTCACCTTTCATCATGCATGTGGCTTACTAGTGGAATACATTCTCGTCTACGGATAAGAAACACCTCTATGTGCTCTGAGCTTCTTGATGGGACAACTATGGTGGTTGATATTCCTGAATTTTTATCACTCTAATAATTAAGTATATTTTTTTACCTCGGCTCTATAATCTCTCTAGTCTTGTTTGTTGGAAATGGTGAGTTGAACCATGGATATGGATTTTTAAATATATGAAGGGTGGCATATCCTTAACGATGTTGACTACCAAGTGATTATAAAATTTGATTATGACTAATCCTCCTTAGTGTACCTGTCACATGCTCCAATGACCTTGTTTCCATAACTATTTTCTTTTACCCAAGTTGTCATCACCTGTCCACTAGCTAACAAACCACTTTCCATGTCGCCATATTTTCAAGCATCTTGGCAAGTGGCTAGAAACAACTCTTATTTTTTCCATTTGAGTTTAATTTGACATTTAATTCTTAATATTTTCTTAAATGGTAATAATCATCGTCGATCCAACATATTATGTCCCACTTTATTATGTTGAGATATCTATGCAACCTATTTATTGCATTGATAAATACTACACAACCCATGCTCTAAGTCCTATCCTACTAGAGTGTAGGCCATGGTTAATACACACCCCTGCCTTGTTTTGGGTATGTCATCCTATCACATATGAACCTGGAAGGTTGCAACACTTCTTTACTCGAATGATGTTCATCAACCCTTTCCACAAAGAGTCGTTGGTTCTTTTTGTTGGGACTAGGTGAGTTTATTTCTTGCCCAATGATTGGTTTGGTTCGAAATATGGCCTATTCCACTCATATACTGGTGCAATCTTAATCAAAGGTACTTGAAGTATGGGCCTTTTTGTCAATGCAATGCATTTAGAAGTTGGACATATCCCCTTTACATTCAAACTCTTCTTATCTAGCCAACACCTTTCACAAGAACACATACGTTCTTGGGAATTTACCATAGGATCGAATGTTTCCTTGATTGACTCCACCATCTGTGCCCATTCTTGTATATGTTCATCATCTATCACCCACCATTTCATAGGTATTCCTTCAAATACTATGTCAAGGTCTTACATTTTTTGGGTCATCGGAATTTTCTGGATCTATGTAAGGAATGCGTCCATTAAGTCTATTCTTTCAAACCACTATAGGGTATAATGTCCTATTCCAATCTTGCACACCTTTTTGGTGACTCGCATGCATATTCTAACAAAAAAATGATATATCTTGTTCTACCATCTCTCCATAGAACCATATCGATCTGTTTCGTATAAGTGCATGCTTCTCCAACTTAGCTCATTGTATGCTATATGATTGACATATTCTTCCCTATGCGCTATAATCTGATAGATGTTTTGAATAATGGAACTATGTGCATCCTCATTCATGGGCTCTTTATACATATCTCCCTCATTTTCATCCAATGGCAGAATGATGCATAAGGTATTTTTTTCAAAGGACATTTGTCATTTCTTCATATTCAAAACAAAATTGTTGTCAAATTCCCATTAAATGCCAAGTAATGAAGGGTAAGGATTTGATCCATCCATGATCTTAATATTAACCTCCACTTTCTCCAGCCGACATATGGGATATTTGGTATTGGTTAGCCAAAATGGGTTGGATGGGCGGCCACACCAATTTTGGATTACCCATAAACTCCCAATATTTTTTTGATAATATGTTCACATCAGAACCCATGTCCAACATGACACCATGGACCATCTCATAGCTTCTGAGTTCAATTGTCATTTTGAACTCTTTTCTTGTCCTCTTATGCTTTCTCACTTGATGCACTTCCCTTTTTGGCAACAGGGAAGATATGGATACATTTCTCTCTTCTTCCACCATACATGTTGTCAACATATGTGTCAAATTATTTGTAGCCTCAGGGTCACTTAACATTTTCATAAAATAACTCAATAAATTACTTATGTGATCATATTTTTTATCCTCGTGATAACTTTTACATTGAGTTTCTTCTCAAGTCATGCATTGCAGATATTCATGAACGCATTCCTCTATTTCCTTTTTCTCATTGTTGTGTTGGTTTTGTCACATGGGTGAGCAAAAACAAAACACTTGCATGCTTATTTAAGTCAGCTAAACAAGACAAAAGTTTGTGAGTTTATTAGATAACTAAATACACATGAAACAAAGAAATAAAAACTAAAAACAACTAAGAAATAAATGTTAGAGAAGATTGCAAGAACTAGAACCATGAAAAGCAAAAAATAACCAATATATATCTACCAATGGATCAATATTTTGATAGACTAAACACCGTAGATAATGGCAGGTACTTATGAATCCCCTCTTCCTCCTTGGGAGGGCTCTTGATCTCCCTAATAGAGATCTCTTCTCTTCATGCAATGTAAAGTAACAATGATGAATAAATACAATGCCAACTCCCTCAAGAGGTGAGTGGAATGGCCCTTTCTATAGTGCTTGAATGATTCAAAGAGAAAAGAGGATTCTCCAAGAAGAATTCTTGCAGCATAAAAATACCTTGAATTTATTATTTTTCTAGCACACCCATGGCACATATTTATAGTGTCCATTCATGGAAAGATATAATTGGTTCATATTGTGATAAAGGAGCCTTTTAGGGCACTTCCTAACCCTTTACCACCCTCAAATCTAGATTTCTCTCAGATATGAGTGTCAAATCGTGTTGGGCATCAGACTAGAAGTGGTTGAGAGGCTGACAAGATTCATAAATGTGTCGTTCATGGAAGTGTGTGGATTTTCTCTTAGAGAGTTGTGCATATTTCACACAGTGCACGTTGAGGCATGTGTTAGCCTACGCATTGTGTGCATGCTCCCTTTGGTGAATTTGCACACTTTGATTTTTGAACCAAGTATATTGTTTTTTTTTTCTTATTATGGATTTTGGTGTTGTAGGTGGACTAATTTCTTGCTGCCATTGATGTCTTTCTTCAACCATTGTGTGCAATGTTGTGGACAATTTTTCAGTGATAACAGATGCCCCATGATGTGTGAGGTTAGGAGCATATGTATAGCCAGAATACATCAATGTTTATTTTGTTGAGAGTTCCATTGTAAGGAAGAATGAAGAGAGGAACTACAAGAGAGATTTTCCCGCCAGAGGGAGAGGGAAAATTGTGGGACCCAAACCATTCTCTAGGAAAAAATAAAATCTATGTACAAATGAGGTGGCCATGCCTCATGATTGTGTCATGAAACCAAAATGTGGGACTGTAATGATGATGGATCTTGATGTAGATAAATACAGTTCCCTCGGGGGCGGTTGATAATGGAAGATGACAGTTATGAATGGTGAATGGGTTCTGAAGTGAGTCAAGGATGACTATAAGAGTTTTTGATGACTCGTAGGTATTGGTAGCCTATAAACTTCAGATGTCTTTGACTGGTATGAAACAACTGCAATGGTCGCATAGTAAGAAGCTAAGGGATTCTTGAAATACACTGAGTAATAGATGATATCAGGTACTGATGGGCAACATGAACGAAGTCAAGATGTTGTGGGACTCAAGACTACCCTTGGTTGGGGTGGTGAGGGATGATTGGTAGCAACCGTAAAACTGGGTCTAGTGTTAGGGGGATGACTAGATATGGGGTTAAACTGTGCCAGAGGCTAACAAAGTGGGAAAAATCAGAGATTGTGGGTACAGGGATTTGAGATACTTGATTTTTGTTAACGATGTCAATATGAAAAAAGGGTGGATGCCCCAACCAAGGGTGACATGGGTTTATTTTCTAGGTAAATGAAGGCCATCAAGGATGAGGACAAAAAATCTATGTATATGCTGGAAACAAAGTCTTTATACAATTACCAAAGAAATATAGAACAATTTGGGTTGAGTATAAAGATACAGAAATGGGTGCCCCAGTGAAATATGGCTTGGAATGTTTAGGGTGCAAGTTTTTGAAAGATAACTGGTGGAGGGTGGGGGCCCCATGGGTGGATTTTTGTATTAAGTAAGTGGATGGAGGACAACCTGTAGATGGGGAAATTGATGGTGGATGATATGGAGGGATAATGAAACAACGAGGGTGCAATCAATATAACCAAGTGTAGGATGATATGACCTGGGAGTCCATTGGGAAGGTTAGCAATATGATGAGAAGAAGTATGGGGTTCATTCTCGAAAATGAAAAATACTATCAGGACTCCCAATCCTAGGGGTGAAATATGCATGAGTGTCAATTTGTCGAGGGGAACTATGAATGGGAAAACTCATGTGGGGGAGAGTGTTTTCAGATGATAGTATTGAAATGTGGTAGAGGTGAAGATACTGCAGAGTCGAATGTAGGGATCCTAAAGGTAAATGTCAGAGGGTGTGAATGGGATATGAAATTGATTTACAGAGGGAATAATTGCATGCTAGTGTCAAACATGTACCTGAAGTGGCTATAATATTGCTTAACAAGTACCTACACACATGAAAACCAAATACCCTACATGAACAATATCTAATGATAAATAACATATATCAGCTATTTGATAAAACTGAAAGTTATCATGCATACCTGAACGTGGCGTGAGAAAAATTCTCCTTTGGGGAAAAGAGTGGATAATAATGCCAGGAATCTGAATGCGTAAATGGATGGATCATGGGTATTTAGTTCTTCCAGGATATCTTTGTCGCAATGGAAAATGCGAGAATACAGGGGATCCTGGTTGGTGGCAGGGGGAACTGTCAATGGGTAAGTGTTATTTTCCTCAAGGGGTGAGGACATAGAATGGGTATAATGTATAGGTTGTGATGGCTCACTTGACATAAACTGAATTTCCTGATATTGTGGATGGTACCTCATTCACTCAGGGATTGATGACGAAATATAACAAATGTCAGTAATGTGATCCTCCATGGGGAGTGACTAAGAGGGATTTGGTCGAGACGTGTGGTGTACTATGGCTAACATTTTGTGGAATTGAGGTAGAGTTGGGAAATGATGGGTGTAATGGCCATATTCTAAACATATGTCACAAGCAAAATTTGTTTGTAACCCTTTCTTGCATGCAGTTGAGGAATCCGTAGTAGAAGATGAAGTACTTGGTGGAGTGGTAAGTAATGGGGTTTCTTTGGGGAGCTCAATAAGATTACGTAACTAGGGAAGAGTAGGAGATCTGTTAGTGAGGTGTCCTTCCCTTTTGCATAGTACGTAAGGAGGTTGAGCTTGGGGAGGGAGAGGAGCTATGGGCTCCTTCTTCCATCATCTGCCCTCAATGGTGGTGGTGTTGCCTCCAGATGGGGGTGGGGTTGGTGTGGCAGGAGCCTATATTAGGATCTACATCGGTAGTCCCTATGTATGAGCAGGGAGAGATGGTGTAGGATCCATATTGGGTGGATGAATATACCAGACAGGGATGGCGAGAACCATGTTGTGAAGGGTGAGAGTATCAACTACCTGGAATGCTTGGACTCCATGTGAGGGGTATAAAAATGGGATGTGGGTAATGGCTTGGGGGACTATTTCCCATAAGAGTATTTTCCCCTGAATGGGGGGAGAATCTGGGATAAGTGGTGCAGTGGTGTTCTCAAAGAATTCTTGAGGTAGTATTTCTCCGACTGGTGGAACTTCGATGTGGGGAGGGACCTCAACGAGAGGCATATTTCCTCTGATATCTATTTCGTTGGAGGAAACTACACACACTTGTGTCGAAATAGAAGGGTGGAGGAGAGGTGATGCTACATGATATGCCCCCAACAAGGATGGTTCCCTGAATATTCCAGGACCCATGTCAATGATTGAAAAATAATCCGAGCTAGTGTGGACAAGGGGGAGGATGTTATCAATGTTGGCAGAATTATTGGGCTCGTAATGTGTAAGATGGTCGATGGTGACGATTTTCCTACTGTGGGGGAACATCATCGTATGAAACATAGAAGAGTATATCGCCTTCATAGCATACATGTAGCTATGTCCGAACAAGATATTGTAATCAAGTGGGGCATCAATAACTTAAATTTCAATCAGGATGGTTTTCCTCCCAAGTTATACAGGGACATTTTGGAAGATACCTTCAAGGGATGATGGGCGACCGTCATAAGCTCTCAGGGTGATGGTATATGGTACTATCTTAGGTGAGATGAGTTTTTTCCATACGACTTTGGACATGATGCATGTAGATGCGCCTTCATCGATGATGCATCGATGAACTGTGATTTTCTAGATATTAACTAGTATCTCGAAAGCTACCAGGGTTGGGAGGCATGGTTCTCCACTATCTATATCAAAGGTGATGAGTTGAGTATCATCTAGGTCGACTTCCCCCAAGGCGGAAAGAAAGGATTTGTGGTGTGATGGACAGGTTTGGAGGACCTCCAACACATACATAACTATAGGATATTGTGCTAAGTCATTGACTAGATTGTAATTATGGGTTGCCCTAGCATGAGGGTTATGTACATTCCTTTGTAAAGGCATATGGGGTATATAGGGGTTTGGTTCAGTGTTAGGGAGGGGAATCATCAATGGTTGTCTGAATGTAGAAAGATATTATTCTGAGGTGGTTGGGGTAGAGTTAGGAGGCAGGTCATATTGATGACCACATGTTTGCAGAAGAATCTCTTCTTCGTTGGTTAGGAGAATATTGCGATCGACTCGATTTTCAGGTTGATTGGGACCCAAGTTTTGATATTTCCCTATTTGTGGTGGGGTTGGGATTATATTGTGTTGGGTATTCATCACACCTTGGTGTGGAATAGGTTTTTTCAAAACGGTTGAAGGTGGTGTTTGAAAATAATGTTGTGGGGTTTGCTAAGGGGCAGGCAGTGCTGGGGGGTTTTGAGTGTTCATGGATTCTTTCATCCGTTTCAAATCGGCAATTTTGGGGAAATGGTGAGTATAATGTACATAATTACCACATAGAGAGAAAGGGAAGTTAGTTTTGAGGTTATTGTTCGCTCCTTGTCATGGTTGATTGTTATTGTTACCTCCTTGGGGGTTTTGATTGCCTTGATTTTGGTTGCCCCCAGCGGGATGGTTTTGTTGCAGGTTATTTCCTCCTGGTCCCAGGTTGTTATTGATTCAATTTTTTTCTTTCTTCTTGGAATTATTCGACTAATGAGATGGATTTTTCGTATTCAAGTGTTAAAAAGTATGAACATGTTTAATGGGAGAGGGACGAAAAAAATTAACGCTGGCATGTGGTTGTCCTGGTGGAGGAGAAACCAACTGGGGAGGACCAGGAAATGGAAAGTATGGATTGTTTTGTGGATACAATCCATATGTCATATAGTAATTTGAAGTAATTCCACTATTGTTGGGGGTATATGCGGGGGTTGGGGGTGAACTTGTACTTGGTTGATAAACTGGATGCATCATGGGTACTAGTGGGGGTCCACCCAATGATGGAGGGGAAACAACAAGATATGAATGTTGGTGAGTGGGAGGTGGCTAATAATATGTCCCTCCATATGGTTGTGAATATTTATTTGCACCATAAGCGGGTGATGGGTGGCCATAAGGTTTGATATGTGTCATAGAACCAATCAACCCATTCGATGTGTGGGAGATCCTAGGTTTGTTCCTGGCCAAATGGTATGGGTTTGGGTGCCTCAGGAAATTCTGTGTACAAGTAACCTGATTGAGCATATATGAGGTCAAATTGTTGGGCCTTGCTGATGGATTGCTCTTTTGATTGAGGAAAAGTGGATACTACATCTTTGGCAATAACAGAGACGAGCGATTTAAGAAACCAATCAAGATGTTCTTCTTTGGTGGTTTCTGCTTTACACAAACTGCATCATCGACGTCGTTCATGGATTTGGTCGGCTGTATGGATAGAAGTGGTTTGTTTGAACTCAAAGACAAGTTACAAGACAGTGTCATGATGAACTTGCAGTTGGAAAAAGTACAAAAAGTCCTTGGCCAATGATTCAAAGGTTACATGGGACCCTGATTTTTCGTCCACATATCATTTGGCTAATGAACTAGTGAGAGTTATTTGAAATAAACTCAAGAAAATGGAATCATCCATGATGTTGTTAGATGAGCACCATAAGTGGAATTTCATAACATGGTTGGTGGGATCTTCCCCTGATTTTCCTTCAAATTTTGGAATATCAGAAGGTAGTTTTGTAGGCATATTGGGCCAAGTGGTGTCATGCAAAATGGGATCATTTGTGATTTTGTTTAAATCAGGAATGTTGAGGGATGCCAAGTATGACACAGGGGGATTTGGTGGAGGATTAATTTGAGCCATTGTGTGTCCAGGTAATGGACCTGTCCCTTGAGAGGGATTTGGTGGCTTTGTGTTTCTCCCTTGAGAAGAAGTTTGACCCTCGCCTCCTTTTGAAGGAGAACTAATAGATGTATTTGCTTGGGTATTTGACCCAAGAAAATTGGAACTAAGTAAATCTGATCCCAAAATAGTAGCACCCACTGGGGTGTGAGATGGTTGAGTCGATGAGTCGACAAGACTAGGGACTCCTCTTAGAATAGGAAGGAGATTATGCAAGCGTCTAGAACAAAGGGGATTTTGTGGTTCCCCTATGGTTCCGACTAGCAAAGTGAATGTGTGCAAATGGTGAAAAGAGAGAAATAAATGAACAAGATATTTTGACCTTCACAAAAGAGTATAACTCACAAACACATGTAACTAAATGAAAATCATACATAAATCAACTGTAAATAAACAAGCATGTGGATAGGTGGATTTTGTCTGCATGGGGGAACAATAAAAAAAAATGCTCTTGTCCTAAAAGACTTATTGTCCTTCCTCTCATTTCAACACTGGGCCTTCCAATAACACTCGAAAGTGAGGTCTGAATCCATCAAAAGAGGAACTAGTGAAGGTTGAAGTAATCAGTTATAATGAGGGGTAGAGGGTGCATACCCTAAAAGAGCTGGCGATATTTCCCAATAGACACACAAAATCTGATCAATGTGCGATTGAAACCCACAACCTCCACCTGGGTGGATATCCTATGTTTGGCCACTAAGTACCTCGGTCAAAGTGAGACATTTAGATCTCCAGCCTCAGAAATGGCTCATAGGATAGATTCCCTCACACGAGTTGGGTGACTCAATGAGGGATGCGCAGAATAACTAGACCTCGACCTTCGACCCTTCATGGGTATCTCCCTACCTTATGGTGTAGGAACACTTGACTTGGATTATTTTAAAAGATCCCTATTCTCAACTTCTATTGTTTAAAAATGTGTGAACCTGATAACATGGGGTTATTTGGATGCCTACCCCCGGATCCTACCTAGACCAAAAAAATTCTTTTGGCACCTCCTGTGGAGGAAAATTTAGTGCGTTCTTAGAAAATTTTCAGATGTGGTGGGATGAGAGATTGGGGTCATGAAACAACCTCGTTTGAATTAAATTGGTGCGGATAATTTCCAAATAAATGGTCGTATCTTTTAGAATTCCTTCAAAGAAATCCTACTTCGACCTCCACTATTCTAATAGAAATTATGTGTGTGAGGAGTGGCTTTGTGTGCAAGAAAGTGAATTGTGTGCAAATATTTTTAATAAGTTAAGTGTGAGATTTCAACACGTGGACTTCATGTGTTCCTTACAAATCTTCTTACCTAGATTACTATGTTTCTTTGGTACCACCTTGCAAAATATTTAAAGCCCTAAAGAACTAGAAATGTGGACATATGTGTCCTTACCAATCCTTTAAACTCCCTAGAATGTTGTCTATACTAAGAAATCTTTTGAAACTATCCTAGAATTGTAGACATGTGGGCATGTATGGGCCCGTTACATTGATATTTTAAACTTTCATAGAGTGTTTTCTAAACTAAGAAAGTTTTTAGAAACTATCCTAAGATTGCAAACATGTGGGCATGTATGGGCCCTTACAAATCTTTAATATTATTTCAAAAACTAAGAGTAACCCTAGGGGGGCTTTGTCCTCTCCTAATTATTTGTTAAGGGAGATGAAATGTCCTTTCAACCACCTTTTTTGATTCTTGATATCACACTAGGGTGTGGGGGAAGAGCATACTTGAGGGTTAAAATTGATTTCTAGTCCCAAATTAATTGATTGTATTTGACAAAGCAATAACTTCAACTCAAAATTTTAAATGCTAAATGAGCCATCCATGTGGAAACAAAGCAAAGAGAAGAATAGTGATTCTTTTTACCCCTATGTGATTATGTTAGCTAACCTTTCTTGTGATAAAGAACTCTAAGTGAAGTGTAGTTTCTTTACAAAGTGAAGGAAATTAAAATCTGAAGGCTAGAGGTCCTCAAACCATTCATAAAAACCCTTACAATTTGAAAAAATTGAACTTATGTGTGGGCTACAGATCTGACAGGCGTGTGAAGGGTGAAGAGTGCAGAGAGTGCAAAGAGGAATGAATTCTACCTTGCGCACAGTGCACATAGTGCATGTCTGTGGGCCTTGAAAGTCGTGCACTTCCTGTCATGCATTGAGAAATACATTTCCAAGTGAAATACTCTTTCCCTGGCTCTAAATTTTGACTTTGGCAGGTTGGGATAGGCTCTTTTTGGTACCTAGATATCAAAACAATAAAAAATAAGTGCTCTCAAGACTTAAATAGGGAGGAATTTGATATCGATCCTCTGTATGGTCGCCAATCTATTGTGTTGATTTTGTCACGTGGGTGAGAAAAAACACAACACTTGCATGCTTATTTAAGTCACCTAAACAAGACATAAGTTTGTGAGTTGATTAGATAACCAAATACACATGAAACAAATAAATAAAAACTAAAAACAACTAAAAAATAAATTTTAGAGAAGCTTGCAAGAACTAGAACCATGAAAAGCAAAAAATGACCAATATATAGATACTAATGGTTCAATATATTGATAGGATAAACAATGTAGAGAAAGTCAGGGACTTATGAATCCCCTCTTCCTCCTTGGGAGGGATTTTGAGTTGCCTAATAGAGATATATTCGCTTCATGCAATGGCAAGTAACAATGGTGAAGAAATACAATGACAATTTCCTCAAGAGGTGAGTGGAATGGACCTTGCTATATTGCTTGAATTATTCAAAGAGAAAAGAGGATTCTCCAAGAAGAATTCTTGCAACATAACAATACCTTGAAGTTCTTATTTTTCTAGCATACCCATGGAACATATTTATAGTGTCCATTCATGGAAATATATAATTGGTTCATAGTGTGAACAAGGGGCCTTTTAGGGCACTTCCTATCCTTTGACCATCCTCCAAGCTAGATTTGTCTCAGATATGAGTGTCACATCGTGTTGGGGGTCGGAATAGAAGTGGTTGAGAGGTCGACAAGATTCATAAATTCGTTGTTCATGGAAGTGCATGTCTTTTCTCATAGACAGTTGTGCATCTTGCGCATTGAGGCATGTGTTAGAATGCACATTATGTGCATTGTGTGCACACTCCCTTTGGTGAATTTGTGCACTTTGATTTTTGAACCAAGTATACAGTTTTTTTTCCTTTTCCTATATGCATTCTTCTTCTAGCATCCTTTGTGTTGCATGTTGTATCTCCTCGCACACATGATTTTCCTCCAATGCCTTTTTTGTTTCACAATGTATGTATTCACATATGTAAGCCTCCTCTAATGTTTCATTTTTGGCTCATTGTACCTCTTCATGCACCCAATATTCCTCCAGTGACCCTTGCATCACTTCTTGTACCTCTTTGATTGTTTTTTCCTCATCTAGATCCCTTTATGCATCACGCAGGAATTTATTTTACTGCGTAGCATCAAAATTGGGAGGTGCCTATGCCACTTTTTTTTATCTTCCCTTCAATGTTCTGACCCAAGCTTTCTCCATGCTCTATTTCCATTCCCATATTATTTCCTCCTCAGGTTATGTTGAGTTTTCAATAGTCTAAGTTAATCATGAATTTCATTCAAATTTTATCATTTAACCATAACCATAAATGTTGCAGCAACCAAGATCACAAGAAGAAGCACCATGCAAAAGAACACAAGAAGTATCCTAGGAAACCCTTCTCAACAAGGGAAGAAAACCCATCCAAATACTTTTCTATATTCCTCAAGAGAAATACCTTCACCACCAAGATAAAACCTAGCACACAAGAGGGTTCTCAAACCCTAGAATACTAGCGCCCAAGAGAAGTGCACACTTTTCCCAAGGAAGTGTACTTGCTGAAATTTTCAAACTCACATGAAAGATATGTTTCCTCAATGGAGAATTTACCTTTACTTATACTAACCTGAAAATGTCAACATAAGTGTCTATTGGCACAACAGGGCTGACCTCACTAAATTATAATATAATTAATATTAACCAGATTAATTATCTTTTACATTAATTACCAGTTACATTAAGGTGGGGCCCTGTACCCTTTACATTACAATTAGGGTTACAATCATGTATGACTCTTAATAAATATAGAAAATGATCCAATACATCCACTAGGGGCACATCCATAGGGATTTCCATATCTATGGCTCACTGCATTACATATAAGAACCAAATCTTCACACATTCACATGTACTCATCCACAGGCATGTCCACTCAATAGATCTTATTTCCCACTGCCTCACACAGGAGATTCATCGGGAGTTTCTCATCATCTCTGGTGCTTAGAGGAGGCTAATACATCATCTTCATTTTTGTTCTCATGACGATGCACCTAACACTTCTGGATTTCACACATTCACCTTGTGCTCAGCCACATGCATGTCTAACTCAATAGATCGTCTTTCCCACTAGATAATCATTTGGAGTTCTTCTTAACTCTCTGAATGAAGGAGGTCATCTCTACATTCAATATCAATCTTAGGTAGGAACCACATACCCTATTCATGGGATTTCTCTCAGGTTTGTAAGCTGGAGAATATCTTCACACGTCTGCGATGATCCACATCTCACAGGGTTGTAAGTTGGAGAATGTCTCACATAGATATAATCATCAACACTCCCTCTCATCTGGGGAGGCATTCTTTATCATGCCATGTATCATATGGATGTATTTTGAATTTTGTCTTGGTTGGAGTCATCAATACTCCCTCTCATCTAGGGAGGCATTTTTCACCAAGTTAGTTAGGTGAAGATATCTTCAATCTTCTCATGTGTAGGAAGGTACTTCATGTGTACGATTTTTCCTCTGCATTATATCTCTGATATAAGGATATTTCATCTTGTTGTGTTTCGATTCATCAGAAACAACTGGATTCTCAAGGATATTTATACACAGCTCTTGGTTATCATCATAGGATCCATCTCATGGTCAAGTAAATCTATCAGAAAATTGTGAAGCAAAATTTCTTCTCACACTCACTGCTATATACTCCGTCTCTGGTGCACTCAAGGCCACAAAGTTTTGTTTCCTGCTGCATCAGGAAACCATGCCAAATTTCATGGTAGAAAATCAACCATATGTTCTCTTCTAGTTTGTTTTACTTTCTAATCAATTTGAATCGGTATCTCCTGCAAACTCAAGTTCACACTGAAGGCATGTCTCAGGCCATATCCAACTTTTCCTCGGATATATCTTAATACATGTTTTGTTGTTGTCTAGTGAGTCTGTCTTGGTTGACTCATGAAATGACTAAGAACATTCATTGCATAGCATGAATCAACTCTGGTGTTTAACCAGATACATCAATGATCCAATCAGTTGTGGATCAGTCTCATATGAATCATCATCAATTCATCATGGTGGATTTTTCATTCTGTCATACTTGAACTTCTTTAATATTTTCACTGTATATTTTCCTTAACTCAGGAAAATCTCATTGATCCTTTGTCATACTTCTTGTCTCAAGAAGTAATGCATCATTCCCATATTCTTCATCTCTAATTCAAAAGTCAAGGATTACTTGTATCCAAAATCAAGGCTTTCTGAATAAGTCATCAAAATCAAACTCTCGTCATCAACACTGTAATGATATAGGTTTGGATCAACAACACTCTTGTTGAAGTCCAAAATCATCAACAATTTATCTATCTGATATAGTTTCCAAGTCATGGATAGTAGTACAAATGGAAGTATGTCGGGTTTACTGAATCAAGTGACGCATCATAGACAACTTCCTTTGTTTGTGAGAAACTTCTGGCCATAGATCTCGTTTTGTATTTCTAGACACTTCTATCACCTACATGTTTGATCTTATAGATTCACTTAGAAGTTACCGAAAAATTCCCTTATGCATAATTATTTAAGATATAATGGTATTCTTCTGTTATAACATATTTCCATACCTGTTCTCTTGTTGCCTCTCTAAGACAAGGAGGTTCATCATCAATGAGATGGCTCATGATTGAAGTATGGCTCAAAAATCTCTTTTTATTTCTCGGGATGTGTCTTGAGAGGATTGTATGTTTATTTGCCTCTAGCAGAGTGAGTCTAGGTAGGTATTTTATGCCCTACTGCAATATCTTTGAACATATCAACTGGAGCAACTGGATCAACTGGATCAACTGGAATAATGTATGTCTCCCTCTGAAATGTTGAAGGGGGAGAAGGTATTGTCTCAATATCAATTTCCATCTAAGATTATTTGGATCTTTGAAAGGCTATCTATTCTTCAAGGACAACATCTCTGCTTGTATCAATCTTTCTCTATCTAGGGATGCAGATCTGGAATGTCTTCGAAGATTCACTCTTTTATCCCATAAATGTATCCTTTCTTCCTAAAGGATCTATCTTGGACTTATTCTCTTTGGGTACATGAAAATACATTGGGCACCGAAATATCCTGAAGTGTTCAATTTGAGGCTTCACTCTGGTGAAGGTTTCTTCGAGAGTTATGTTTTTAAAATTTTGATGAAGACTCTTGTTCTGAACATATATTGTGTCATACATGCTTCTTCCCATGGAATCATATAAATATTATGATCATGAATTATTGTATTGGTTGTCTCAATGATGGTTCTATTCTTCCTCTTTCTCAAATAGTTTTGACTCCCTCTGAGTCAAGTGACTCCCTCTGAAGGATGAGAATCTTCCTTTGTTCTTAACCTGTCTAGAACAAGAAGAATAATGGGTACATCTATAGAATCAAAAAAATTTAAGGATTGTTGTCACAGCTACAACACCTACTTGTAATGTAGCAAACTTTATAAATATAGGTTAGAGGCATGGAAATTACAAAAATCAAACCTGGAGTCTTCACTTCCAGTGTGTTGTTCCTATGAATGCACTCAGATCCCTCTGGATCAAAGACTTCATCAAAGGTTCCTTCACCCTTCAATCACCCTCATGACAATGATGCAAATGATAAATATACAAATGCATACCTAAGGGTGCTTATATGATTTCTTTGATGGCACATGGTTGATCTTTGTCATCTAACATGTTCATGAAGGAGGTGGTCATAGTGACCCCTTTTTGTATCACCCATAAGAAGTCTTCCTTATAATTATTGTCTTCCAGGAACTTGAAGTTGTTTGCTTCATCAAGCTTATATTCCAACATAGTTTTGTTCATCATAATTTTAGATCCTTCACAACCCTTTATCAACTGGGCTAGAAAACCTAATGGCTAGACTAGGCTATCACTTTTAGTTTTTGTTGGACTTATGACTGCCAAAAATAATCCTTTGAAATATACGAGAACAATGGTGAGCTTAAGATATCATTCAATGAGTTGCAGAAACCTTAATTCTAAATTTTTTGCAGAAATTAGCGAAACCTTAGAAACCCTAGGGCCAAAATTTCAAAATGCTCGGAATTTCACTCTAAGAGTCTCTGGAGATATGATGGAGGATTTTGTACTCTCCCATTCCAAAATTAGCCCCAACATCCAAGTATTAATGGCTGAAATACCTCAGAAAGGAGGGTCATATGGATTTTTATGGAAACCCTAGAAGGGTCGTAAGATTCTGCAAAAGGTGAGAGGAGACTTGGTGAATGCTTGTGCAATGGATTCTTTCAAGACCTATGCGCTGATACCATGTTGAGTTTACAATATTCTAGTTTAATCATGAAGATCATTCCAATTTTAGCATTTAACCATAACCATAAATGTTGTAGCAACCAAGATCACAAGAAGAAGCACCATGCACAAGAACACAAGAAGTATCCTGGGAAACCTTTCTCAATAAGGGAATAAAACCTAGCCAAATCCTTTTCTATATTCCTAAAGAGAAATACCTTCACCACCAAGATAAACCATAGCACACAAGAGGGTTCTCAAACCCTAGAAGACTATCCCCCAAGAGAGGTGCACACTTTTCCCAAGGAAGTGTACTTGCTGAAATTTTCAAACTCACATGAAAGATATGTTTCCTCAATGGGGAATTTACCTTTACTTATAATAACCTAAACCTGTCAACATAAGTGTTTATTGTCACAACAGGGCCGCCCTCACTAGATTATAATATAATTAATATTAACCAGATTAATTATCTTTTACATTAATTACCAATTACATTAAGGTGGGGCCGACATGTACCCTTTACATTACAATTAGGGTTACATGAAGGTTTGACTCTTAATCAATATAGAAAAGGATCTGATACACCCACTAGTGCTCATCCACTAGGGGCACATCCATAGGGATGTCCATATCTCTGGCTCACTTCATTACATAGAAGAGCCATATCTTCACACGTTCACCTGTACTCATCCACATACACGTCCACTCAACAGATCTTCTTTCCCACTGCCTCACACATGAGAGTCATCTGGAGTTTCTTGTCAAATCTACTGCTTAAAGGAGGCTAATACATCATATTCATTTATGTTCTCATGACGATGCACCCAACACTTTGGGATTTCACACATTCACCTTGTGCTCAGCCACATGCACGTCTAACTCAACAAATATCCTTTCCCACTGGATAATCATCTGGAGTTCTTCTCAACTCTCTGAATGGAGGAGGTCATCTCTATGTTCCAACTCTATCTCAGGTAGGAACCACATACCCTATTCAGATACCTTCTCTCGGGTTTGTAACCTGGAGAATATATTCACATGGTTGCAATGATCCACATCTCATAGGTTTGTAAGTTCGATAATGTCTCACATAGCTTCAATCATCAACAGGTTAGTACCCGTACATCAACTTATTCCTCTAGCTTCTAATCTCCACACAAAGTCATCATCACCATATTGCAATGTGTGTTCCTCTCTTCCACTTTCCCAACAAGTATGGGAAATATTCTGTGACATTCTTTGTACTGTCAAAATTCCCACAAAGAGAAGACAATTTAGTAAAAAATTATGACAAGTGGCCCACTTTGCCACAATTAAATAAAATATGTGGTCTACCTCCACCATTTCCATATTCTTGTCCTCTTCCTCATCCATATCCTCCTCTCAAACCTCCTTGGTATCCTCTTCTATATGTGCCTATGTGGTCACCACCTTTGTAACGTCCCCCCAACTTAACCGAGGAACATTACTTGCGTAAAAATACACATAAATTCAAAAAAAAACTTCTAATTAACTTTTTGTAACTTATCATCTATGAATTATACATAGATTTAACCATTTCATCTAACATTATTTAAATTATTCTACATCATGTTGACCAACATGAATATCATGCCCTCACTGAGGCAAACCACGTGCACCATAGCCTTTGTATTGTAGAAATTAAATGACAAAATCAACTTATAAAACAATTATGTCATGCACATAGAAACCTAGAGATAATTTTCTTAAATGAACTCTGAAATGTATAACCACACTCCGAAAATACCATAAGTAGAAATACGCATTTTCAAGTACTTTAGCATGGAATAAACATAATGAACAACAATCATTCAACTAAGAAATACTCATAAATTTAGGCAATGCTAGGGATATCCCCAATGTGGGGAAACCTAATGAGAGAGAGAGAGATTTTATTATCTTTGGGAAAGATATATTAGCACCAACAATACATTTACAACCAAGAAAAACAACTTACAACACCCAACTGTCCCAACTTTATTCCTTGAAAAATGTGCCCATAAAATATGTATTGTTTTACGGCCCTTCCCTCTTTTAGCACCTTGAAATCTATGCCAAACAACAGTTGTATGAACAACAATAGAAAATTTCCCAAAACACCAATAGAACACACCATAAAACTGCATCGATTTACATGCAGCAATGTTTGCTCAAAATATGTGCCCTCCTCTCTATTGTACGAACTATAAGGATCTGTACAGTCTGGTCTCTCTAACAACATTGAGTTACATCACTCTCACAAAGAAATATTCTATTGGGATTTGTGCCCAATCTCTCTTGGGAAATGTGCCCTCCTTGTTGCCCTAACTTTCCTCTCTCAAGTTATCTCAAAAATATCTCTCAATATCCTTCTCATTGTGTCTTGTACACTACCCAATGCATTATCTTTAAATCTAAAAGTAACCCTTCACCTTCTTCAACCCTAGATCTAATGGCCAAGATCTAACCTTTCCTTTACAAGATCAAGGTTCATGATTCATTCCCTCCAAAATAAATCACTTTAAAATATTAAAGTACATTTTCACTTTCTAACATAAGTGCACTTTATGATATAAAGTCACTTTAATATTAGAAGGTAGACTTTATTAAAAAGTCACTTACATAAAAGAACCACTTTATCACAACTTTATAAAAACCCATTACAAAGTCAAGTGTCTAGTAGTGTATGTACAAGGTTACTTCTGCATACAATACAAACATACGGAGTACCTTCCGAGATAAAAATCTAAAACTCCCTCTTAGCAAGGAATGTACTCGCTTTCATCACCATCATTTAGTCCCATCACACTATTCTAAATAAGATCTCCCTCTGAACCTAGAGTCATCCTCAACACCTGCACAAAACATGAACCAAAATACATCCTCCTGACAGCCAATATGAACCATGAGCTCCTAGGAGAATCCACTCCACCTTGAGCATCAGTTCGATCACACCAATTGAACCTCTTACCAATGCTCATAAGAGACTCCCTCTCTTATCTCAGAATGCAAGACTAAATCCTTGGGACCACCACAATATCAGGAATCTCCTGCTCCTTATTCGACATTGAATCATATCCTGAAGGTTGTCCTCACAACATGTACATCCTATCCACCCAATCACCAATCAGTTGTGGTTCAACTGGGTCCACTCCCTCCATATAGATAAATACATGTCCCCTCTTTAAAAATGTAAAATATCCAATATCCTCCAAGGTTGAGACTGAGAGAAAGTTAACCCTCAACTTTGGAACAAAGAGAACTCCATCAAGCTCTAGGAATCCTCCATACTCGAGTCAGAATATAACCCTTCCCAATCCATGTACAACTCATACCATACCACCTTCACTTTCCACTAGTCATTCAAGATCCGTCTCTGTGACAATAAGGAATGATCCTCATATTCCTGTCATGTGACAAGTGGATCCACTGTCAACAATCCATCTGATATCACCCCCAAATCCTCCACCACTGACACTATATTCTAGAGTAACCAAAGAAAATTAATTGTTAAACATGGAAGAAACATCCTCCATTGTTGTTGTAGCATTTGTCTCAGGCCCCTCTTGTTCCTTCCTCTTCTTCTTCTTCTCAGGACACTAAGAAGAAAGGTACCCCAACCGGTTACAATAGTAACATCTGACTTTACTCAAGTCCCTCCTGGAATTTCCTTTCTTTTTTCCCTTTAAAGAAAGAGAAACATTCTCCTCGGCTCTATCTTCCTTCTGACCACTACTATGAGACCCCATCTGGATCTCCTTCTAAGTGAAGTCATCCCACAACCAGCTCCAATCTGGAAAATTTTCTCGACCCACCAAACACTTCACAAAGACATCCCATTCCTTTGTGAAGCGTTTCAAGGTTATCCTCCCCAACTCAATTTCTGAGATGATCTCTCCCACTGTAGCTAACACATCCTTAACCTAGGCTAGATGGGTAAGATATGATGCAACATCCTCAATATTAGCCATCTTCTAGTCAAGCAAATTATCTTCCAAGGCCATCTTCTTATTGACATTCTTTGCCTCAAATAAATTCTTCAAAGTTTCCCACATCTCATAAGAAGTCTACTTCTTAGACATATCTGAAATGAGTGGGTCCTTCACACCATATAGAATGATCCTCTAAGATTTGGAATCATTTACTTTATGTAAATCCAAAGAAACAGGATATGTTGTGGTAGCCACAACAACATAAATGACATAGCTCTAAATCTTGTTCTCCTTGAGAACAACTGACATCCAAACCTTCCACTGCAAATAGTTGGAAATTCCATCCAACTGATCCTCAAATATAATGCATGCAACCATATTCCTTGTCACTATTCAAAGGAAAACAAACAATAGATTCCCCCCCTTCAAACCTTTCCCAAATATCTCATTGCTCACTGTCATTCAGAGCCCAAGCTTTGATACCATGTAGAAATTAAATGACAAATCATGTTATAAAAAAATTATGTCATACACTTAGCAACCTAGAGATAAATTTTATAAATGAACTCTGAAATATATAACGACACTCAGAAAATACCATAAGCAGAAATACACATTGCCAAGTACTTTAGAAATGGAATAAACACAATGAACAACAATCATTCAACTCATAAATACTTAGAAATTTAGGGAATGCCAGGGAAAGCCCCAATGTGGGGAAACCCAATGAGAGACAGATTTTATTATCTTCAAGAAAGATATATCAGAAACAACAATACATTTACATCCAAGAAAACCAAATTACAACACCCAATTGTCCCAACATTCTACCTTGAAAAATGTGCCAAGAAAATTCGTATTGTTGTACGACATTGCCCTCTTTCAACACCTCGAAATCTATGACAAACAACAGTTGTACGGAAAACAACAAAAAAATTCCAAAAACACCAACAAAACACACAGAAACCTGCCTCGATTTGTGTTCATCAATGCTGCCTCGAAATCCATGCCATCCTCTCTATTGTACGAATTGTATGGATTGTACGGATCCATATAGTATGATCTCTCTAACAACAGTAAGTTACAACACTCTCACACATAAATATTCTCTTGGGATTTGTGCCCAATCTCTCTTGGGAAATGTGCCCTCCTTGCTTCCCTAGCTTTCCTCTCTCAAACTATCTCATAAATATCTCTCAATCTCCTTCTCATTGTGTCTTGCAAACTACCCAATGCATTCTCTTATAATCTGAAATTGACCCTTCACCTTCTCCAACTCTATATCTAATGGCCAAGATATAATCTTGCCTTTACAAGATCAAGGGTCATGATTCATTCCCTCCAAAATAAATCACTTTAAAATATTAAAGTACATTTTTACTTTATAACATAAATGCACTTTATGAGATAAAGTCACTTTAATATTAGAAGGTACACTTTATTAAAAAGTCACTTACATAAAAGAACCACTTTATCACAACTTTATAAAAACCCATTAAAAAGTCAAGTGTCTAGTAGTGTAGGTACAAGGTTACTTCCGCATACAAGACAAACATGCATAGTACCTCCCGAACTAAAAATATAACATGTATTGTGTGCAACAACTATTCACAATGCGCACATAACTGACTTATTAATGCACACAACAAGTATTCCTAGTGCGCGTCACGATTCGAGCACCGCTTCGAAATCCCATTACTGTTACTACTAAAATTGACTAACAAATGCAATTAAATACATAATTATGAAATACATGACATTCAAGTTCATGCAATTGTCCATACTAGTCAAATAGGTAAATGCATCTAATACATTTCACCATAACGACATTAAATGTATTCTCGTGCACAGAGTAAATCACATAGTAATTAAACTTACAAATTACCATGGGAAAATAGATAAAAACTTATATTTTTAAAGAAATTGTGTAGCAAACTGCTTGGGAAGGATGTTCCACTCAACTGTAGACTTATTGTTCCAAAAATCAATAGCGAGTCACCCCCGAGTCGAGGCTAGGAATCCACAAGAAAAGGGTGTCTCTCACAGTCCACTCACAACTCAATATCCCACAACCCATTGGTATTCTCCTACATCTATCTCAAATTTCCTATAGCTCTCGTCCTATTGACCTTCCCAACCCAAGGAATGTACCCCATCATTTCTCTCAGTCCATCAGGCATCCCATTTGTTTATTAGAGTCTCTCTGAAAAATGTAACTAGGAATATCTCTATTGGGAACTCAAGGGAACTCACTTCCAGGAAAACTACTGGCAACAAAAAAAACACTTTCTATTACAATGAAACTCACACAAGAGTTCACTCTTCAGGCCTGACAACCTATCTATTCAATCTTCAACTATCTCAAATTTCCTCCAGTTCTCTTCCTCTTGACTTTCCCAACCCAAGGAATGCACCCCTTCATTTCTCTTAGTCAATCAGGTGTCCCATTCGTTTATCAGGGTTTCCCTAGCAAAAGTAATTAGGAATATATCTACTGGGAACTCAAGGGAAATCACTACCAGGAAAATTGCCAACAACAACAACAATGTTGACGATAAAAATTGCAACGAGGATTTCGCCCGCAAAGTATTGCTAAAGCCTATTATTTAAACTAAGCTAATGATATATAATACTACTAGGTGGGACCACCCTGTAGATTGGAGGATCAGAGATAGTCTTATCAAACATTTTATGTTGATGTTTAAATACTTCATACAAGGTTCTACATGATTTATGATGAAGTATTGGTTTTGTTTGCAACATAATGGCAGGTGGATAATGCATTTTATGCGTTGATTCTGTTACTCTAAGCTCTAAATTCAATGTTATGAATGGATTATATTCATTGTTATTACATTTCTATTGGCACCATGATTCATTACATGTTACACCTACACAAGACACATGTTAGTAATAACAAGAGACAAGAGCAATATGGAAAAAATCCAAGAAGGGAAACTATACTATGTTATGTTATACTATGTGCAATTGAAATTTAAAGAAATTGATGTTAGTCCTAACTAGAATTGTTAATGGGGATATGATTTGTATTTAGTTATGTTGGGAGCATTTGATATATGTAATGGCATGGTTTTGAAAATGGTTAATATGGATTGGGTGGCACAATTGGCAAGCAATGTGTGCAAGTTTTGATGCATGGATTAATGGCATGGATTAATGGTTTGACTGGTTGTCATGTACTACGTAATTGAATGAGATGGAGGATGGAAGAGACATGCATTAAATGCATGGAACTCCATACTTCTCCCACTGGTTCATCACCCTATCATGGTTATTGTTCATTTTGGTTTTTCTATGGTTAAGCTCTGAGATTCAGGGGTAGAAGGAACTGCTCGACCAAGGTCACATTTTTAAGGCCATTGGTTACAAGTGTGGTTTTTTTGCCCATCCATGAATTCACTTTGTGTATGAAATGAATGTTGGCTCGGTAATGTGTTGGTCTGTGTTTTCTTAAGGTTGTCAACTGTGTAAACGTGTGGTGTTTTCTCTAGAATGATTGTGTGTGTTATTCATTGCAAATGGAAAAATCAATGGTTGAAGTTGCGATTTCATTAGTTGTTTTCTGTGGTGGAAACTATGGTGGCTCTCTGCTGTCTTTATGGGTTTTTGTTGGAGGATTTGACTCTGTTAGCCTTGTTGTCTGTTTCCTCACAGTTATGGTAACCACACCTGGTTTTATTTGTTTCTATGGGTAGTTGTGTACGTTTTGAACCACCTTTTGGTCACTGCATATCTTTTTCACATGATCATGGGCTCATTTTGCGTTATTGGTATCCACACAGTTGGTTATGGGGTGGATATCATGCCAAGAATCATGCTTTAGGGTTGTTGGTAGTACTTGGGCTCTATATTTCTATCATCATTATTCATCTATTGGGGAAAAACACGAGTGTTATGCCTCTGCGTGTTCTTGGTGTTGGTTACTGGCCAGTAAGAAATATCTACTCCTCTGCATCATGGTCTACCCTAACTGGTGTCGAACTATTATCCTATATTACAAGCTAAAGGTTATAAGTCTTTTGGTTCCACCATGCTTATCTTGAAGGCTCTCACCTAGTGTCGATCTGGTTGACCTCTAGTCTCACTGTGTTTGGTTCCACCGAGCGAACACTTGATTATTTTGTTCATTAGTTACACAACCCGATTTTGATAAATTAAACCATTTGCACCATGTCGGGTATCTTGTTGATTGTTATGAGTTGGTTGAGTATCATTTATAGTGGCTTTGATTATTGGCGCGTCTCTGTTTGATCGGGTTGATTGGAAAGTTGTAATTGGAAATTATAATTGGTGTATAGTCATTCCATTCTTTTATTATGATATTTGAATCGATAACTCAGCCCTATTTAATTGGTTGATTAAGAGTAAGCATACATTTATAGTCACAAAGATGCATGTTTTCGTTATGTGTTGGTATGTGTGTTCCTACAACGTGGTATAAATTGAAGTGGTGGTTGTTGTTGTTGTTGTGTGTTTAATTTGCCTGATCGAGATTATTGCAATTTGAAAAGTTGATAATTGTGTCTTGGTTGTCTATTGTGTATGATTTATGTAGACATTGTGCATCGTTTTGTTTTATTGCACCATCATATATGAGCACGGGTTTTTTGGTAGTATGGTTTCATTGCAAATTTAATTGTTAATTTGTCAAAGGAATGGGATCAAACATGTTTTAAAAGAGTCTGTTCAACTCAGGAAAGACCTGTCTCTTGTTTGGTTTGAGGATTTATGAGTTATGGGTAGTGGCTGATATCTTTATATATGCTTAACAAAGTTGAAGTATTATAACTGTGTGTTCCTTTGGATGTTTTTTTAAATGTAAAAGGGAAGGAATTGAAAAGAAACAAAATTCTTTTAAAAAATATGGGTGAAAGTCATGACGATACTGAGAATAATTATATTTTGTGTTAATTGAAATTTTTTAAGGAAATTGAATGTGGGACAGTGAACAAGTTTTAACACATAGTAATTGTTTAATTGGTGTTGGAATAGTTGTATTGAATACAAAACTGTTTTTATGGATTACTTAATTGGTTTTTCGAAGAATATTCGCTATTTTCCCCTACCATTATTTCACTTTTCGCTCATTACAATTCCCCTCACCTTCCCATATTCACTATCCACTCCTTGTTCTTAAAATTTAATTATAGTTAAGATAAGTTTTGTATTATGACAATTAAGGGATCGTAGGGATGAATTACAGTGATATATTTTTTTGGTTTACAATAAAGTTGATTGTTTGATGTCTGTTTGTAGTATTCATGATATTTCCCCCCTCATTTTAACATTTTTTGCTCAATACAACCCCTCGCATATCCCAGAACCCTTGTTCACCCACTTCTGATTGAAAACTATTAAACTATTTGTATGGATTGGATTGCATGAGTATGATATGTCGCTAAGCCAAATTTTATTTCATCTTTAAAAGTGTTGTCATGTATGGTTGTTAAAGAAACTATTTTCTAATCAATTATGCATACAGGAATGAGCTTTTTCAGTAGAGGTCACCATGGTTGGGGTAACTGAGGTAGAGGAAATTGGAACAGGGGCCCTAGAAGGCCAAGATTCTCTATACAGTTTGATGCAGACTCGCAAGAGCTAGGCCAACTATTTTAGGCTAGATTTTTTAACTGGATTGCGAAAGGAGTGGTCGAACCTAGGCCTGAAAGGCCTCCCTTCCAAGCTTCATAGGTCCCTGGTATCCCAATGCCTCCTCATGTCTCATTGCAACCTGAAGTTCCCGAAAACGACAGATGGCAAGATATTGTCCACTCAGTAGTCTCCCAACATCGTGGCTGGCCTAACTTGTCTCTACCTGCTCCTCCACCTATAAATACAATTTTCCAAGATGCCCCTATCCACTCACCATTACAATCTTCCCATGCAAGCAAAAGGTTAAAAACTGAGGCCCACCATGCCCCTGACAAAGGAAAATCCATGGTTGCCCCTTCCTCACCCTCAAATGACTCTTATAAATCTGTGTCCTCCCACATGCATTTGAGAGATGATTTCTCTCATGTGATCAGTGAGATTATAACTAAAGGCTCCACACATCCTAAGGAAAATTCATAGAGATCAAAAGGTGATAGCAGCAACAAGGGAAATATTGCCTCTTAGAGTGGAAAATATGGATTTTAAGTTTTTATTTATTAATTGTTGAGAATGGTTAACTTCTGGGATTTTGGACAACACACTATTTTTGGATATATGGGTAATATATTTTTGGAAATAATTTCAATTATCATTGATATAAGTCATGATGAGAGTCACAAGGAGGGATGTTTTGTTTGATTAACTAGTTGTGTTATGATTGTTAAAGAACTAAAGGGAGTCACAAGGGGTCCCACCTACTAGTTATTATTTATTTAAAACCCCTATTATGATTTACTACTTTTCTCCCTTAACTAAAAAGTTGGTTGATTTTTGGTTTACTTAACTAAAGAAGTAGTTCAACTACTTCAACCAATTCTAATTTTCTTAAAGGAAAAAGGAAAAGGAGGAACAAGAGGAGAATAGAAGGGGAAGCATACTAAGGTTTTGTTTTTGAGTTTTGTTGAGATAATTCAGTTTTTATTCATTCCTTAATTCATTAGAAGCCTAATTATTTTTTATGATAGGAGGGTCTTATGGTAGATAGAAAGATTCAGGGCTGAATTACATCATTCAAACACTTTTTTTTTCAGAGGTGGTGATCTATCTTTCATAGTCTGTGTAGACTTGTTTGTTTGTGAATTAGATTTCATGACTGACAAAGGATATTGTGCAGAGTCGAGTGGGAAGCAATCTGTGGCAAGTTGATCCATATTTTAAAGGTCATATTTTTACTTTCTATCATAAGTCCTTTTGTATGTTTCATCAGGGACATCTAAGTTTGACTTTGGTCCAAAAATTTCTCAGGAAATTTTGTAAAGAGAATGATTATTTTGATGAATTGGAATGAAATAAACAATTGCTTTATGTCTCATCTGATTTGATTATTGACTTGGTGTTTTTACTTCTGTCTCTATATTTATTTCGGCATCTGTTATGTTCAGAAAATTACATAAACAATGAATTTTTCAGCAAGCTTTTATTTATAAAAAAAAACACCTAAGCACTTGTGAACAATACTTGTGAATTAGGATAACAATTTTGATGGCTATAAATATAGGGTGATATTCCTGTCTATCTTTCTTTAGCCAAGAAAGATCTAAAAATGCTTGAGTATTATCATTTCATATCTTTTCGTCAACACATTTATTTGGCGACCATAGTGGGGAGATCTTCAATATCTCTCTGGTTTATTTTTATGCTCGATTATTGTCGAATACATCTAATTTTTTGATATTGATTATTTGATTGTTTTATTTCTTAATGACTGTACCTGTTGCAAGGAAGCCCAATATTGAGCCCGGTCTTCAAGATCAGGCCATCATTGCTTTGAATATGTTTAACACCATTTTAGACACTGCTAATACTCAGGCTCAGCTTAATCATTCATAGGAAACAATTGAGCTAGACATTAGTTCCCAAGAACGTTGGGAAGCTAGACGTAGACAACCTAGAAATAAACAACAACCTTCTTGTTCCTTCATCCTTAGTCTTCTTTCATGTCCTTAGACCCTCATGTTTCTAGGAGAAGAAGAAGCTTATCACCTGAAATTAATCTTATTGCTGAAATAGGAAGAAGGAACGTTGTGTTATATATCCGACAAAGTGCTCTAAGGAGAACCTTATTTGATACATCCAGTTCATCTTCTTCTCCCTTACCTATCATCCACAAGATGGAGTCTAGTGGTGGATCTGGTGGAACTGGAAGTTCTTCCTCCTCCTAGTATTCATCTTCGTCGGTGATTGGTAGCTTATATAGCCACCATATCCCTGTCCAATCTACCACAAATCCCACCAAATTCATTAAAAATTATGGGCTTTTTCAGTTTGAAGAAGACACCACAACCACATAGTGGCATGTTTCCTCTCCTCTTAACCTAGAACCTGTTACTCGTTCACCTCCTAAATTCAAAGAGAATCTTCCTAGGTTTTTTGGGAATAACACTGTAACTACAAATGAACACCTGATGGCATTTTGTAATGCTTGTCACAACATAGGAGCCAATGACAACGATACTTGCATGCACTTAATTGTCAATTCCTTAGAAGGAAAGGTTGCAACCAATTTATTTGACCTTCCTCCTAAGATTTTGTCTACTTGGGAGGAGTTAGTCTATTGGTTCAAATACACCTATGGGTAATCTAAAAACCCAGATAAGAAGTTACGGGAGTAAAATAACATCGCTTATAAGAATGGTGAGACCATCAAGTCCTTCAACATGTGTTTCACTAAGTTATACAATCAAATCCCTAAACTCATTCAACCTCATAACCAAGCCGCTTTCATGCATTACTACAATGCATTACCTTCCCCCTATCATCATAGGCTTGAGGAAAAATTCATTGACAACGTCAGTTTTGCTCTGCATACTTGTTTAGAGTATGAAGAACAACTTGAAAGAATAGGTCTTCCTCATGGAGAATCGGTTAAACAAACAGACATGTCTGCCCTCTTACAGCTAGTACAAGATATGAATAATCATATGATAGAATATTAACAAAAGGGAAATGTCCCCCCTCTCACCCCTGTAGCTTCATCCTCTTCTGCACCCCCCTTTAGAAATCCAATTGAAAATAATTTTCAGCCTAAAGCTATCATGCCTCGAACTTGGTGTAAATTCTGTGAAGAACACCACGAGAAAACCATATGATGTGAGGTAAGGAAGAGCTCCAAAGATAATATATTTGGTAAAATACCAGAAAATACCATCATTGTCATAGATTTTGCAGAGCCAGAAGATGTCATGATCATAAATACTAGGAACAAATCCTACGCTCCCAAAGGCAAATATGATCCTCCCTGAAATTATTCTAGTCCGAGCTCCTCCTCACCAGCTGCTACTATTGAGTGTAACATCCCACTCTGGCGCACTGAGAAAACTTATTATTTGAGGACACTTGCTCGCAAGTGATCTTGACTTTTATGATGTTAGACCATTTATACTTGATTATGATGCGATTGACAGATGACATGATGTGTTACTATTTGATGTCGACAGATGCTATTGACCCAGTTTTATTGAGTGTGCAGGGTTTTTGACCTTGAGGATGCAGAGGCATCGGTAGAATCCCCTTGGACTCCGGACTGAGTCAGGGAGTGTGCTTTTCGGTTGATATGTTTACTATGATGTTTCATTTGATTTGATGATTTGATGTTGACATTTCTGACATGATTTTTGATGATGCAGGCTGACGATAGCTTGTCGACCAGACTCACATATGGAGTAAAGGGGCCACACACGATTTGCAGAGAGGCCGAGGGAGAGGGGTGGACAGCAGCCCTTCCACCGCCTACTAACACTCCCGTCGTGGCTCTAACTGTAGGTTAACGATTACCTAGATCGAGAGGATCCACGATGCTGTGAGGGCAGACTGCGACAGTCGCTCACGACGATTCTAAGGGACGTGCAATAAGGCGGGTCCCTTATTCCTTAGAACCCTTAGTCTCCCACAAGTTCACCTGGCAGAGTATTGACTCCAGGAGTTATAGATGTCTACCAATCAGTCCAGTTGGCAAGTGGCACCCTTGGAGCACGTGGTGCATCCTGAAGGGAACGTCGCAAGAATGTGGAGAAAGGAGTCAGCCTAAATAGCCCTAAGACCTCAACACCTGAATAAATCCCCTAACCTGGCGTCGCCAGTACAGAATTTGAGCCCTATGTCAAAAAAAAAAAAAAACATAATTCACGAGTATACATTAAATATTCATTACCCCTAGGATGATTTGCAACCTCCACCTAATCCGAGGAGTTTCCTTCCTTAATTAAATACATAAAACAATTCCTCCGTTAATTGAATTCCTAAAGTATTTCCTTACTTAATTTTGTACATAAGGCCCTTCCTCATTCCCAATAATAAGCTTGATAATTCATATTTAGGAAGGTACTACTTCGCCCTAACATGATAATCGAAGCTTGACCATATCCTAATGACAATTCCTGGATATTCTAGCTCACAGTAGCTCTGCCATGCAAATAACATTAGAAATTTATTCCCTGCTAACCTAGCTCTAACAATACAGGTGCTAATAATAATATTAATCAAACAAAAAAAAACCCACTTAAGCTAATGTGAGTCTTCATAAAGTTGGTAGGGGGTTGTAAATTTGAAAAGAGGAAATTAATTAGTTAACTAAAGGGAGTTTAAAAGAAAATATAAATATATTATGAATTTAAAAATAAATAAATAAATAATAATAATATGAAAAGATGCTTAGGCGCATTTACCTTTTGAGTTTTCAAAAAAAAGAAATAAAAAGAAATAAATAAATAAATAAAAGGGGGGAAAACTTAAAAGAAAGGGAATTTAGGGTTTTTGGGGAAAACCTAATGGGATTAGGTCAAAAAAGAGGATAAAAGAAAGGGATGGGGGGAAAGGAAAAGGGGAATGCTATGGAGTATGGTTATGCTGCCAAAATGAGAAACGAGACTGATTGCTTGTGGGAGTTGGGGATTTCCCAGCTGACTTGAGTGGTAGCTCAGCCGTGGAGGTGAGCTGGGAAGCTAGGTACTGTCTGGATTGTGTGTGGCCCCTTTGCGACTTGGGGGGCTGAGGGGGAAGGAGAGTACCCCTAGCGTTTGGCTGGGAGGTATCGGTGAGTCCTCTACAGTCGGCACGGAGAAGGATTGCACGGAGCGCGCGGACAAACCTTCGGAGGAGACGAACAGGCAAAGGTACGCCCTTAGATAGAATGTAGGACAGTGTAAATAGTTCTTGTTTACATTCCAGACAGTGTAATGTTTTCTTTTATTTCCTTGTTCTGGTCTACGTAATGTTTATATCATCACTTGGGAGGGCGTAAAAAAAAATTCATTGTATGACTGGGTAAAATAATATTTGTTTACCTTCCTGACTGTATTAATGTTTTATTTATTTTCCTTGTTCTGGTTTGCGTAACATTTATATTATCACTTGGGAGGGTGTAAAAATTCATTCTATGACTGTGTAAAATAGTATTTGTTTACCTTCCGGACTGGGCTAAGGTTTTATTTTCATTTCCGGACTGGGTTAATTTATTTCCTGGTCTGCGTAATGGTTATATTGGTATGGAGGGCGTAAATGTAACATATGACTGTGTAAATAAACTATAAGCGAATTTGGACTGGTAATGAATTATTACTGTTCATATACGGGACTGTGTAAATAGTTGCTTATTATTCTGGACAGGGTAATTTTCACTTATTACTGTGTTTTATTTACTGTGTTATGTACAGTAGGGTGTGTTTTGTTCTCTGCGCCTTAAGTCCTGTGCGTCCTTCTCCCGAACCCATAATTGCGCTCGTCCTTTGGACCTTCCGCCACCTGCTTAAACCTGTCGATGGCTGCGTGAAACCTTCCTTTATGTTGAGCGCTACCCTTATTCTCTGGTGTTAATGTTGCCTGCGAGAAATATAATGCCCATGGTTTCTATATCTTCATTTAGGTCTCGCTTTGTGATAGTTACTGTCGACTTTTAATATAACCACTGTTATGTACATAATCTTTAATTATGGGTGCATGCATTCTACTTTAATATGATGGGCTAGGGTTTAAAAAAGGAAAAATGTATAACCCTTTTAAATTTTATTTTCAACGGCATAAGCATGACCAGGTTGAACATAAATGTTTTAGGTGTAATGTAGGATCAGGACTTCGTCGAATGGAGGATAGGATTTACAGAAAGGGATTTTATCTACAACCGGTTTTATAGCATGATTTTCGTATGACATTTGTGAGGAGCAGAACCGGGTGGAAGCAGCCTATAATATCTATGATATTTCTTAAATTATAAAGGTAGTAAATTTGAAACATCTCATATTTCGATTTCATATTTAGATTTGAAGCAGCACTTTACAGTTGTTCTATATTCTAAGATTTTTAGGGAAAAGGGTTCGAGTTCAGGAGCAAAATGTCAGTGACACCGAATCGAACGATGATGCCAATGAGAAGAAAAGTTGCAGCAGTTAACCACATGCTATGAAGCTAGATCAAGGATGAAGATCCAGATTCGCCAAGAAATTTTAGCATGCTAATATTGGATCAATCGTCAATCTGATCGAGGCAGGTTAAGATTGAGAATTTGATAATGTAAAGAACTATGAGGAGATAACTGATACAACAAATAAAAAACATAGGTGCATTTTAACCTAGGTTTGCATGCAACAGAGAATTGTAAACTATTTTTGTTTATTTATTTTTTAATAAAGACAATTGAGCAGAAGAGAAAAAAAAGAATATTGAATTAAATGTTTCATTTCAACTATTATTTTAGACAGTTGGGGTTGAATTATATTTAATGTTATTAACACCTTTTTTCACACCAGTTGCCTCTGAAGACCTTTACCTAACACCTTCACCTCGACCTCGGTTGACGTAGTTGCATGCTGGCCATTACCCTCTCCCTCGACGAACGTGCCAACTGTCTGCCTGCGTCCTCCCTTGCCAGTCTCTATTCCTTGACAGACTGTTTATTCCAGATTGCCAGCTTGACTTATGAGCTAGACAGCTCTCCCGCTGGGGTCAGCGATTCTAGTTGATGGACCGACAGCTTATCCTTAGCAGCGTTGAGCACGATGTGGACAGTGTTAGTTAAGGCTGTCTTAATGACCGAATTAATCTTGGGATCAGAGAATTCTTAAGGGACATGCTTAGGATACTGTAGGGCGGTATTATTGTTGTTACAATAATTAATTTCAATGAAACGTTTATGCCAGAGCTACTGGTCGTGGCACTGTTAACAGGGACGTGGCGGTCGATTTATGATCAAGTTACTGACAGGAGTATAGGTAAAAGAGCGGATGAATGTATGGCTCAATTCATGGTTAATGTAAAACAAATCAAAATAGGGTTATGTAAATGTAGGGACGGTTACGTAAATGGTAGTCCTTTGTTAATTAACCGATGCTTATTTAATTGTGAGGAATCGCTATGCCTTACCATCTCGGTCAAGGGATGCGAACCTCATGTACCTACCTGTGCGCCACGAGTCGGCTGGAGTAAAGAGCCTGAGTACCCTTAATACCTGTTGTGGTTGGGTTACGATTTATGGAAGCCGTTGGTCAGTTAGGGTTATCCTTTAATCAGACCTTTACCTTGTTGTCCTGTGAACCCCCCCTTTAGTGTCGATTCCTGGTTTATTGTTCAGAATAAAGGAGGTGCTCGAGTATCACAAACCTGCCTTTAAATATCCTCAATGATCACGAATGGTTAAGATTTCCTTTATGGCCCTTAGGGTTTAAGTGATAATCATCGTTAAAGTGATAATGATTATTAAAGTAATTGTTGGAATATAATAAATTGTAAAATGATTAAGGGCAAGGATTATGTAAGGACTTGGTAATGATTTTGTCATGATTATAGTAATGTTTATGTATTGGATAACGGTAATGATTAGATAATGTCTTCATAAACTATCGTCTTGAATTKTGTAAGAATAATGTTTGTKTAATATGACTTAAAAGGGTAAGGTGATAATTGATAACATACAAATGTAATGATGWTGTTGTTTAAGTAGAGAGTTATTGATAATATGCCTTTTTACTATAATGTTGATGTCCCTTTAAGTGCAAGGTCATTAAATGATAGGTAATGACWCTGRCGGTAATTTAATGTTGTTTTAATATGCATGGAGAAACTTCAGTAAAATACATTGTTGGTAATGTATAAAAGTAGTACTTTATGGCTTCACAAAATGAGAATCTAAGTTGGGTGTTGACAACTCGATAGGTAGATGGTTGTCATTTAATTGCGAGTTATGGTAAATTACGATGATGGTGATGTTATTTTCGTAAGGTTATTGTTAAGTAAGGGAATATTGTTTAAAATGCAACATGAATATTGTTTCAATTGCAATGCTAATACTTGCTTAATTTGCAATGCATTAAATGGTAACGGCAGTGTTATTTAATTATTTGTTATCAAATGGTCATTTAATTTTTGTCGCAATATTAGTTAGTTGCAAGGTTAATTATGCAATTGCTTTTGGTTGGTGGTGAGGCATGAAATGCATTGTTATTCATGGCAATGCTAGGATGATGTTAGATGGAAGGATGTTGTAAATTGATCGAAATTGTTACTGAAAAAGTTATTGTTATTAATAGCATAAATTGACATCATTTTGTTATGGAGACGCGATGGTAGGTTCATTATGATTCAGTAAACCGAGATTTTGCAAGTAAACTAATGTACATTGTTAAGACGGGGATGGTACTCGTCGCCTAATGGAAACAATTGGAGAAATTGATCTATGGTTGATGTCTTCGAGTCTCTTTAGTGGTTGGTCGTTATTAAGGTCCTCCTGACTTGCGTCCCCCGTAGAGGTCATGAGTGTCCCTGATTTTGTAGTACTTGGTGGTATGGCATTGAGTGGTTTGCTTGTGTCGGGAGGGATGTAAACACCTTCAATAGCCTTAGTATACATGTATGTGTGTCTCCCTACGTCAAGAATCCAGTGTCGTATCGAGAGTCTCGGGCCCTTTAAAGGCAGGGTTTCCACTCTTGCGACACACCTTAGGGGATTACTAGTTTCTGCCTGAGTAGTCGGCTAGGAGCTTATCTGACCTCCTCTCTCTTCGAAGCAGAGGAATAAGACTAAACGCCCCGCTTTCCTATGCAGAAATAGTAAACCTACTACCATGGATTCTACCTTCTGTGTTGTACGGTACCTAAGCCAGCGTGTCGTTATTGTTGAAGATATTGTGGGGCGCCTTGGTCTTGGGGGTTCTTTGCTTGCAGTTACTTGTCGTGCACCTTGCGTCTTCTTGTTGTGATTGTCATGGTTGCGTCTTTTCAGTCGTTGGGTGGCTACGTAGAATCCAGTGTGCCTGTTTCCCCTCCTCCACGTGCGCACACACCTTTAAAACAAAAAAAAAATTGCACCGGATGTCCGAGTTGTTGTCGTAACAAGGAGGGTTGTTACATTGAGGTTCCTAAGGTTCATGAAAGTTAAGGAATTAGATTTCCTCTCGCCTCCTCCAAATACAATATTCTAAACCAGTTGGCCAACATCAAAGCATATGCAACCCTTCTGGACATGGTTTCCATCCCTGAACAATAGAGGCATCTAAAACAATTCATGGAAGGAAAATATTTCGTTGTATCCAACCTCTCTAAAGAGGTAAATGTAGAGGATTCGTCTGTAAATAAAGTAGGTGTACATAACTTTAGATACCCTGTAAAAAATCCCCCTTTTTATACTTCTCTAAATTTTATGGATAAGATCGCCCATTGTTGCCTCATTGATGGCAGTTCGGGCCCAAGTGTGATGTCAAAGATTATTATTGAAGAGATAGGTTTGTCTTGTAAAAATGAAAACACTAGGAGAATGCTCTCTTATAATAGTATACAACAAACGACCATAGGTGAGATTAAATATGTGACCTTAGTTTTGTGCGGTCACCCTAAAATAAGGACAACCCTCAGTATTCAGGTATATGATATGCCAGTAAGAAATTACTCAATCAACTTGGGAAGATATTGGAAATCCTTGACAGGTAGATACCTCTCACTCAACAGGACAGATTTATATGTTCCTCGGAATGGTAAAAACATTATAGTCCTTAAAGAGGGAAGGATTTCACCTTACATAGAAAGTGTCCCACAACCGAATGTGAACTATATCGAAGAGAGCGTAGGGGTGTATTCCATTTTTTTTGAGGAGGATAACATTCCCTTGGGAAAAATTGATTTAGATGATTGTATGTGGCACATGCACTTTGATGGTTCATGCTCTAGAGAAGGTAATGGAGATGGCATAATCGTGTACTCTCATGTGGGGAAAATTCATAACTTTTCTTATAGGTTGGAGTTTTCTTGAATAAATAATGTCACTCAATTCAAAGCTTTACTATTAGGCATTGAAAACTCCTATAATCTTGGTTGTGGTCACCTTTCCGTTTTTGCATATTTCGAGCTTGTTGTGAACCTTGTACATAATATATACTCTCCTAGCAACAATTTGATGAAACGATACACCCAAACTGTTTGGGCACTTATATTGAACCTATTATCTTTCCACATCACTCATCTTAAGAGGGAATTGAACTCAATGGTTGACCGGTTAGTTGTTTTTGTAGCTTCTCCTAATCGACAAATTCTGCCAGACAAACTGATTGTACTTTTCAATCTCTATATCGTCCACAAATCCCTGACAATATAGAATCTTGGAAGGTCTTCCCTAACGATGAGAGAATCTATGCTTTCATTCAAAATGAACCTTATAAGACAAAGGAAATTATATCCATAGAAAATAACAATATTCCTAAGGGCTTGACTTCTCTAGACAGTTTCTTTTCATCGAGTGATGTAGGCGATAAAGAGAGATAGAAAGAAGAGGATTCGAAAAGGAAGGTGGGTGAAACCATCTCCTTGAACATTGGGACACCCGAGTCTCCAAAGAATGTTAAAATAGGTGCCCAATGTTCTGATGAAGAGAAAATGAATTTTGTCGAGTTGCTTGGTCAATTTCAATATGTTTTTTCTTGGTATTATGAGGATATTTGTGGTTTTGATTCTGCTCTTATATAGCATGCCATTCCCATCAAGGAAGTCATAAAACCGGTTAGGAAAAAAAAAAAGATCTATCATCCCTGCACTGGAAGCAACTATTCGAAGGGATCTGGAAAAACTCTTGAAGGCTAGAATCATCTTTCCGGTCAAGTACCCTGAATGAGTTTCCAAATTGGTTCTTGTTCAGAAAGTCACCAGTCATATTAGATTTTGCGTTGATTTTCTCACATTCAATCAGGCTATTATGAAATATCACTTTCCTCTCCCTAACATGGAAATGATTCCGCAACAAGTTGCAAGGTCACAAATGATGCCCTCACTTGACGGTTTTTCTCGTTACAATCAAATCAAGATGAAAGGGGAAGATGCATACAAAATCACCCTTATTACTCATTGGGGTACCTTGACTTATGAACGTATTCCTTCTAGCTTATCTGGTACGAGTACCACTTTTAAAAGATCTATTAAAATAACTTTCAACGATTCGATCGATAAGATTATTCATGTTTATCTTGATGATCTAATCGTGTACTTTAAAGGGGTATCAATTGTCTCAAAGTTTGAAAATTTACGGCTGGGTCCTTTCATTATCGCTTTTGTCCTGGGTATGAACTCTTACATTCTAAAGGATTTACAGGAGCGATTGTTTTCCTACAGCACTAACAGTTCTCACTTGAAACATTATGTGGAACCAACTTGAGAAGTTTTAACGTTGTTTGGATTTTCTGTATATTAGTAGTCTAGTTATTCTTTCATTTTTCCACTGTTTTTCTTTTCTTCTTTTATAGTAGTTTTATTTCTGATTTCCTTTTTAATAGCTTTCATGTTGCTTTTGCAAGTTCTGTCATTTTATTTTATGTTGTTTTAAATTTTGTAGTCTTATTTCTGTCATGAATTTTATTGCTTTTAGTTGAATTTTGGTCAAGAATAAGTTTTGGATCAGTTTTTCCACAGTGACACTCCTACAAGGTATTGTTAGTCAATAAAAATCAATCTTACACAGTTGTTACGATGTTCCCCCTGAAATCATACTTGAATTTGTTATCTTCTTTCATTGTTGTCTTATAAAGCAATTGGTTATCTCCCGCTTCTTCTTTCCATTTCTTCATCCATTTGAGAATTAAAAGAGAAAATCCATAATTTTTTCTCCTTTAGTAAAGAGAAACTTCTAGATGAATGAATATGCATACAGAGATAAACCCCCTCATACTTAACATTTTTCATGATTTATTCCCGAATTCCCGGTCATTTTTTTCCATTAAATCCCCTCACTTCCCCCTGTTGCATAATCATTTTGGTTATATCTTCTTAGTCTGTTGTTCTTGGTCTGTGAAACCGTGTGTTATGAGTTCTTAGTATATTGGAAACATATTTCCTTATGGATTCACTAGTTTTTTGACGATAAAAATCACAACGAGGATTTCGCCCACAAAGTATTGCTAAAGCCTATTATTTAAACTAAGCTAATGATATATAATACTAGTAGGTGGGACCCCCTTGTAGATTGGAGGATCAAAGATAGTCTTATTACACATTTTATGTTGTTGTTTGGATACTTGTTACTGGGTTCTACATGATTGGTGATGAAGTATTGTTTTCGTTTGCAACATAATGGCAGGTGGATAATGCATTTTATGTCTTGATTATGTTACTCTAAGCTCTAAATTCAATGTTATGAATGGATTATATTCACTGTTATTACAATGTTATTGGCGCCATGATTCATTACCCGTTACACCTGAAAAAGACACATGTTAGTTATAACAAGAGACAAGAGCAATATGGAAAAAATCCAAGAAGGGAAACTATACTATGCTATGTTATCCTATGTGGAATTGAAATTTAATTAAATTGATGTTAGTCCTAACTAGCATTGTTAGTGGCTATACAATTTGTATTGAGTTATGTTGGGCGCATTTGATATATGTAATGGAATGGTTTTGGAAATGGTTAATATGGATTGGGTGGCACAATTGGCAAGCAATGTGTGCAAGTTTCGATGCATTGATTAATGGCATGGATTAATGGTTTGGCTGGCTATTGTGTACTATGTAATTGAATGAGATGGAGGAAGGAAGCGATGTGCAATAAATCAAAATCACTCCATACTTATTCCACTGGGATGTAACTCTAGCATGGTTATTGTTCATTTTGGTGTTGCGCTGGTTAAGCTCCGAGATTCAGGCATGGAAGGAACTGCTCAACCAATCTTGCATTTTTAAGGCCATTGGTTACAGGTATGGTTTTTGTCACCCATCCATGAATTCGCTCTGTGTAAGAAATGAACGTTGGCTCAATAATGTGTTGGTCTATGTTTTATTTAGTTTGGAAATTGTGTAAACGTGTGGTGTTTTCTCTAGAATGATTTTTTGTGTTATTCGTTGCAAATGGAAAAATCAATGGTTCAAGATTCGATTTCATTAGTTGTTTTGTGTGGTGGAAATAGTGGTGGATATTTGTTGTCTTTATGGGTTTTCATTGGAGGATTTCACTCTTTTAGTCTTTATGTTTGTCTCCTCATAGTTATGGTAACCACACCCAGTTGTATTTGGTGCTATGGGTTGTTGTGTATGTTTTGAACCACCTTTTGGTCACTGCATATCTTTTTCACCTGGTCATGGGCTCATTTTGTGTTATTGGCATCCGCACAGTTGTTTATGGGGTGGCTATCATGCCAAGAATCATTCTTTAGGGTTTTTGGTAGTACCTGGGCTCTGCATTTCTAGTAGCATTATTCGACTATTGGGGAAAAACATGAGGGTTATGCCTCTGCGTGTTCTTGGTTTTGCTTACTGGCCAGTAAGAAATATCTGCTACTCTGCATCATGGTCTACCCTACCTGGTGTCGAATTGTTACCATATATTACAAGCTAAAGGTTATAAGGCTTGTGGTTCCACCGTTCTTGTCTCGAAGGCTCTCACCTACTATCAATATAGTTGACCTCCAGTCTCCCCGTGTTTGGTTCCACTGAGCGAACCCTTGATTATTTTTTTCATTAGTTACAGAGCCCAATTTTGATAAATTAAACTAGTTGCACTCTATCGAGTATCTTGTTGACTGTTATGAGTTGGTTGAGTAACATTGACAATGGCTTTGATTATTGGCTCGTCTCTATTTGATCAGGTTGATTGGAAAGTTGTAATTTGAAATGATAATTGGTATATAGTCACTACATTCTTTTATTATGACAATTGAATCTATAACTCAACATTATTTAATTGGTTGATTGAGAGTAAGAATAAATGTATAGTCACAAAGATGCATCTTTTTTTTATGCATTGGTCTGTGTGTTCCTACAACGTGGTATAAATTGAAGTGGTGGTTGTTGTTGTTGTCTATTTAATTTGCTCGATCGGGATTATTGCAATTTGAAGAGTTGATCATTGTGTCTTAGTTGTCTATTGTGTATGATTTATGTAGACATTGTGCATCATTTTGTTTTATTGTGCCATCAGAGATGAGCACGGGGTTTTTGGTAGTATGGTTTCATTGGAAATTTAATTGTTAATTTATCAAAGGAATGGGATCGGGCATGGTTTAAAAGAGTTTGTTCAACTTAGGAAAGACCTATGTCTTGTTTGATTTGAGGATTTATAAGTTATGGGCAGTGGTTGATATTTGTATATATGCTTAACAGAGTTGAAGTATTATAACTGTGTGTTCCTTTGGATGTTGTTTTAAATGTAAAAGGGAAGGAATTCAAAAGAAACATAATTCTTTTAAACAATATGGGTGAAATTCATGACGATTCTAAGTATAATTATATTTTGTGTTAATTGAAAGTTTTTAAGGAAATTGAATGTGGGACAGTGAACAATTTGTAACACACAATAATTTTTTAATTGTCCACACCAATTGTTTAATTGGTGCTGGAATAGTTGTATTGAATACATAACTATTTTTATGGATTACTTAATTGGTTTTTCAAACAATATTCTCTCTTTTACCCTACCATTATTTCACTTTTCACTCATTACAATACCCCTCGCCTTCCCATATTCACTATCCACTCCCTGTTCCTAAAATTTAATTATAGTTAAGATAAGTTGTGTATTATGATAGTTAAGGGATCACGGGGATGAATTACAGTGATATATTCTTTTGGTTTACGACACAGTTGATTGTTTGATGTTTGTGAGCAATAATCATGATCTTTTCCCCCTCATTTTAACATTTTTCACTCAATACAACCCCTCGCATATCTTATAACCCTTTTTCACCCCCTTCTCATTGACAACTATTAAATGATTTGCATGGATTGGATTGCATTAGTCCGATATGTTGCTGAACCAAATTTTATTTCATATTTTAAAGAGTTTTCATGTATGGCTGTTAAAGAAACTATTTTCCAATCAATTATGCATATAGGAATGAACTTTTTCAGCAGAGGTAGCCATGGTCGGGGTAACCAAAGTAGAGGAAATTGGAACAAGGGCCCTAGAAGGCCAAGATCTAAGTCAACTATTTCAAGTTACATTTTTTAACTGGAGTGGGAAAGGAGTGGTCCAACCTAGGTCTGAAAGTCCTCCCTTCCAAGCCCCACAGTTCACTGGTATCCCAGTGCCTCCTCATGTCTCACTGCAACCTGAAGTCCTCGAAAACGGTGGATGACAATAGATTGTCCACCCGACAGTCTCCCAACATTGTGGCTAGCCTAACTTGTGTCTACCTGCTTCTTCACCTATAAATCAAATTGTCCAAGATTCCCCTTTCCACTCACCGGTATAATCTTCCCATGTAAGAAAAATGTTAAAAACGGAGGCCCACCATGTCCCTGAAAAAGGAAAATCCACTACTGCCCCTTCCTCACCCTCAAATGACTCTGATAAATCTGTGTCCTCCCACATGCATTTGAGAGATGATTTCTCTCATGTGATTAGTGAGATTAGATCTAAAGGCTCCACACAACCTAAGGAAAATTTAGAGAGATCAAAAGGTGACAACAACACCAAGGGAAAGATTGCCTCTCAGAGTGGCAAATATGGATTTTAAGTTTTTATGTATTAATTGTTGAGAACAGTTGACTTCTGAAATTTTGGACAACACACTATTTTTGGATATATGGGTAATATATTTTTGGAAACAATTTCAATTATCATTGATAAAAATTGTCAAAATATGAAAGTCATGATGAGATTCACAAGGAGGGATGTTTTGTTTGATTAACTAGTTGTGTTATGATTGTTAAAGAACTAAAGAGAGTCACAAGGTGTCCCACCTACTAGTTATTATTTATTTAAAACCCTTATTATGATTTATTACTTTTCCCCCTTAACTAAAAAGTTGATTGAGTTTTGATTAAGTTAACTAAAGAAGTAGTTCAACTACTTCAGCTAATTCTAATTTGTTTAAAAGCAAAAGGAAAAGGAGGAACAAGAGGAGAATAGAAGGGGAAGCATACTAAGGTTTTCTTTTTGAGTTTTGTTAAAATAATTCAGTTTTCATTCATTCCTTAATTCATTAGAAGCCTAATTATTTTTTATGATAGCAGGGTCTTATTGTAGACAACAAGATTTAGGGTTGAATTACATCATTCAGACACTTGTTTTTCAGAGGTGTTGATCTATCTTTGATAGTCTGTGTAGACTTGTCTGTTTGTGAATTAAATTTCATAACTGCCAAAGGCTATTGTGCAGAGTCAAGTGGGAAGCAATCCATGGAAAGCTAATCTAGCTTTAAAGTTCATTTTTTTACTTTCTATCGGAAGTCCTTTTGTATGTTTCATCGGGGACATTTAAGTTTGACTTTGGTCCAAAACTTCCTTAGGAAATTTTGTAAAGAGAACGATTCTTTTGATGAATTGAAATGAAATAAACGATTTATTTATGTCTCATCTGATTTGATTATTTCCTTGGTGTTTTTACTTTTCTCTCTCTATTAATTTTAGCATATGTTCAGAAAATTACATAAATAATGAATTTTTCAACAAGATTTTATTTATAAAGAAAAGCAGCCTAAGCACTTGTGAACAATACTTGTGAATTAGGATACCAATTTTGATGACTATAAATATAGGGTGATATTCCCGTCTATATTTCTTTAGCCAAGTAAGATCATTTCATGTATTTTACTCAACAAACAACACATGTTGTTACAATGAAACTCACACAAGAGTTCACTCTTTAGGCCTGAAAACCTAGATCTTCAATATTTGACTATCTGTAATTTCCTCCATCTCTCTTCCTCTTGACCTGCCCAGCCCAAGGACTATACCCTTTCATTTCTCTCAGTCTATTGGGCATCCCATTATTTTATTAGGCTTTATCTAGCATAAGTAACTAGGAATATCTCTACTGGGAATTCAAGGGAACTCAATGCCAAGAAAACTACTAGCAAAAACAAAAACACTCAGTGTTATAGTGCAACTCACACAAGAGTTCACACTTTAGGTCTGAAGACCTAGATCTTCAGTTTTTATCTCCAAAGTGCTCCAAAATTCTCCATCATGCTACATAATTCACTCAACCTTCTTTATCTATCTCACATGGTCTTTTTTTTTCTCTACTCCCTACTTGTTGTTCTTGTAAAACTCAATCTGTAAAAAGTTCTTGTAATTGCCCATACAAATTTCCTCTTTTTTGGATTACTTGATTAACTTACACTCTTTCCCAAACTTATTTTACTCAGCCCCATTCTCTCCAATAACTATGAGATGTGACTCTCACACCCACCCTCTTACACAAGTTTAATTATTGGGCTCTCATACACTCAACAAATATTTAGAAGTTATCCCCAATGATAATAAAATTCAAGAAAATGGGTTGAATTAATTCCCATAATTAATTTCCCATTTGGACCCCTCTTATACACTCTCTTATCCTATGGAAAATTGAGTCCCCATATCTATCTATATTTGAAATAGCTAGCATTACATTTTTATTTATTTAAAAACAGAAAATAGATTCACATATTGCATTGCTTGGATATAGCCACATCTATATTATGCATAAATTAAACTGGGGATTATAGTGGGGATGATACATTCCCCCTCCCCTACATTTTTGCACCATCCCTAGTGGAAAACACCATGCCAAATACATATACAAATTTACATCACATTACAATATTCAGAAAAGAAAGAGAAATTATGCAATTTTTACCCTCCAACAACAGTCCCAACCAAAATCTCATATTTATGTCAACTTGGTTACCCAAGGAATGTTCCCCCTTCACTAATATAATTCCATCGGGTTAGACCATTATTTTATCATGGCTCTTGGTTGGGGTGACTAGAATTTTGACATGTGTTTCCATAACTGTAGTTTCCCAAAAATAGGGTCTTTCATTTTCAATTTATGTTTTCTTCAAAATTGACAAAAAATTGTGGGTATTATTCCTGCATAGTTTATTCATGTTCCCATGTTGCATATTCAAGGCCATATTAGGTCCATTGAACCTTTACCGACACTATGGATGTTTTCCTAAGAACTTTTAATTTCCAGTCCAGGATGTGTATTAGTTCCATACGGTAATCTCCTTTGTTTTCCCCCTGGATCACATTCAAATCAATTATGTGGTTAGAGTCGGGAACATATTTATTTAATAAGGATACATGAAATAGATTATGCACTCTCATGGATATTGGCAATGCTATCATGTATGAAACCAACCCTATATTCTCTAAGATTCCAAAAGGCTCACAATATCTTGTTTCCAACATTGGGCATCAACCCAATCTTAGTGAACTTCTTTCCTCTTTCACTTTTAGAAAAACCCGTTCACTCACTTTAAAATCTCTAAAAACTTTGTTCTTGTCTGCATAAATTTTCTTCCTATCCTTTGAATCCTTTCAATTCTTCCTGATCTTTGTCATCTTCTCTTCCATTTCCCTCAACAAATCTGGCCAAATGATAACTATGTCTATTGGGTTATCCCAACTCACTAGTGTATTACACTTCCTTCCATACAATATTTCAAATGGGATCATCTTTTAAGGCCTAATACCCATTATTGTAAGTAAACTCTACTAAGTGGATATAATCTTCTCACTTTGATGGTTGTCCCATCATATACATTATGAGCATGTCTTCAATTATTTTGTTAGTCCTCTCTATTTTTCCATCTAACTCTAGTTGATATGTTGTACTAAGATTTAAGTTTGTTCCAAAGCCTTTGAACAAACCTTTCCAAAAATTAGATGTGAATTTTGGATCTCCTTCTGAAACAATTTTCTTAGGTACCCTGTGTAGCATGGAAACCTCTTTCAAGTAATTATCCGCAATATTTTTTGCCTTGTGTGTTGACTTCACATGAATAAAATGTGTTTCCTTGGTTAATTTATCTACCACCACCATGTTGGAATCATGTTCCTTCTCTATTCTGGGAATCTTTGTAATAAAATGAATTGTATGTTGGTTGTGGAGCCTGATTATCTTCCTGATTCATAGGTCATTGCTTTCAGCCGTGTTTATACCCCATTAAGTATTTACACCCCAGAAGTATGTACACTCTTCCACGTGGGGGAGTGCAGAGGGGGGGTAGCCCCTCTACGGGGTCCCGGGGGCCTATCCCCCCGGCTGGGGGGTCTGGGGGCAAGCGGGCCCCCAGCGGGGGTTTGGGGCCAGCGGGCCCCGATGGGGGTTCGGGGGCAAATCACCCGAAGCAAAAATTGCCTTTTAAAGGTATATTGTAATTTCATTCTAAATCTGGACCGTTCATTATAAGGTCGCATATCTAATGGTAGAAATTGTGTTAGGGTTTTTTTCCCTAGAAGGCAACCCTCTTTTATGAGGGAAATGTATTGTGGCTATGGATGATGGAGAATATTGTATTCTGAGAGAGGAGACTGTGAGAGAAAGAAGAGGAAGTTACA
>SNQJ01S0010870.1:16071-35712 GCA_010110895.2 Picea sitchensis | reverse complement strand
AGCAGTACCCATATATTTTACTCTGAGTTGTTAAGTGTGTTTAATTCTGGTTAAATGCATTTGTTTTTAAATCCATGTAATGAATGGTAAATCGAGAGGTTTGTGTGAACCTGGGTAGTGAAGGGTACACTACAAATTGGTATTAGAGCAATTGGTACACTACAGTTTCTCATGGAAAAGGTTAAGAAAGTAAGCAAGTAAGCAAGAGAAAGCAAGATCAAGTAAGAAATGTATGAAGGAATAGACTGAGAATTGTGTGAGGAACTCTATTTCAATTGATGTTTGAGGTCTCCATTTGACCATAAAGCTATTGTGGATCATATTCATACAAGTTTGGAGCAAGTGTGTGTGTTGGAGAAAAGGTCCAACAAAAGGGAACCTTGCAACATCAAGGTTGTTTGGTTGTATATTGCAACATCAAGGTTGTTTGGTTGTATCTTCCACTTTTACTTAATATAATACAATGGCATGTTTATTTTCCATAAAATCATTCTCATTTTATTACATGACTCCTTGATCACCTGTGTAAGTTTTCATTGAATATATTATTGTTGCTTTCACTTTGGTTGGTTTATGTTTCATTGTAGATCCAATATCACAAGAGCATTGAAGCGGAGGAGGGACAACAAAGATATAAGGAAGCGATATTCAAAGGTATGTCATTTATCTCTTGTTTGATAGTAAAATCAATGATTAAATCTTAGGGAAAGAGTCATGTCCTGTCTTGTTTTTTTCTAGATCCAGGTGGATCTAGGGAGATCAGTTTATGTCTGCATTCACCAATTTATCCAATAAAAAAATTGGCGACCGTACTAAAGATACGACTTGTTTTGGTTTTTTGCTGTCCATTTTCCTTTTTCCTACATCTTTTCATTTTAATCCAGTCTCTGATTATGTGGCGGATCCATCCAGACTCTCTGGATCTGAAAGTTCTTTTAGACTATTTTCCCTCTTTCCAATTTTCCTTTGTTTACAGGCATTTCCACACTATATTCCATATATAGCCTACGGAAACCTTAGATACCCACACCCTAACTTCTTAGACCAGTGCGGACTTTCCGCAACCTACCCCATAGCTAGCCTGCAGAAACCTTTAATCGTCGCACTGTACCCTACTACTGGGTTGCGACATTGCCTATAGAAGTTTTGGATTAATTCTTTTTGTCTTTTGAGACCCAGTTTTGCTTTGATCACCTGGGAAGAAATTTTAGTGCCAGTACTTGATTTTTTTTCTAGTGTAAAACTAATTGTTGATTGCTTTTCAGGGATTGAAAATCCTTCTTCATCATTTTACAAGTTTTTACTTCTTGATTTTTGTCAACAAGGACATAGTCTCTCGATTTAAATCTGAGTGCTTGATTGAAAAAAGTCCCTGATTTGATTTAAAGTTTTGGATTGTTTTACATTTTCTGGATTACTTGTTCATTGGGAAAAAAAATTGTTTACATTTAGCGAAACACTTTCTCATCATATTCATTTCTATCATCATTGAAAGTTTGATTTGGGTATTTGTTGAGCGTATAGATTTTCTTTGATTACTTTTCCTTTCTTCATTATATCCCTGAGTTGATTTTGGAAAGGAAGAATTAAATTCATCTATTATTTGTAGTAATCATTCATAACAAAAAACTTTGCATTCAAATTTTTTTTTTACAAGAGAACAAATTGGAAAATTTCATTGCTTATGATTGTTTGAAATTGTGTTCATTCAAGAAAAAAGGAATTATATTTCATAGCTTTCATGTTTTCTGAAGAAATACTTTCTCGCTATTGTAATTAGAGTTCATCAAACTGAAACGTTGCATCATCCATCTCTTTTTGCATATTATTAGGTGAAGTTCTCATACAATATCAGTTTCATCTCCATCTCCCTCTTGCATAAACAACAACCTCTAAAATACTACGTAATTTTAAAATTTATTAGTAACTTTTATTTTCTAGAAACTCTTTCCACCAACATTAGCTAGGCTAGCACTTTGGAATAGGTCGTGAGGCACACTCTCCAAATCATAAAACACACTATAGCATCTTGTGACAGGGAGTGTTCAATTCCACTTGCAACATTTTGTCCTAGGAAGCCCTTCTCACACAAGGGTCAAACCTGAGGTCACATTAAGGCTGGCAGATTTACTCACCATGCTTTGTTGGTATTGGTGTAGAGATTGCGCGTATTACAGGGGTCACTTGAAGGTATACCCACAATTATGAGTGGAAGCCTTTCAAGTTGATTTTGGGCTAGATACCATGCCCTTGTGCGTGGATCAGACTGTCGATTGTTTCCCCAGGCATAACTATTGTTCTTGGTAACCTTAGTAGCCTATCTTTTTAGGGTCTTACACGAGGTGACTGTGGAGGGGCAAGTATTCACGATACCTGGAATTGACGTTGGCCAAACTCACTCGGGATCCTTGGAGGGTATACCCATGATTATGTGTGGGAGATTGCACCAGGGTGTAAGTCTGTTAAGCAGGTCATCAACATAAATTTTCCACCTGCTCTATCATAGCCCCTTCTTGTCTTGACTTCGTGGCGTTGGATTTCATCACCAACTAGTGACTTTGAAATGAGAAGATTTGTTTGCTTGGTTTGATTTCTAGATTTTATTAGCGAGTATTGTTTGTTTCTATAGTTGGCCACAAATTGTTTTCGTAAAATTTTTGGTTCGGTCAACATCGACCCTCCACGTCGTTCATGTAGGATGCAAGGGCTACCCTCAGAAAATCCAGAAGGTTATCTCCCTTTGCCTCCTAATCCACTAGAGGGATCTCCTCAACAGAGCAAGGTATGGGACACCGTAACCTCACAAGAGGAAGGTTCCGCCACTTTAGAAAGTTTTTGAATTAGTTTTTATTCTCTAGAGGCTTTTCGCATTTTTCCTGGCTACGAGAGACATATTCTCCAGATGACTTCATCAAGAGAACTTGTTGTTGACACTTATGGAATACCGATCGGACCCCATACAGGCCTTGGAGCCGAGAATCTCCTTTGGACTACCGACATATTTAGAATCCCACCTTGCACGGTGCGGGACCTTTACGACAACTTAGGGGTAGGTCCTTATACACCCGTCATCTCCCAACATCCCGAAACATCTGTTACCTACACAATACATTTAGACCATTTTACTGGTACAACTAGCAACATCATCATCGGTCCAGACACACATTCAGTTGGTCCTAGATTGACTTTTTCTCTTTAGATGGCCCATTCTACTATGGTCCCACATGTTACGACTATTCCTACCGGGAATGTGGTGGTTAACCAAGCTCCCATTGGCACACCACTCTCGTCTAGACCTATCCCGTCGCTTCCTCCTGGGTATCACACTTTGAATCCTTCCACTTCCATCCCTACCCAGGTTGCATCTAGATTTTATAGACTTTTTGTTCCACCTGGGTACAATGTTGTTGTCGGTTTTATTCCTACACCTTCCCAAGTCCTCTGCGGAGGGTCTTATCCACCTTTTCCAGGGGGATCTAGCCCTAGTGGCTCCAATCCAATTGGAATCACCTATCATCCATCCACTTCTGGTTACCAGATTCCTGTTGGAGGGAAATATCACGTTGAGGGGTATCCTCCAGTTGGAGGAAAACCTCACATTGGAATCTATAACCCACTATATGGAAAGAACACATCGAGATAACTAGCCCAACTTTGGAACCTTCTTGCCCAAATAAATCCAGAATCATCTGGGGGGAAATAGCCTCAAGTCACCTATTTTGTTCCCCCTCACTCTGGCCAACCATATCCTGTTTATTTAAACCCTGCTTGGGGTCTGAATGTTCAGTATAGTATCCCTTATCAAGGGAAAATTTCCAACCAACCCAACCCTATGGGCTACATGCCTCCACATCCATGTATGAATCTATCAGGAACTTCGACTTACATGCAGACTGCTTACAGTCCTACTAGTATACCGAAGGGACTTCCTCCCCAAAGTCACCAGTGTCCTCAAGTGAATCGACAGTTTCCCTTTTTAGCCACTTTGGATTTACCCAACTTGTCTAGTATCTTGAATGATCCTATCTTACATTCTCCCCATTGGCCCTTTATACCAGCCAAGTTATCGTCCGACATTCCCAAACTTGACGGTAAACCGGGAGAAAACCCAAACAACCATGTTATGAATTTTGACCTTTGGTGCTCGTCCAACTCTTTGATGGACAACTCCATTCGGTTATGACTCTTCCAACGAACTCTCACAGGTTTGGCTGCAAAGTGGTACATAAAATTACCATGAGGCTTCTTTAATGACTTTAATACCCTATCCACGGCTTTCCTCACACATTATCAATTGTGAATTCATTACAAGATAGGAACTCATATTTTGATTTACTTTAAGCAATATTCAGCCACTCATATTTTTGATCACGTCCATGAGTGGAGAAGAAGACAATGTTTGATCAAACTCGACCTTCCTGATCAATTATATGTTGAATAGTTCACCAAAATCATTCGTCAATAAAATCTCTCTTGATATTTCCATGGGTGGAGTTGTCACTGAAGAGTAGTGGATTAGTTGTGCTCAGTACCTAGATCTCGTTTATTCTCAAACGGTCACTCTTTACGACTTACTCCCTGACGCTCCTCGTCCTTCTACCATCGCTACCTCAAAAACCCCAACATCTTCTCATGTTGTTGATGTTGTGATTGGAACCTTCCATGTTGATTGTAAATCCACGTAGGCCACTCACACAAATCCAAAATCTATTGCTTCTAATGTTCAAAGTGCTCTGACTCCTACTCCTTCCACTGGAAAAACTTCTGAGGTTCACTTCGTTCAATCCACCCCTGCCGGCAAAAATAAATCTAAAAATGGAAAGGGTAAGAATAAGGAGGATAGAAATAATAATCTGCAATCTGATAAACCCAATACATAGTCTTTTGATGATAAGGATAAGCGTAAAACTCGATATCCTTTCCTTATCTATGGTCATGATCACTACACAAAATATTGTCCAAGACACACTAAGGTCACTAAGTTCCTTCAAGGGACCAGAAAGCCTCCCTCACCTGTCATTTTCTCACAACCTTTTCCTTCTCAAAATCAGGCCCAATTATTCATTTATGACCAACCCTCTCCTTCCACCACTTCATATGTCCTTATGTGTACTGGTAATTCTACCAAGAACGACGTTCCAATCACCACTCAAGCCAAAGATTATTCTCCTTCAAAAGAGAAAGTTGACGATTTACCACCTTCGTTGGTTCAATCGCATCCTTCAAATTCACCTCCCAATGGTCCTCTTCATCTCGAACGACCGGGTCCCGATACAGTTCTCCTCCCTCCCCCAAAGGGCATTGTTCGTAAGTCTTCCTTTAATCCTCTCACGCGTTCTTCTCAAAACTACAACAATGTAGAAGAACTTGCACAAGCACCCTCTGCGATGTCAGCTCTTGAAGTCCTTCAAAGTTGTCCTGCTCAACGAAAGGCAATGTTAAAGGCCATTGGTAGAATTGATCCCACAAATACGAATTTCATAATATTTGACTTGGAAGACCACATTCCAAGGCTACCTCCTCAGTCAGCATTTCAGATTCAAGTTGTTGTCGAGAACAAGAATATCTGTAGAACTGTTATTGACGAGGGTGCCTCGACGTTTGTTATGTCAGTTACCTGTTGGAAAGCCATTGGCTCTCCTCCCCTCACTAAATCACACAATACACTTAAGGCTTTCAATGGTTCTAGTTTTAAACCCTACGATGTTCTTCCCTCGTTGTCTATTACGTTGGAAGGAAAAATCGGTCAATGTCGAGGTTGAGGTCTTTGATGCGCCTCTTGATTATAACCTCTTACTTGGCCATAGCTAGATTGATTCCATGCGTTCCATCGTGTCGACCCTTTTCCATGTGTTACATTTCCCACATCAAGGAAATTTTGTTACGGTTGACCAACTGGTCTTTTTCAATTCTGATTCTTGTACTAGCAATGTACCCTTTATCTCGAAGACACCTCCTGGGTACGAGAATTTTGGTGTGGGTCTCCTGAAAGATTCCACTTTGATGGGTACCTTCCCAATACCACCACCTGATGTTCCACCTCCTTTTCTCACCTCAATCAACATGATTTTCACCTTTGTCAGCGAAACCCCCACATATCATGACCCGTGGATAGTACCCAATCCTAGTGATTATCTTCACTATGGAGAAAAAATGCCTTTAAGTCCAGTTGAATCCGCTTATCAATCCATTCAATCGGAAACCCCTTCTACACCTTCTCTTTTTTATTCATCTCTCGATCCATTTCATGTGATCTTTCCTACCGACGAGATGATCATGTCAGTCATGTCCATGGAAGACACCCCATGGGATGATGGACATCATCGTTCCATTCTCTTCCTAGAAAAACACACCATAAAGAGTTACCAATGGATTTCAACTTCGTCGATTGTTGTTGTCATTTCCTCTGTTCCCGAGTCATCCCATGATGTGATATATGAAGGGAACCTGAGTAATATATTACCCATCGTTCCTCTTGGCATATCCATTAAACCTAGAATCTTCGAAAATGTTCACATCGGAGCCTCAAGTTTCGTTGATGAGGTCGTCACTTATAAAGACATTTTTCAAGCATTTTGTGACGTTTTCGCTTCGAGCTACGGAGAGATGTCGGGTATTGACCTCAATATCATTGTGCATGAAATTAAGACCTACCCAAATGCTAAACTTGTTCGACAGAGACTTCGCCCAATCCACCCTCATAAAGCCCCTGCTATCAAGCTCGAAGTTGAAAAACTTTTGAAGGTTGGATTTATTTATCCTGTGGATTTAACCGATTGGGTCTCCAATCTAGTTCCGATCAACAAGAAATAAGGCATGATCTGTGTATGTGTCGATTATAGGGATATCAATAAAGCTTGTCCTAAGGAAAATTATCCAACCCCCTTTGTTGACCAGATCATCGACGATTGTTCGAGGAGAGAAATCTTCTCCGTAATGGACAGTTTCTCTGGCTATAATCAGATTAATTTTTTTCCCATAGATCAACACAAGACTGCTTTCATTTTTCCTTGGGGTACTTTTTCCTACCCGAAACTTCCTTTCGATTTGAAGAACGCTGGTGCAAATTTTCAATGTGCCATGTCTTATTATTTCCACGATATTAAGCACATAGTACAGTCATCTCTCGATGATATACCGACACATTCCATGGGTCGCCAAGATTAGTCGGCCCATCTTCGAGCCATTTTCCTTCGTTGTCATTACTATAGTATACGTTTGAACCCATACAAATGTGTTTTTTGTGTGGAGTCTGGTCGACTTCTAGGTTTTATTATGTCACTTCATGGAATTAGGGTAGACCATTAGAAGGTTGAGGCTATCCTTAATCTACCTCCTCCTTCCACACTACGCCAGCTTCAAAGTTTACAAGGGAAAGAAAACTTTTTGCGTTGATTCATTCCCAATTACGTCGAGTTAGCACAGGGTTTTAATCGACTATTGAAGAAAGGGTACGAGTTTGTATGGGACGATACTGCCAATAAAGCCTTTGAAGCTTTAAAATTTTCCTTAACCCGTACACCACTTATTTTCCCACCTGATTATAGTCAAGACTATTTCCTTTACCTCGCCACTTCGGACTCTACCATTGCCATGGTTTTAGTCCAAGAAGATGATTTGCATGAAGAACATGTTATCTATTATTTGAGTCAAAGTCTCACAACTACCGAAGCCAAATACCTACATGTGGAGAAATTGGCCTTGGAGGTTGTTCAAGTCATCCAACGTTTTCGTCATTATATCTTATAACTTAAGACCACTTTCATTTCCGATTGCAACACTATAGAGTATATTCTTACATGCCAATTGCTAGGGGGAAAGTACTCCAAATGGATAGTGATTCTCCAGGATTTCGACTTAGAGTTTGAATGCACTAAGTCTAATAAATCTTTGGTATTTGCCGAATTGATAAGTGACCTTCCCTCAATTGATACAACAAATGTGGTAGAGGATTCCTTCCCTGATGAATCCCTTTTTTTGATCAGTTATGATGACGTTTGGTACGAAGATATTATCATTTATTTCCAGACTCAAACTTTTCGGCCCGACCTTTCTAGTATGTACCGTCATCGTATACGGTATCAAGCCCATCAATACATAATTCTCGGTGATACTATTTATCGTCGTGGTGTTGACTCAATTTTTTGATGATGTATCATCTACGATGAGGCTGAGAAAGATTTGAATGATTGCTACTCTAGAGCATGGGGTGGTCATATGTATGGGTATGCCATTGCCCAAAAGATCTTACGAGCAGGATACTTCTGGCCTTCTCTGTTTAAAGACTGTATTACTGTTGTCTAGAAATGTCATTCTTGTCAAACGTATAATAGCAAGATAAGATATCATCCCACTCCTTTACACCCTGTAGTTTCCATTGGTCCCTTCACAAAATGGGGCATTGATTTCATGCCATGTAACCCTCACTCGGCCGGGGGGCATGGATACATCATCGTATATGTGGATTACTTCAATAAATGGGATGAGATGATTCCTACATTTGATAACACCGGGAAAACTACAACACTATTCATATTCAATCATATCATCACTCGATTTGGAATCCCGCAAGTTATCATTATTGATCATGGTAGCCATTTTTGAAATTTCATGATGTCCGATCTTACTGAAAAGTTAGGTCTTCGGCATGAAAACTCAACCCCCTATTATCCACATGCCAATGGCCAAGTTCAAGAGATAAATAAAGTTCTTATTACTATGCTTCGACGGATAATAGGAATTCACAAGACAAGTTGGCACACGATGTTTTTTTCATCATTATGGGCCTATCGGACATCCATAAAGTCTACCACAGGATTTACACCTTTCCAATTAGTGTATGGTATAGAATATTTCCTGCCGATTGAATGTGAGATACCATCTTTGAAGATAGTCATTGAACTTCTCCCCAACACCTCTGTTGAAGAGAAACGTCTATTGTACCTGATGCAATTAGATGAAACCCGTCATGATGTCACCCTGGTTATTGAAGCTCATAAAAAGCGTGTCAAAGCCCAATATGACAAGCATGTCAAGCCACGTGTTTTCTCTGAAGGTGATCTAGTTCTCCTCTACGAACAAGATCATCATTTACCAGGGGCCGAAAAATTCGAGGCTATGTGGCGAGGCCCTTACATTGTCAAACGAGTGTTGGAGAAGGGAGCTTATGAGTTAGTGGATTATGATGGAATTCCCTTGAGTGAACCCAAAAATGGGATTTACTTGAAGAAGTAATATGCTTATATTTTCTTTGCATGAGTGCTTGTATTTTTATTGTATCATACTCTTGTGTACTATTTTTTTTGTGTTTTTTTCGTTATTTGGTTTCGACCCCCAACTGCTTACCTTGCATTGTGCTTGGTTTCCATATGTCGGTGTCTTCGCTACCCCACATTGGCTTCGCCAATCGCTCTAGTTGTAGTACTCAGAACCTAGCATCTAATGTGTGGTCAATCTACGCACCCACAAATGAATTAATCAGTCTACACGGTGTTTTCCTCGGTCGTGCAACTAACAATATCACAGAGTACATTGCAATCATCGAATTGTTGACCAACGTTGTCTCACCTTAAATCCATCATCTTGTTGTACGACTTGATTCGTAGTTAGTAGTACTATAGTTGAGAAATGTCTATGCTATCTAAAGTCCTACTTTGTTAAGGGTATATCTACAAATTTGCCTCTTGGAACGTCATTTTGATTAAATTGAATATCAACACATTCCTAGATGTCTAAATACATTAACAGATGCATTAGATAATTATGTGTTAAACACACATTTGATACATTTATAAATCCAATCACATTTTGTATATAAATAAAGTAAGCCGGTAGAAGCCTCATGTATATATAACGATAAAAGTTTTTACAAAAAAATGTTTTTGTCCAAAGACCAAAATATCAAATATGTGAACATGGATTCATATACAAAATAGAATCAAGGATGTTTCTCATGATAAGACACAAATGCCCATGCCACCCTACGGAGTAGTCGAATAAGAGAACCAAATACACCTACAGTATGGCACTGATATCATCTCGGGATCTCATCGATAGAGATATCTGAGACATTCATTGTCAACCCCTCCAGGTTTTGCTCGATTGCCTCATAATCACCGACATCCCATCCTGCTACCTCGTCTACTTCCCCTTGTCTATGGATGGGCGATGTACCTGGAGGCCGGTGTGGTCCTACATATGCGTTGTCAAAAGATCTTTTGATTAGTCATCAAATTAAAAACATAAAAAACATTTATATTTCAAAATTTACAAAAAACATAATAAAAACAAAAATGTGCTTCTTACCTAAGTTCCCCCATTGAGAACCCTTGGGTAGAACCAAGTCTGGGTCGCCTCTGAAATCCAAACTGGCATACACATAATTATCTACCATCAGTAGATGAGGCCTCAACCAATCAAAGAACACATTGTTATATTTAACGATGGCGCCTGCTACGTTCTGAGCCATGAGGTCACACCATCTTTTCATCCTTGGATCCTATGGGGCCAGAAGGCCCCACTTTACCTGTAAGCGCAAGTGTGGAACCATCTCGAGGAAGAAGGACACTAAAATGGATCTGTACCCAAATTGTTTCAGGTCATCTTTCTTGCACTTTGTCAGTTGTTTCTTCATACTGTGAAGAAACCCGTCACACCAGTTAAATACCCGGGGCTCCATGAACTCCATTACATATTGGAAGTAACTATGGAGGGCCATGTGAGGAGATGCACTCCCCGCCATACGTGAGATATTGAACAAGATAGTCTGTAGGGGTAAATCCTAAAAACCCCTAATGGAAACTTTTCCCTTACGTCTCTCGGCCTCGGTATCACAATACTGGCGGACATACTCGCTCATCGGTAAACTTCCACCTCTACCGCATGTCAAGGTAACATGAGATACACGACAATATAATCTTGTAAAAAAATAGATATCCTCAATATCTAAAGAGAGTATGTGGGCTCCCACATGGAACACCTGTTGATCCACATCCCACATGTGAACCAAGTACTCAAGCAACCTCAGTTGGCCCTCATGCTCTGGATCTTGAAGAACTTTAGGAGCCCGCATTGCCAGAGGGAATTAACTTTGTCCAGGTCATTCTCGGCGACGTAATAATCATCCTCGTTTTCCCTCTCCATCCACTCCAACATTTTGAAAGTCAAAAACCTGCATTGGAACCATAGAGAGAAGTCAACATCTTTATTTCACTTCCTTGGAAATTTTTATTGGTTTAATGCACATAAACAAATTTTAAGTTTCACCCGCCGCAAGTGAATTTTATACGCAGTGAGTAACTTCTGCAGGTGAACCAAAGACGACCTGCGGAAACCTATGGTTCCCGTAGGGAACGATATACGCCACTTGCGACGACACCTATGCGCACCTACCGGCCTAAAATCCAACTCAAAAAATATTTTTTAACCAGTGAAAAAGAAAATTAATCCATGGAAAAGAAAGAGGACAAGAAGATTACCTCTTTACTGGAATATGTTCGTCGAATGGTTGCTCATGCCTCTCGCAATCGATAGAGGAAGTTTGAGGTGAAAAAGTGTTTTTTGGACACGTTTTGGGTAAAATGACAATGAAATGGTAAAAAATGATTTTTCACCTATATTTATTCACTTTTTACTTTTTCATTGATATTTTATATTATTTTATTCATTTTATATAAAACCTAATGTTCTTATGGTATTGTGAGTGTTGTAAATTTTTCGCAGATGAATGATCTTGGAGCCTGAACGATGAAATACAAATACTTTTCTTAATTTGTTTTTTACGTTTGTCACATGTACAAATACTTTTTAGGTTTTTCAGAAAAAACCTCGAGCTCAATCTTTGTTCGTTCCCGAGCTCATAAATCAATGAGAACGCAACCAAGTATACTTTTGTATCATTTTCGTACTCGTCATGGTAACACAGAAATTGAAACTCATGGAGTCTCCTTTAAGCTCTTTTCACGCTCCATAAAAACAAAAATATTGTCGAGCGACCTTGCTCTTTTCATGATCGTAAAAGTATTTGAAGAAAACATTTGATGGGCGATCATTTATCACTTTTTTAGCCTCATCGAACTAATTTACGAAAAAGGAACTGAGAGAGTCCTCTTTAAGTGTTTTTCAAACTCTCTAAACATGAAAAACCTATGAGTTTTCTCTCTTTGGACTCGTTAAACAAACATTGAAAGACCTATAAGGAACCGAACCACTCCTTCTTAGGGTTCGTTAAACATACTCTGAGGGACTCATCCGAATGATGATCTTACATCAACAAGCATATGTTATCTTCCTCAAGCTTGCCTAAAAATAAAGAGGTACTCGCCAGAAATGGTGGGGGGGAATTTGGGAAATAAATGTGTCTCTATATTTGTGTTAGTGGCAGTAATAGTTGCTCTTGAACATGACACCCTCTTCGTCATTGAATCCGGGTTGGGAAATTCATTTGTCTCTCATTTGACCTTCTACAAGTTCATATCTTGGTTTGTTTTTTAGTCAATGTTATCAAAACCATTGTTGTGTCATCCATATGTTCAAGAGAAGTCCAACCTTGCACAAGAATTATATCAAGTCGACTATCTGCAGTTATCTATTCTTACCATGTCGACATTCCCTATGTCAGTTTCAAATCATTTTCATACTTTGATCTAGCCTAAATCTGTTACTTATTTCACGTCATTGATGGGGGATACATCAAGGCCCTCCTGTGATGAGTCTTTTCCTGTCGACTTCAACTCTTCATCCGGGAACAAAACTTAGAAATCATTTAGTACCTTAGAGCCTGCATGCCTCAATGGTAGGTTTAGTCGCTTTCGACAGTGGATTCACATCATTGGTCCCTGATCGAGAGATTTCATCGAGTGTTCGACTTCATCTCATTTATTCACATTCGATGGATTGTAGTAAGGTACCTTGGGATTCATTGACATCAATGGTTATTTCCCTCACACTTGTTAACGATTTTCATCAATGACCAGTAATCAAGTTGTTTCTACCATGTTTGACTTCAACACCTATAATCGCATGGTTAGATTCGTACTTACGGGCGACGGGATTGAAGACCCTGGATATCCCCATTTTGGTCTAGGTTACGATGGAGTATTTATGATTTTTATTGACACATAGATCAACTTTGTATGTCTCGTGGCCATGTCCAATTTTGAGTTTTCTAGAACATAGATCCACAGTGTATTCCTAGTGGCTATGTAGAATCTTGATGACATGGATCCACAGTGTATGATTGGTGGCCATATTGACCTTCATGATTTAAATCACGTGTATTCTGAGCATGAGAATGCCTACCTCACAAATGGTATAATATTGCATAGATGCTTGGTTGTTTGCATGTTCTTGATTGGTGCGCTCCTTGTTCCCGACACACACACACATTTTACAAAATATTTCGGTTGTCACGAGTTCCAGCATTATACATTGGGGGGCACTCTGTTACACATTATTTTGGTCACCCTGGTGATGTTTCTACAAGCATGTGTTCAGGCTCCCAAAAGTATCTTTCTCATGAGAAAAGTGATTGATTTCCTCCTCTACAAAACTTGTTTTTAGAAGGACATCATAGGCTAGACATAAGACACAGTGCGGAAATGCCTGATTTTCGTAGGCTTTCCTAAACTTGGCTTGCAGAGCTTCTACAGGCTACTCTATAGACAGGGTGCGGCGGCATTTGAAGACTAAGGAAAGGACGAAGTTCAAGAAGGTTCTAGAAGGGAATCTTCTAGAATATGAGGTGGAATCCATATGGTTGGGATCCTACTGGCTTCTCTGATTTGGTGGGATCATCCTAATCTCTTCAACCATCTCTCCTTCTCCTATATAATGATGGGTTTATCATGGAAAAAGTTAAGAAAGTAAGCAAGAGAAATTAAGATCAAGTAAGGAATTTATGAAGGAATACACTGAGAATTGTGTAAGGAACTCTATTTCAATTGATGTTTGAGGTCTCCATTTGACCATCAAGCTATTGTGGATCATCTTCATACAAGTTTGCAGCAAGTGTGTGTGTTGGAGAAAAGGTCCACCAAAAGGGAACCTTGCAACATCAAGGTTGTTTGGTTGTATCTTCCACTTTTACTTAATATAATACAGTGGCATGTTTCTTTCCCATAAAATCATTCTCATTTTATTACATGACTCCTTGATCACATGTGTAAGTTTTCATTGAATATACTATTGTTGTTTTCACTTTGGTTTGTTTGTGTTTCATTGTAGATCCAATATCACAAGAGCATCGAAACAGAGTAGGGACAACAAAGATATAAGGAAGCGATATTCAAAGGTATGTCATTCATCTCTTGTTTGATAGTAAAATCAATGATTAAAGCTTAGGGAAAGCGTCATGTCCTGTCTTGTTTTGTTCAAGATCCAGGTGGATCTAGGGAGATCAGTTTATGTTTGCATTCATTGATTTATCCAATAACACGTTCCACCCAACTATAGAATTATTTCTCAAAATCTCAACAGCAAGTCACCCCCGAGCCAGGGCTAGGAATCCACAAGAAAAGAGTGTCTCTTACAATCCACTCACAACTCAATATCCCACAACCCATTGGTATTCTCCTACAACAATCCCAAATTTCCTCCAACTCTCTTCCTCTTGACTTTTGCAACCCAAGGAATGTACTCCTTCAGTGCTCTCTTTCCATTGGGCATCCCATTTGTTTATCAAGGTCACTATGGCATAAAAAGCTAGGAATCTCTCTATTGGGAACTCAAGGGAACTCACTACCAAGAAAACTACTAGCAACAATAGTAACACTTGTTGTTACAGTTCCACTCACATAAGAGTTCACTCTTCAGGCCCGACAACCTGGATCTTCAATATTCATCTCCAAAGTGCTCCAAAACTCTCCAACATGTTCCATAATTCTCCCATCCTTCTTTCTCTATCTTTCATGTTCTTTTTTTTTCTCTACTCCCTGCTTGTTGTTCTTATAAAACTCAATGTGTAAAAAATGTTTGTAACTTCCCATACAAATTTCCTCTATTTCCGCTTACTTGTTTGACTTACACTCTTCCCCAAACTTATTTTACTCAGCCCCATGCTCTCCAATAACTATGGTATGTGACTCTCACACCCACCCTCTTACATGAGTTTAATGATTCAGCTCTCATACACTCAACAAATATTTATAAGTTATCCCCAATGATAATAAAATTCAGGAAAATGGGTTGAATTAATACCCATAGTTAATTTCCCCTTTGGAACCCTCTTAAACACTCTCTTCTCTTGTGGAAACCTCATCCCCCATCTCTGTCCATATCGCTAGTAGTTGACATCACATTTTATTCTTTTAAAAACAGAAAATACATTCATATATTACATTGTTTTTCCATAGCCACATTCATATCTATATTATACATAAATTAAATAGGGGATTATAGTGGGGAATTTAAAACCTTTATGTTCTTCCTGGAACCAAAAGGCATATGTTGTGTGATCCTACATCCATTGATCAAGTGACCAACAATTGTTCACATCGTACCCCATGGATTTGAGAAACTCACAAAACGAAGTATGCGTAGTATTTTGATATTTATGTAGTGTTAGGAACTAAGGAGGTATATGTCCCCATTGTTTGCAAATATTACACTGCTCGGTCTAAGGTCTAGTTGGAAATGGATTCAACATATCCATTGCCATGTATCTCCCTAGCATGGGAAATGTATTCATATGGTGGCCTTTTGTGTGACACATAGTACACCACACATATGCATGCACCACATTAGCCTTATCCATATCTTGTAACTTCATTATGATATATGCGAGTTGAGATTGCACCTGCGCCATCCAACTAATGTCTCACCACCTCCTCATGTAGCTTCTAGACGCATCACCATATCCATGGCCTCCACCTATGTTGTTAACATCTGTTGAGTGAGAGGGACATGAATGTGGGGTAGTTGTCCTATGATAAACCACTCCCTATGATGGATGTCTTGGATTTGAAAAGTCAGTCTATCCAAAAATATCTCAAACTATTAATCATAATCCCATACGATTTCTCTATCTGACTACTTGATTTATTTCATCTCTGTGATACACTGTGATTCTGACTTAGGATTTTGGAACTCCTTAAGCATATCTCTTTTAATCGTTTTTAGGGACCTAGTATTTCCCACCAATGCAATCACCTTATACTTCATATACCACATCATAGCTTTGTCTCTGAAGATGGTTTCCATCTGTACTATCTTAGATGCTTCATACATGATTGTCTTCATAAACCATATTTCTTCACATGTAAACCAATGATTTTTTGCATCATCTCTACCCGTCCCATCAAACACAGGTAACCTTAGAGTTGTGTATTTTTTTTCCATACTCAATCTAGTGTTGTGTCCTCCCCATTTTCTACTAGTTGTTGGTGATACAGATATTGATACCAAAACTCTTCCTTGCAAAGTATTGTTGACTTCGACCTCTTATTTAATCATCTCTTCGCATCCCTTCTCCTATATTCTACTTTTTATTCTTCTACTCATGTCTTCACACTTTCTTCAGTTCTTTCTTCTTGATTACAAATGGACACGGGGGGCGTTTAGAAAAGGGGTTTCACCTTATACTTCATATACCACATCATAGCTTTGTCTCTGAAGATGGTTTCCATCTGTACTATCTTAGATGCTTCATACATGATTGTCTTCATAAACCATATTTCTTCACATGTAAACCAATGATTTTTTGCATCATCTCTACCCGTCCCATCAAACACAGGTAACCTTAGAGTTGTGTATTTTTTTTCCATACTCAATCTAGTGTTGTGTCCTCCCCATTTTCTACTAGTTGTTGGTGATACAGATATTGATACCAAAACTCTTCCTTGCAAAGTATTGTTGACTTCGACCTCTTATTTAATCATCTCTTCGCATCCCTTCTCCTATATTCTACTTTTTATTCTTCTACTCATGTCTTCACACTTTCTTCAGTTCTTTCTTCTTGATTACAAATGGACACGGGGGGCGTTTAGAAAAGGGGTTTCATGCATCTTCTCTCATCATCCTTGGTGAGGGATCCCAAAGAGCTTCCTAATTGTAGCCTCGAAATTACATTCACAATAGATAAATCCTCTTCCCCTTATCTAAGGCTTCCATCACCATATTCTACCATGTTGACGCTACCACTCTACAACTCATCTTGCTCTAATGTGACTACATATCCCAACAACAAAGGGTATCTGAGTTCATCTTCTCCAAACTTACTCTCACTATTGTCGGTATCCTCACTTGATACCCTACTCTTAATTTCACATCTCTTTGAAGACCTCTCTCCTTTTGTGCTTGTCTCTGACACATAGTTATCTCCCAGACATCCTCTTGGTGCGGTCTCCTTCCTCTTCATTATGGAACCGACCCCTTTTCCTTCACCCATTTTATCTTGTATATGTTTCTCTTCTCTTATTTCCTCCTTAGCTCAACTCTTCTTACATATATCTCAAAAATCTTTCACCTCTACTCTTTTGGGTCCATTCTCATCTCACCTCATCTCATTATCTTCTAGATACCTCCCACTGGATCCATTTTCTCTCTCTTTTCCCCCTTTCTTCCCCCCTGATGCGAGGGGGTATACTCAACCATCATATCGGGATCCATACAAATCATCCCCTTATTTACAGATAACATCTTCATCCATAGGGGGATTTATTCTAACAGTCTCATTCTACGGCCATACGCAAATTTTCTTTTAGCCTCACTGAAAGATTTACTATATTCAATGGCAAACTCAATGATGTATCCTTCCTTTACCCGATCAAACTAGAAGCAGACTACTCAATCCCTCTTGTTATCTATATACTTTATTATGTTCACTATAGTTTAGTCCCACAGTAGTGGTTCTTGGGCTCCCAATGCAGTTTTAATTCATATCTACATCTTTAACCCTTCATACAACAAACAAGTAAACTCAGTAAAGAAAACTTCATGCAAATCGGTATAGGTATACTTCTGCTTCCAACTTTCGACATTGGTTATTAGGTTCTTGGTTCCTCGATGCTCAAACTCATCTTCCTTCTCAGATATCCAGTCTTTTATTTCCTCCTGAGAAGCCTTCCACTTCATTCTTTCCTTTCATCATGCAATACAAAAGCTTAAGGTCCTGGAAACATAACCATTTGTTGAGTATATCTTCTCTCTCATTAGGGGGTTGAAGATTGAAGGTTCATCAAGCTTAGACCAACACAACCCCAAGGTGTCAGCATATTCAATATTCAATGTAGGACCAAATAAGTTCTCACCCAAGATACCATGAGAATCACAGAGACCATTAGTCTTGTGTTGGATGCGAAGGGACAACACACATAGGAAAACCTCTCGGGTATAAATACATTTGTGCATTCATAACTAAGAAACAAAACACTATGCATCATAAAGTAAAGAAGATATAAATTTAATCCATAACACATGTGAGATTGTAGGGAAAAGGGACTTCTTATTTCATTCATTATCTTCAAAGGCATTTAGATACAAAATATCATAACAAAGATATGCATCAGGCACCCTAGATTCATACAACATGCATAATATACAACTGTGTTATGCACTCTAGCCTCTTTTCTTCGTTCCTACCCATTTTTTCTCTCTAAAGACTCATGCAACACTTAGACAAAACTGGATGTGGAACTCTCTCTTATGTTCCAGTCGACTCTCTATTATACTCATTTTCTCTCTCCTACTTTACTCCACTTTCTTGAGTGAACACAAGTCCACACGGTTTACATGTCTGCATGCATCCCCAAATATTCCTAGAGCATGGAAATCCTAACTAGATTTCCAATTCATCCATATTCTTTCCCATGATCATTTGTTTTGTTAAGGAAATCACTTACAAATGAGTAATAAGTAGTTGAAATGATTACATCAATGATATAATGCAAAATATCATGGTGCATTGATTTTAGTTATAACACAATGAAAAATGATTTAGTGTAGTAGAAATATCATTCCCTCAAATAGTTCTTATTACACCTATTGATAGAGGTAATAAAAACCAGCGTTATTTGAAACTTGCTTGGGGCTTAACAATCCATAAATCACAAGGATTGTGTTGGGAAAATATACTATTAATATTGGGAAGAAAAAGAGACAGGGTATGACGTTTATTCTAATATCTTGAGTTAAATATTTGAATAGTCTATGAACTCAACCTCCCTTTTCATATGATTGATATCAAAAGATGGAAAAACTAGCAAATGTGACTATAAGAAAAGAAAAAGAAGATAGATTGAGGTTGTTCACAATCAAAACTATTTGTAATTGATTACATTCTTATTATTCACATTTTCCATCATTCAACATTGTTACTTTATTTATGTTCAACATATTCATCATGTAACTCTTGAAGTATACTTCAGAATAATACTCTCTATGTTCTCAACAAATGGAGAAAGTTGAGTAAACTTAAAATAATCATATTCATCTCAAGCATATACATTAACATCATTTTGATCATCACCCGCACGGGTGTAGACGAATTGGCAAGTGTTGTGTAAATGGAAGGAAATTTGTAAAATGAAGCCTCATGTTCGATTCTCACCCGGATTTACTCATGCGCCATTCTTGTGGGCTGGGTGGTTGCACCTGGGGTTATAGTGGTAGTCGACGGGGATCGACCCCGTGTCACGCGAGGACGAG
>SNQJ01S0010870.1:0-16061 GCA_010110895.2 Picea sitchensis | reverse complement strand
ACATTATGGTAGCTGCTAGAGGTATCACTTCCATGTGTAACCTCTGACTAGATTAGAATATTTTGGAAGCTAGAGAAACCCTAAAGATATGTGTACATACCCTAGAAGACAAGTTGACTCAATAAAATAATTTATATTAAATTAATAGCCTCTAGAAGGAGAAGTTGACCTAGACAGGTGGAAAAGAGAACTATAAATAGAGGGCACTCGAGTTCATTTGGACACACACTCACACTCAAGTCAAGTGGTGCACAAATCTAGAGGAGGAGTGTAGCTATAACTACTGCAGCTAGGTTTTGGTCTTGGTTTCTATTTTTGGAATTTCTTCTTGGTGTGTTATCTTTGGAGAGAGATATGATATCTCTTGGTTATCTATTGGGTCTGGTATGACTTCCATAATTATTCTATCTATCAAGGTTATGGTACTTGGGGGCGGTTGCGTGCCTATGGTTGGAGGGTGACAATATTGTGATATTTTCTATGGTTAAATGAGCACATATTGACAGGTTATGGGCCCAAACCATCTTTAGGAAAGTCTAACCACTAGAAGGTAGTGTGGAAGTTCTTTTTTAAGCTCGTTGTGGCACCAGTTGCAGCTGCAACTAGGGTTTTTTATTGTGCAGTTGCAACAAACCCTAACCTAACCTTCTGGGCACTTCAAGTGAGAAGTTTTTTATAATTCCTAGAAATTCTAGTGTGCCTTAGCCTAGTGCACCTCTTCATACTCTCAGCAAGAAAAAATGTCAAGGTTGAATTTTTTGGGTCAAATTCAACATTTGACTGGTCATAGTCAAAGTTTGACTGGTCAAAGTGAAAGTCAAAGGTAGTCATGGCTTACTCTATGAAGAAAGAAAACAAGCTAGGAGGAGCTTTGAAATTTAGAGCATGGAAGACAAGGATTGACCTCATCTATGCCAAGGACAAGGTTCTAGATACCATGAAAGGAAATATAGTGGAACCACAATTTGAAGCAAGAAAATAAAATGAACCTCAGTACATTGCAACAATGGAGAAGTTTAATGACAATGACATAAATGACATGAGTATTATTGTGGGCTCTGTAAAAGACCACTTGTTACCCTACATATCAAATCTTGACTCATCCAAGAAGATGTATGATGCCCTTACTAACCTCTTTCCAGTCAGAAATATTGGACAAGTGATGAGACTAGATAATGAGCTTTGTTACACAAACATGACTAAGGATGATATTGTAGCCTCATAATTTGTAAGTATTTCTCAATTGAGATCTCAACTACAATCCATTGAAGAAGTTATTCCAGAAAAGGGAATTTTGAATATTGCAAGCATGAACACAAGGAAGGAGTTTCCAATGCTTGAAGAAATTTGGACCTATTTCTCACAAGAAGAGACAATGATAAACTCAAAAGGAACTTCTCAAAAGGAAGAGGATGTTCAAGCATATGAAACAAAGTTGAAGAGACATGGAGGTAAGAAAATATTTGGTTCAGAAAAGAAATTCAATCATACGAGAGATATGTCAAAGGTACAATGTTATGGATTCCATGATTATAGCCACTACAAAAAGGATTTCCCTAAACTAGCAAAGAAGAGAAACAAAAGACACCATCCATCTGTTGCAAATGATGAAGAACCTTAAAATAAATCCAAGCATGAAGAAACATATTTCTTCTACTAATCAGCTCTTACGGGTTCCTTTAAAGATGACATGTGGTTGATCGATAGTGGAGCTTCAAGACATATGACTAGTGATCGTGAAAATCTTTCAAAAGAAAAGGAAAAGGAAACCTCTCATAATGTGGAACTTCGAGACAATAACTCCTATGCAGTCAAAGGACTGGGAAAAGATTCTATCAAAATGGAATAAGGTAACTATGTCCATCTTAACAGTGTTTTATATGTTCCTAGTTTAAAAAAGAATTTAGTATCTATTTCTTGCTTGGAAGACAAAGGAGATATAATAGCCTTTGTTGATGGAAAAGTTATTTTATGGTCTAAAGATTCGAAAATAGAAGATGCTAGAGTTATTGGGATACGTGAAGGAAGATTGTATAGACTCCTAGGTTAGAATGCTCAAGCTATTATACATAATGAACTCAATCCTAGTGAGTTATGGCACCAAAAGGTATGCTCACCTTAATTATCAATCATTTCCATCTCTAAAATAGATGGTTGCAGGGATACTAGAACTATAATCAGAACATGAAGGTATCTGCAGAGGATGTGCACTTGGGAAGAATATTAAGAAGCCATTCCCTAGCAGTGAGAATAGATCCAAGGAGATCTTGTATATTATACACTCAGATGTATGTGGTCCTATGCTAGTGAAGTCTCTAGGAGGCTCTCTTTACTATGTGACATTCATATATGACTTCTGAAGAAAGAATTGGATGTACCTGATAAAGACAAAAGATAGAGTATTTGGAAAATTCCAAGAATTCAATGTTGAAGTGTAAAACTTGAAAAATAAGAAGATCAAGACACTAAGATTTGATAATGGAGGAGAATATACCTCCAAGGAGCTCATTTCCTTTTGTAAAGAATATAGGATTAGGAGGGAGTTAATTGTCCCACATAATCCTCAACATAATGGTGTAGCAGAAAGAAAGAATCGGTCCATTGAAGAATATGTTAAGGAAATTATGAATGGCCACAATCTATCCATGTTTCTATGGGGAGAAGCACCTATGATAGTTGTATATATTCATAATAGAATTTTTCATCTTATATTAAATAAAATGACTCTAGAAGAAGCCTTCTTAGGAAAGAAGCTAAGTGTGGACCACTTAAGGATCTTTGGGTGTCCTATCTATATCCATGTTCCAAAATACAAAATGAAGAAATTGGAACCTTCAGGAAAGAAGGGCATATTTGTTGGATATAGTGATACATCAAAAGCTTACATAATATATTTCCCAGTTCAAAATAAGATTGAAATCAGTAGATATGTGACTTTTGATGAGAATATTGCCTTCAAGAAATCTATATAAGATCCTATAAACTCCAATGATGAAGAATAATATGAAGACCCCAAGGAAGAAATTACATGTTCACCAGAACATCCCAGTGAAGAACCAGACCAACCACTTGAACCTATAGAACTAGTTGTACCCAAGAACAAAAAATGACCAGCATGGATAGAATCCACCTTACAAGAAGCAGGAAGACATAAAGCTCCCAGTGGCACCTTCAGGGAAAGAAAGAGGCCCAAAATATTCTCTAATTATGTGGCACTCATGACAAGTCTTTTCAATGCAGAACCTTGCACCTTAAATGAGGAATCAGACAAGAAGAAAGAATGGAAGGAAGCTATGATGGAAGAATATCAATCCATCATGAAAAATTATGTATGGGAAATTGTGCCTAGACTTGAAGGAAAGTCTGCAATGAATTCAAAATGGGTTTACAATATAAAGCATGTGGTATATGGGAGTATCGATAAATACAAGGTGAGATTTGTGGCTAGAGGGTTCTCCTAGCAAGAGGAAGAAGACTATGATGATACATTTTATCCAGTTTCCATATATACGTCTATCAGAGACATCATATCTCTTGCATCATCCATGGGTTGGAGTTTAAATTAGATGGATGTAAAGATCTATTTTCTCAATGGAGTAATTGAGGAACAAGTATACATAGAGAAAACTCAAGGTTTTGAGGTACACCCGAGAGATACCCATGTATGCATATTAAAGAAGGCCTTGTATGGACTCAAGCAAGATCTAAGAGCTTGGTATTCACGAATTGATAATTACTTGATGAGACTTGGATTTTCCAAGAGCTATGTTGATCCAAACCTTTATTACAAGGTTGTGAATGATGCACCTGTGATCCTACTACTATGCATTGATGAGTTTTTTCTAACAAGTGCAGAGCCTCTCATTATTCAATGTAAGAAGGAGCTATCCTATGAATTCTATATGAAGGATATTGGTCTCATGCATTACTATTTGGGACTAGAAGTATGGGAGAAGCATGGTGAAATATTCCAAGGGAAAGGGAAGTATGTTGTAAAGATCCTTCACAAGTTTGGGATGATGGATTGCAAATCCACGACAACTCCCATGGTGAAAGATATGAGGAAGTTGAGAGATTTTGATTATGATCTAGTAGACTCGTCCCTATATTGGAAGTTGATTGTCTGATTGATGTATTTTGTGAATACCAGGCTGAACATTTGATTTTTTGTGAACACGTTGAGCCAGTTCCAGGTGGAACCTAGACATGAGAATTGGATAGATGCAAAGCATATTTTGAGATATCTTCGTGGGATGCTAAACTATGGTTTGAGATATTCCTCAAATAGTCATGTACAACTACATGGATTTACTAATTCATATTGGGTAGGGATTGCAGATGACAAAAATAGTACTTATGATATATGTTTCAGTTTGGGATCTGCTATGATATCATGGAATAGTATGAAACAGAAGTCGTTTGCACTCAACACTGCAAAAGCATAGTATATTGCAGCTTGTGATACTTGTACGTAAGCAGTATGGCTCAGTAAGATGGTTTTTGGACTATTTGATCAGGTGTCAGATTCGACTATGATATATTGTGATAATCAAAGTTGTGTTAAGATTTTAGAGAACCTCATTTTCCATGACAGGTCAAAGCACATTGAGATAAAGTCTAGAAGGGAGAAGTGGTTCTCCAATACATCTCCACTGATGAGAAGAAAATTGATATTTTGACTAAGCCTCTATCCAATATAAAGTTTGCATACTTGAGGGACAAGCTAAAACTCATGGATATTTCTCCCTTGTTTGAAAGGGAGGATCTAACTTCCTCGGTTGGGAGGGAGTGCTGATGGAGAATTATTCTCCATGTGGAGAATGGTCTAGGCTGATAGATTGTTGATGTGTATCATGATAGTATAGGGTATATATTATGTTCCAACATCATGCTTGTACAACTTAGATATGATACAGATGTCCTGAGACACATCGTGCTAGTACAACTTAGATATGATGCGTTGACATCATGATAGTATATATTAGAGACGATGCTTATGCCTGAGTCGCGTCATGCTAGTACATCTTAGATATGATGCAGAGAATCATGCTAGTACAACTTAGATATGATCATACATCTTAGAGATGATGTAGGTGACTCACATCATGCTAGATATGATCATTCTAGTACAACTTAGATATGATGCATAGCATCATGCTAGTACATCTTAGATATGATGCATAGCATCATGCTAGTACATCTTAGATATGATCATATAGCCTAGATATGATGCATATGAATTGATATACATCATGTGAGTACAAATTATATAGGATGCATAGCATCATATGATGTATATGGTACTCCACATCATTCCATTACATATTAGATATGATGAATCTGCATCATGCTAGTACAACTTATAGATGATACAATGGAGAGGATGGTTCTTGTAGCCATCGAGGACATTCAACATCTATTGGGATAGTCATTCTTCTAGGACATATGTCTGGATTAGAATAATGATCGTTGTATCATTGATATATTGATTGAGTGACTTATTCAACATCATGCTCGATTACTCAGATAGAGTATGGCCTCGAGAGATGATGTAGTTGATGATATCAGATGATACTGATAGTGGTGATGTTGATTTTGATTTCATCTACGTGATCATGAGATAGCCTATGTGGTTCTGACGATGCTACTTGTTAATACATCGCTATATATGAGGGAGTGTTGATATTATGGTAGCTTCTCGAGGTATCAACTTCCATGTGTAACCTATGACTAGATTAGAATATTCTAGAAGCTAGAGAAACCTTAAACATATGTGTAGAAACCCTAGAAGACAAGTCGACTCAATAAAATAATTAATATTAAAGTAATAGACTCTAGAAGAAGAAGTAGGCATATACAAGTGACAAAGAGCACTATAAATAGAGGTATATTGATTTCATTTGGACACACACTCACACTCAAGTCAAGTGGTGCACAACTCTAGAGGAGGAGTGCAGCTAGAGTTATTGCAACTAGGTTTTGGTATTGGTTTCTGGTTTTGGACTTTCTTCTTGGTGCATTATATTTGGAGAGATATACATTATCTCTTGTTTATCTGTTGGATCTAGTACTCCTTCCGCAATTATTATATATGTCAACTTTATGATGCTCAGGGGTGGTTTCATGCCTATGGTTGTGTGATAATATTGTGAAATTGTTTATGGTTAAATGAGAACATCTTAACACCTCCCTCTCTCCCCCCCCACCTCTCTCTCTCTCTCCCCTCCTCCCTCTCTCTCTCTCCTACATTTACCCCTCTCTCCCCCTCACTCAATATTTATCTCTCCCTCTTTATCTCCCTCCCAACCTCTCTCTCTCAACCTTTCTCTCTTTTTACATATTTATATCTATCTATACCCCCATATCTCTCTTGAACTCTCTCTACCTCTTTCTCTACCTCTCTCTCTCCCTTCCTCTATCTCTCCCTCTCTAGGAACCTCGCTCTCTCTCTCTTTCCCTCTCTCCAAAAATCGATCGAACCCTGTCTATCTCCCCTCTACCCCTCTATTCCCCTATCTCTCCACCTTCCTCCCTCTCCCTCCCTGTCTCCCTCCATCCCTCCATCATTCCCACCCCATCTCTCTCTCTCTCCATTTCTCCATCATCTCCACCCCATCTCTCTCTCTCTCTCTCTCTCTCTCTCTCTCTCTCCACACACAATAACACACACACACACACACATACACCCTCTCACTTCAGCCCCTTCCTCCCCCCCCATAATTTCCTCTCTCTCCATCCCCCTATTCCCCTTCCCCTCTCCTCTAATTCCTTTGCCTCCCTCCCCCATATTTCCCATCTAACCCTCCCATTGACCTCCCATCCTGATAACATCCCTTCCAACATCCCAAGAGGATCATAGGAGAACAAGGAGAGAGAGACAAAAACAGAGAGAGAGAATCATGGAGAATGGGGCATAGAACGACAGACACAGACAAATCATAGAGAAAGAGATGAGAAGGAGAGAGAGAAAAATAAAAAAAAAAAAAAAAAAAAAAAAAAAAAAAAAAAAAAAAATGGGAAGAGGGAGAGAGGAGAGGGAGAGAGAGGAGGATCAGAAAGAGAGAAAGAGAGAGGGTGGGGAGGAGACAGGAGAAGACAGGGACAGAGAGGAGACAGAGAGAGAGAGAGAGAATCATGGACAAGGAGAACACACATGGAGAGAAAAGAGAGAGAGGAACGGAGAGAGAGGAAAACAAGGACAGCTGAGTGGACACATGGAGACATGGTGGAGAGACACGAGCACAGAGAACGAGACAGAGAGACAGCACTGAGACAGTGGAGGAAAAATGGAAGGAGAAAGAGACATGGACCAGCAATGAGAACAGGAATGAGAGAGAGAGAAAAGACAGTGAGGAAACGTGGACAAGACACGGAGGAAGAGGAGAAGACCGAGGAACGGAGACACGAGAGAATCAAGAGGATGAGACAACCCAGTGAGGCACACAGACACAAGGATGGTGAGACACAGGAGAGACACAGGACCCAGCATGCATGTGAGACCGAGACAGTGGAAATGTGAGACAAACATGAGACACAGAGAGAGAGAGAGAGAGAGACGGAGAGAGAGAAGGATATACATACAAGGAGAAAAAAAGGAGAGAGATGGTAGGATGCAAGAGAGAGAGAGAGGGGAGGGAGAGAAGGGAGATAGGGAGAGAGAGAGAGGTGGACATGGACAAGGAGATGGATGAGGGAGTGGAGGACAAATATGTGGAGGAAGAGGAGAGAAATAGAGTGGACAACCACCACAATGGAATGGATGAAATAAGCACAGGCCAAGGAGGAACGGAAGTCTCAAGGAAGGAATGGAGTCCAGCCAAGGAAAGTAAAATGGATAAAGGGACACCGTATGGCCTGTATGTGGTGGCATAGGACACGTGGAAAATGGGTGGATATAATGGAAGGATGGATGGCACAGACCACAGTGGATAATGGACACACAGTGGTGGACATGGATGGACAAGACTTAAGCCGGAGGACAAGCAATATTATAATATGGATGGACATTCAGCGGACAGAAGGAATGGAATGGTGGTGGAGACACAGAAAATGGAAAAGAAAAGCATGTAATGAAGAATGCACAGTGGTGGCACAGCCGGAAAGAAAGCGTGGAGGGAAACACCGGACCTCTATCAAGCAGCAAGGAACGCAGTCTAACTAAATGCCATGTTGTTCTTTTGAACTATATGAATTTAATATATTTGAATTTGAATTAAATGGAAATGGTGGGTCGGCTGGCTTAGCCCCACCCACGACCCCTTTGTGTGTTAACATGACCACCGCTATGTGTATGGCTGCATTGTAAACCCATTTAATAGCCCCACCACATTACATATAACCATCATGGGTGCACCTGTGGAGTGCTGACTGCAGCAATCCCTCTAGTTTCTATTATTTAACCAGTATGACCGCTGCTTGAGCCAGAGGTGGTTTCAAACTAAGCAGGAGCTTAGCCCTTTCGCAGACTAGCCTATGTCCATGGACCCCCACATGCCCAGTGCTAGGTGTGGTTAGGGGCTGAGTTCTAACTGGCTTCACGCCAGTAACTGCTAATCCTGGTTTGCACCTAGTGCCAGTTGTAACGCGATTTTGGAGCTTGTTCTTGGTCTGCTATGCAATGTAGAGGTGCTGCTTTGTAGAGTTAGTTTAAGAAGCTTCTGAAGGGAGGAAATGGAGGAATACCCATCTCTTCTTAGCTTTGGCTTGATCGGGAGGGTATGTCAGAAAAAGACCAGCTAGGGTTTTGTACATTCTAAATCCATTGGAACTATTTTCAAGGCCATTGGAAGACTTCTTATGCATGTTTTTCTACCATTGGTTTCGTGGAAGCTCTAGGGAGCTTGAAGCCCTCATTGATCGAGGGACAATGGCTCTTCCAGTGGAGCTCTAAGGTTTGTTTTTTTTGTGATTGAATAATCATTTTAGACTTTGATATGCTCAACACATTGGGACAGGTTTCTCAGAGGGCTTTGAGGACTTTTATGGTTTTTCCAGAGAAGCTCTCGTGGAAGCTTATGGGCTACATAGAAGATGTCATGCCCTGATGAGCCATGATCTGTTTTATGAGTTCTATTAGTCATTTTGGGTTTTTATGTGTTCTAATCTCAATGGTACATTCTGCTTTTCCATTGGAGTTGAGAAGCATCTTTTAAAAAGAACTTTTGACTAATTAATCAGAGAGCCAAGTCCATTAATGAATTAATGGAGGCTCAAGGAGATGCAGTCCTGAGGGGGGTGTGAACTCCTTTATCATGTTGTGATTGTTCTAAGTTTGATGGTTTATTTGTCGCAAGTTATGTTGATGTGTATTTATTGAAAGCACATTTAACCATTTAAAGGAACAATTCCTCACACATAAACATTTATGCTATTATTACATGGAACTTAACATACATAAGTTTATCTGTATTACTATACACATGAAGCAAGGTCCCATAAAGTTTATTTTAATGAAGTAGAGGGTGCTTGCATAGCACAACAAGTCAGCCTCCTATTTGTATCACATCGAGAGAGAGGAGGGGAAAGAGAGTGGAAGGAAGAGAGAGAGGGGGAGATGTGGGGAGAGAGGATAGGAAAATGGGGATTAGGGAAGGGGCTGATGGGGACATATAGAGAGGGGCTTAAAGAGATAGAGGAAAGGGAAAGAGTGGCAGGAGAGAGAAAGAGAGGGGGGGGATGGGGGCAGAGAGAGGTAGGGGTTATCTAGGTGTATATTAGTGGCCACCCATCTTTTCCAACCTGCTCAAAACAGTTTTCTGGCATTTTTGGCAATTTTGGTAATTTATTATTTTAAGCAGTTTTAACTTCAGGGGCCATCTTATAGGTCTAAAATGAATGGTTTTTGGGATAGATATTCTCATTGATAGTTAACAAAATGATTGATAACTTAAATGAATATTCTCGATGATACCTTCCAACGCATCTAATGTGGTGCCCCCAAATGTAGATTGTATGTTGTTAATGCTCGGTAGGCAAGTTGATACACCAAACTACTCCAAAACGGTCCACAAACTGCTATTTCATCTTCCAGTGTTAGAGTTTTAGATTTTATTTATGATAAAAGGCCTTTGGACTCTCATTGTAAAATTATCATCTTGAGAACGGCATGGCTACCATCTCTTCTCAGATAAGATGCCACCATTCTAGTGAGTCTCTTTCTAATTGCCTTTTACATTCTTGTACATTTTCGGCCATTAATGGTAGAAAATTGTGTGTAATACTATATCTTTGTAAGTTTATGTTTTGCATATATGATACATTTTGTTATATTATTGGATATCCTAGATATCCCTATACATTTCTTTATTATATCTTCGCCTCTCATTTCGTGCCGAAAATAATTTGAATCGGTGGTATCGTGAGTGTGGCTACTCTTTGATCTAGTTTTAATGCATGTCCCCAATTAGGTTTGAGTATAGAAAGTTGGTCTTGAGGTTGTCTCTCTTGAAGAAAACCGCTCTCAGATCCACAAACTCCTTCCATGGAGGAAGAAAACAAAATGATGAGCGACGATTCTATCAATCTGTTTGATCAAGCTCACACGCATAAAGAGACTAAATGATGGAGATTTTTTCCCACATCCTTCAACGCATGCCCATAGCAACAAGAAAAATATTCATTAAACAACCATTCTTTAGCACCCTCCTTTGGGTGCTAGAGGTTAATTTTGATATTCTTGCACTTGAAGGTCACATAGATGCTGATGCCCTAGACAAATGGTTAAATTCCATTAGAAGGTTATTTCTCTATTCATAATTTTTCCGAGCATAGCTTAAAAGATCACCTTCAAGACTCCTCTTAAAGATCTCCCCTATGTCAAACATCGGTGGGAAACTTACTCGAGAAAAATTCCAATGTAGAGGATTCTAGAATATATGGAACCGAGCCCACCTGGGATTTTTTTATAGATGCTGCAGAAAGGAACAATATTAACCCGTTGGAAACTATGAGGGACTAGTACATGAGATGGACCACATCAAGGGAAAGAGAGGGGCCAAGTAGTTTCTGAGTTCACCAATACCTTCCATACCCTCCCCACTAAGTCAAAATAAATAATCTAAACGATATTTGTCTTCTAAAATAATCGTATTTCCAAATATATACATCCAAACCGAAAATGTACTTTTGTACATCCTATCACCTGTTGCTTATCGACATGTTGTTAAAATCGAAAATAAATTTAATCACCAGACCAAACAGGAGTTCGCGTCTTCAAATCTGAAACAACCAAAGCAAGATAAAGACGACCCTAACCAACAAACTACCTAAACCATTCCAAGCCACTGTGAAAAGAAGGGTAACATGAAGAAAAAGAAGGACACTGAAATGGTGCGATTTCCAAAAATCCCCCCGGAACAACACCGATGAATGTCAAAAAAGTCATCAAGGGCTCTCTGAGATCAAAGAAAAGTGAGTTTCAACTCGACATGAATTCCACTCAAAATATTGGTAAAATACAAATCATCGACATGTAGGACCCCACTTCTATTGTCACGACCGCTACAATTCACTAACTAAGAACTAAATAACCACAAACTGCCCAAGCACCTTCTATCCAACATAACCAAAAGTCAAATGATCAGAACAAATTCTAAATATTCCTTCTTCACACATGAATCTCATGTATCCGTACTGCTAAAAGGCCCAACCCTTCCAACCACTTTTTCATGACAACCTTCCACAAGCAACGAACTTCCAACAAGGTAAGAAACTCATCAAGATGCATATTTAGAAAATGCTTTTCCCTCTCCTAACTCAACACAATGGAGACCATTGCTTCCCTAAGGAGGGAGGATTGATCCAGGTGGGATATCGGTGGCCACCCACGCTCAACCGGCCTTCGGGCAAAACTTCTTTCTAGCAATTTTGGTAATTTTACTATTTTAATGCTTTTAACTCTCTGGGGCCTTTGAGGGCTTAAATGAAGGTTTTGTGAGATTGAGGTTCTCAAATGATAAATGACTCAATGATTGATCCCCCTACATGAATCTACTTGACAATATCTTTCAAACGAGGCCATTGTGCACCCCAAACAAATATCGTATGCCAAAAGTTATGCCCTCGGGAAGTTGATACAACAAACTACCCAAACCTGGTCCACAAATTGTTGGCTTTTCATCTTTCTGGTTTAGGGTTTTGATTTTATGATAAAAAGAACTTTGGAGCCTCATTGTAAAATCATCATCTTGCAAATGTGAGTAGTGGACACATCTCTCTTCTCGAGATAAGTCGCCACCATTCTAGTGAGTCTTCACTTATATTTTACAGTCTTTGTACATTTTTATCATTAATAGAAAATTGTGTATTATTGTATCTTGTGTTTATGGTTGCATCTCCTCGATAATTCTATTATTATATTATTGGATATCCGTAGATATATCTATACATTGCTTTATTATATTCCTCGTTAATCCCTAAATAATATTGGTTCATTACCCCCTTAATTGGGCATTACATTAGTAAATTTTTATTTTTGTATTTATGTTGTTCTTAGTCCATTAGTTGTAATTATACATCTTAGTCTCCTATATATACCAAGGATACATTTTCATTTGAAATCATCTTGTAATTGTACATTTATGTGGGTGGCATATGAAGTTGTTTCCTCCCTCAAGAGGCTTATTATCCTAATTTTCATGCTGAGTACTTATTCAGGTTTTCCATGCTATATTAATATTTGGTTCTAAATATATGGTATTAGAGCTCAAGGTCTCTTGGGGTTTCCCCCGCTACATCCGAGACAATCTTTGAATTTCTTTTGCTATAACTTTTTTCTACAAATGTTTCATAAGGAACGCACTTAGAGTATATTTTAATGTATTTATCGAGGTACATTGGTTCAAATTTAGCCCCGGAGGCTTTCTATACTTTCGTGAGATACAACCCATGCAAGATCCTCGGTTCCGAATAATCTTGAACCGAGTCAATATGGAATTTCGCTATAAACATTTTTTTGTAACATTTTAGACTCTGAAAATCTAGAGGCTATCTACATAAATTAGTAAGGTATATGTGGTAAAACATCTAACTTATGTGTCTTACATTTATAGATATACCGGTGGAAGATCCGGTATCCGACTAGTTTCAAGTAGGTGTTCCAAGTAAAACAATCATAACTCTTCCTAGATATCCAAATTGAGTGGAGGCTAGTTTCATTGGATAGTGGACGCCTTTATTATTTTTGGTGTAAGTTTCAGAATTTTATATCTATTATTTTGTGCGAGGAACGCTCTTGGTACAAGTGAGATCTCCCTGAAAGGCCAAAAATCGCCAAGTTGTGGGAAGTTGGTAGAAATTTTGATACCCTTAATGTATTCATACGGACTCGGATCTAAAAATTTTATGCCACTGTTAAATATAGAATTGTTTCTACTATTATTCTTGTGGAAAATTAAACCACAATCACAAAGTGAAATATCAATAACACATAACATAGAAGTTTTACCGAGAAAGCATAAAACTAAAAAACCCACTATCATATATTATGTATACTCATGAATCATGAAACAATCTCATACAATAATCTAATCCAAGAGCTCTCAAGACAATACAATCGTCTCACACTATCATAATAAATGTGCCAAATACATGTGCCAATTCTTCGTGTCCAAACAACCTGCCTCCTCTCTGCACACCGGTAATTCGATTTCTCACAATGATCGAATCATTCATGAATTGCCTAGATTGCACATTCTCATAAGAATATCCAATGCATATGTGAACAAATCACAACAGATAACCAACTGTCCCTTTCACCAGTTATCTCAACTAGGTCCTTAGCTGACCTACATGTAGCCAGCTAACCGTGGTGAATCTTCACTGTAATGTGAGTTCACCCATTAACTCAACTCTCACTCAGTGCATGTTTAGTTACAACTAGTACAACCGATCTTTAACTCACTTAACTACACCTTACTGATTCTCAAGCATAAACCACCTCACTCTGGCCATGGAATGAAATAATAGATTATTTATCATTCAATTTATTTTAAGGGAAAAGTAATTAGACACATGTTTCTTGATGACTTTTCAAATAAATTACTCATAAATCGTAAATTTAATACATCCACTTTGATCGGGCCTTGTGGCATTGCAGAAGAAACATCTGTAGAACTATTAAAAAAAAAAGTTTCATACCTAGAAGGGATGAAACTCTTTGAGATACAACATAACAAAGATTGTCTAGAAGAACCACCCAAAACTGGGTGTTTTAAAGTGATACTTGGCCAAATGCCACCCAAAAGGGAACTTCACACCAAATAAGCCTCCAAATTCTACTCTTGGACTCTTTGATGAAGGTGAAGAAACAAGCGTGAGACATAAAATTAATTACAAAGAAAACAAATGACAAAAGATGAACTAAGGGATGATGGATTCAACTCAAGCTAAATTGAGGCAATAATGGATACCTAAGATGGATGGTTTTAAAAAGGGCATCATGGAAGGAATGGAAAAATTCCTAATAGAGAGGACAACTAAAAGTGAAAAATAAACCCTGCATGAAATTCATGATGAGGGGACAATAAGGAAGATGAATCAAGAATAGGAAACCCAACTCTTTGGGTTGAAGACCAACCACGCCCTGAGATGCGACATGTGGAGGGAAGTTTGATGGCAAGGACCCAATCACATAGATAATCGCAGATGGAGCAATTATTTGATCTTACATAATGTGTCACATACACAAAAGGTAATGAATTCTTCTTTATATTTAGAACCCAATCAATTTGTATGGTATCGATGGCTTTGTTCTTGTAAATCACTCATCACTTGACAATTTTCATGGAAGAAATGATATCACACTCATGAGGGATAAAGAGCAATAATTCTTTAGCCAATTGATAAATCTCAAGCAAAAGGGTTTAGTTAGCGAACACATTGAGAACTTCCAAAAGATTGAACATAGCGGTAACGGGTATATTCCGTGATGAACACTTGATTGATGTATTTATAGGAACTTTAAAGGATAACATTCAACATGAGGTTCTCTTTGGGAACCCAAATCATTGGAGAATGCATTTAGGTGGAAAGAAATGTTGGAAGTAAAAATATAGCTACACCGGAAGGAACAATCCTAACATCTATATATAGAGAATAATTCTCCTTATTCTAAAACACCTCAACCTACAAGGTTGACACCCCAACAATTGGAGGAAAGAAAGAAAAAAAGGTTTCTATGGATTTAATTGTGACAACAAGTACAAGAAGGGACATAAGTGTGGGTGAGAAGAAATTATTCTACATATATTGTGAAGAGAGGGAAGAAGAAGAAGAAGAAGAACCCCATCCTCATCTCAAGATGAAAACATAGAAGCATTTTTGTCTGAAGAGTTGACTCCCAAGATGTCATGTAATGCATTGGTTGGAATTAGCACTCCTCAAACCCTCAAGATCGAAGGATATATCAAAAAGAAAAAGGTAATAGTCCTAATTGATACTGGCAGTACTCATAATTTCATTCACTATAAATTAGCCAAAGTTCTCAATTGCTTTGTATATCCAGCGCTAGAGTTTCAAGTAATGATTGCAAATGGAGGAACTATCAATTGCTCAGGAAAATTCAATACGATCAATCTTACTATGGGGGAATATGTAATGGATAGTCCAATGATTTATATACCCATGGGTGGTGTTGATGTTGTACTAGGAATCCAATGGTTAGAATCATTAGGAACGGTGGCTTTTAATTTTCAAGAACTTTTCATGAAATTTTCATTGGAAGGAAAAGAAATTGAGTTAAGAGGTATCACAGAGAAACCCGATAAGGTGATAAGATCTAATGGAATGACAAAATTATTGAAAAAGGGGCATCAAGGTGTTATTTCACAACTATTCTCACTAGTTGTTGCAACATCTAAGCCATCTATTCATCTAGATCTCCAAGGGATCGTTGATAAGCATTCCAAAGTATTTGAATATATTCCCAAAGGTCTTCCCCCACTCGAAATCATGATCATGATATTCACCTAATTTATGGGAGTGTTCCTCCTAACATCAAGACATACAGATACCCTTATGCCCAGAAGAGTGAAATTGAGTGCATGGTTGAAGAAATGTTAGAG
>SNQJ01S0010869.1:549713-563110 GCA_010110895.2 Picea sitchensis | reverse complement strand
CATTGCTTATATTAACCCCGAGAGCTTTTGGGTGTTGGGATTATCCCAAATCGAGGTGGATGCAGAATTATGGTAGCGACTTCTTTGTAGTAGGAATAACTAACAAAATTTCAATAGCAGAAGAAATTAGAGGAAAATGGGGGATAGAAAGATAATTGGGACAAACAAGAAGTTGATATGCCTTAGTCATAATATTCCTCAAGAAAAGTCGGATAAATCACAATCGGTGGAGGATAAATGACAAGGAGCACCTGCATGCAAGCTTCCATTGACACAATAGGCACTTTGGTTGCAGAGAAACCTCGAAAATATCTGAGTGTCAGAGTTGCACAAAGCAACGTCATAACGCGGTGAAATGAGAAAATGTCATGACAACAAAATATAATAATAAATAATCATCCCAAGTTCCAAATATATATATATATATATATATATTCAATTAATTGGAAAAATCAAAATTATAAAACAAAACTTTACATAAAACAAAAAAAAATTGAAAAATCAACCAACAACTAATATAAATCAAACTGCTAACTCATCCCTATAATCCCTGTAACTAATAAAACTCATAATCTATACTCTTGTTGTATTGTACATATGCCACAACAATATTGTTTGATTGTCTATATGTAGTAATCATTTATATAGAATAATGAAAAGAAAAAGCTATAGAAAAATGAAAATGGCAAAGGAAAAAAAGATTATTGTATGCACACCTATTAAGGATTATTGTATGCACACCTATTATTCTATGAAATTTATCATAATCTATACTCTTGTTCTATTGTACAAATGTCACAATCAATATTGCTTGAGTGTAGATATGTAGTAATAATTTATATAAAATAATGAAAAGAAAAAGCTATTGAAAAATGAGAATTGTACAAATGTCACAATCAATTTTGCTTGAGTGTAGATATGTAGTAATAATTTATATAGAATAATGAAAAGAAAAAGCTATTGAAAAATGAGAATGGCAAAGGAAAAAAGGATTATTGCAAGCACACCTATTAAGGATTACTGTATGTACACCTATTATTCTATGAAATTTATATTATTATTATCGCTCACATATAGTCTTAGGCTATTCTATGAAATTTATATTATTGTTATCACTCACATATAGTCTTAATAATTTTAACTTTCAATGCATTTCCATAAATGGTTCATGAAACATGGCCTGCAACCAACCAACCTCTCAAATGAGCATTAATTAATAAAAAGGCTATGAAAATTTTATATTTCTAACTCACATAGTAGAGCAAAAGGGGTATGATTTTAAATCCACAAACATAACCAATATTGGATGGGAGGAGGTATGATATCTTGCAAAGAACCCTCGAACCTTAAATTGCATTGAGCCGTACAAAAACATGATTAAGTGGAATGCCCAATAATATTTCATAAACATTTTTTATTATATGTTTTGTTTGATAAATGTTTTTGTGAAAAATATATAAAGAAGCTATCAAACTATTTAATAAAATATTTTTATAAATTAAAAAAAATCCAACCATAATCCAAAGTTATATGAATTCAATGTATAATATGATATAAATATAAAAGTTTTTTTTCTTGAAAATAAAAGTTTCAATATATATAAACTTAATTTGAAAATATAAATACTATATTCAAAGTACCTAAACAAACCAGATTGAAAATAAAAGTTTCAACATGAATATATATATATATATATATATATATATATATATATATAATTCAAAGTTATATAAATCCAAAGTTATATGAATTCAATGTATAAAATATGATATAGATATACAAGTTTTTCCTTGAAAATAAAAGTTTTAATATATATATACATTTAACTTGAAAATATAAATATTATGGTCAAAGCACCTAAACAAATTAGATTGAAAATAAAAGTTTCAACATAAATGTTATTAATAACCGATCGTAATCCATTTTTAGAGTCCATTGAGACATCTAATTGTGGTGTGAGACCCCACTTTGTTTATGGGACAAGGAGTTATTCTCATGTGATTTGATTGAGTACAAAGTATCACAGAGATATGCAACACCCCTACCCCCTCTAAATTTGAACTTGTGACCTCATAGGGGGAAACACATATTCCCATATATATATATATATATATATATATATATATATATAACTTGAAAATATAAATACTATGTTTAAAACATCCTAAACAAACAAAACCAAAATTAAAAATAAAATATTATCTTATATATATATATATATATATATATATATATATATAGAAATATAAATACTATGTTCAAAGACACCTAAACAAGAATAATCTTGGTCTAAAAATAAAATTTTAAATATATATAAAGCTTAACTTAAAAATATAAATCTTTTTGTGTTCAAAACATCTAAACAAACTAGGTGATAGGTGCATTTGATATTATATATACTATTCCTCTCTATATATATATATATATATACTGTGTTCAAAACATCTAAACAAACTAGGTGATAGGTGCATTTGATAATGCCTTATACTATTCCTATATATATATATATATATATATATAACATGTGTAATAATCAATTAATTATCATATTATTATTATATAAAAAAAAGTGCAATAATCAATTAATTATCATATTACTATAAACATTATAATATTAAACATAATCTATATAAATTTGGAAATTAATTATCATATCACTACCAACATTATATTATTCATCATAATTTATAAATACGTTATATTATTCATCATAATTTATAAATTTATGAATATAAATTTGTGAAACATTATTAATCACAATTTATAAATTTGTGCAAATATATTAAGTAATGATACATTATATTATTCATCATAATTTATAAATACGTTATATTATTCATCATAATTTATAAATTTATGAATATAAATTTTTGAAACATTATTAATCACAATTTATAAATTTGTGCAAATATATTAAGTAATGATAGGATGAGACATTGATTCAAGGCTTCTCTACTTTCCCAAAAAAACAATCTCTTATAATTAAAAAAAAACAATAATTACATGATAAAAGATAATAATTACATGATAAAACTTGACAAATTCAATTATAATTATAATATAAAAAGACAATAATTATGTGATAAAACTTGATAACCTTAATTATCAATTTTTACTAAGAAATTTCGGAGGAAAATTCTAACTTGTAAAACGAATGAAAAATATAAGACCTTCTTGAAGGAATGCAATTTATACGTTAAAAATTTGTATGAATCCCCTAATGTCATGGACAACATGCCAAACAACTCTACAACGGATGAAGCGTTTTCTATAGAAGACATTAAGTTTGGGGTTAAGCAACTCTCAAAAGGAAAAGCTAAGGACATCGAATGTTACCAAGCTAAAATATTAAAAATTGGAGGACATGTCCTCATCCCTCACATACATAAGCTCTTCAATTTAGCTATCCAACAAGGCTTCCCAAAACCTTGGACTTAAAGCTTCATTGTTCTTATTTTTAAAAGAGAAGATAAAACCAATCCCTCTAATTATAGGATCATTATGATTAGCCCCATTTTAGCTAAGCTATTCAGAAATATTTTGGAAAAAAAATCGGTACATGGCTAGAAAGTCATGGAAAAAGAGCTAGAGGCCATGCTGGGTTTAGAGTCCATCATTCCACTATGGTCCACCTTGTGACATTTAGTATCATTGCAGAGGAGTGCCACACCAATAAAACTTATCTTCTTTGTTGTTTTGTTGATTTTAGAAAAGCTTTTGATAATGTGCCCATGACTAACCTCTAGAATAGGTTAGAAGAGATTAAAGTCCCTTTCGAGTTAAGAGTTGTTGCAGTAAGGATATATGAGAAAGTTATTGCCAAGTTTAGGAACACTGAGGGATGGTCGGAAAAAATTAACTGTAATATAGGAGTTAAGAAAGGTTGCCCCCTATCCCCTACCCTTTTCGACATCTATATTGATAAGTTAGAAGATTGTTTGGAGGATGCAGACTGGGTTGGCCCGACTCTTACTAGTATAGGCATTATTCTCTTAATTTAGGATAATGATATTGTTCTTATGGCGAAGAGTCCCTATGACCTAAGTAAGAAACTAATAATCCTCAAGGAGTTCTGCTCTAGCATGGGCATGATTGTGAACAATGAAAAAACAAAGGTTATGATAATTAAATCCAAAATAATCACCTACAATACTTTTGTTTATGACAACAATAGTTTGGAGGAAGTTCCTTCATACAAATATCTTGAAATCGATATCCACCACAAGCTCAATTGGAACTATAGTGTTGAAAAAAGGATAAATGGAGGGTGGAAAGCTTAATATGGGCTTGAAAACAATTATAAATCAACATACCTTTGGTTTTGGAAAAAAAAAAACTCCTCTTTCACACTCTCGTCACTCCGGTTATCTTATATGGATGTCAAGTTTGGGGTTGCAGTATATCTAGAGAATCCTAGAGAAAGATAAAATAGATCCAAAAGAATTTTATAACTTATAATCTCAAAATTAAGGGAAATACACCATATTTTATCCTCATGATAGAAGCAAGCATTTCCCCCATTGAGAGCATTGCTATGATTAGATACCTAACTTATAAGAACAAGATAAACAACATGGATGACAATAGGCTCCCAAAAATTGCTTCAAACTCTAGCCAAAACCACTAGCGACTCAAGCGGGGATGGCATAAAGATGTCAAATCTTGTATAAATCATTGGGGAATACAAGAAGAAGCCATCATGGAGAATATTGATAATATTACAAGCATTATCACTTCTAAATTTAAGGAGAATATGTGATGTGATAAAGAATTAGTGGATAAAAGGAAATTAAGATACTACAAGGAGATGGTCAACCCTAATTTAGAAGATCAAAATTACCCCTTAGTTTTCAGAAATGCAAAGAAGAATCTAAATCAACATGTTAAAATAAGAACAAACTCTCACGAGCTACATAGTGAAACTGGGCGTTGGACAACTCCCAAAACATCGTGGGATGAAAGAATATGTAATCTTTGTGACACTGAGTAGGTAGAAGATGAAAATCACTCCTCTTAGATTTCCCTACATATACCCATATTAAATCGCAATTTAAAAATGTTTACCACGATACAAACCTTCCTAACCTCCTAAGTCATCAAAATTATGGTGAGCTTGGAATGCTACTCTCAATGCTTTTTGAGCATAGAAATACAATTTTAATGAAATCGGAGTAATATCTTACCATCTTAAGGTTTGATAGACCAAATGGTCTCAATGGATTAAACAATGTCATCATCATCATCTTTCCATAATTACATCGATGCTTATTAACTTTTGCATTGATGAAATTGGTTATATTACAACCATCCCATGCTCGAGTTGAAGTCTCATTTGATGTATGATATTGTGGGATCATTGTAGTTATATAATTTCATTCACTCATGTGAATATGCTTCTTACTTGATAGACAATTAGAATAGGGGAATCAACGCCTCTTCGATGGAGATTATGCATGTTGTATTGACTCACACATTAGATTTGGCAAATTCAATTAAACGAATAATTATCCTATTTGTTCTCCTATTAGACACGAACTCATGCAATAGAAATATGGCAAAGGCAAAATACAAGTAACAAGCTTGAAAATCATCTCCAAGCCATGATTGCAAAGACTTGTTTAATGTCTTTTTGTATGTATTGCAATGATATCTTAAGAGATGAGAAGAAATCACTGATAGAAATGTCCTCACTTGTCAACTACAATGCACATACATGCGCGTAATCTTAATGAGCAATTTCCTCCAAAAGTATTCTTATGCTTCATGATCATGTATCTCGCTTATAGTGTAACAACTTGGGGAATCTAGGGCAATAACCCTAGGTGTGTTACCACAACCAGGATCGATCACCCTCAATCCAATTTAATAATTTAGCCCTGCTAATTGCATGATTACCAATAACTAAAAAATACTCAACACTAATGATAGATTTGAGTGTAAAGGTCACACTTGGATCTCAATCATCCAAAGATGTGAATCATTTAAACCATACCATGAACTTTATCATAATAAAAATTAAACCAAGTATGGCCATTTTCCTCATTTGAACAATCACTTAAAACTTGGACAAAAAGAAGTCACATCTCCTTTTATAAATGGAGAATCCAAATCTTGTAAAACCTGGAGGTTGATTGAATTTTCCTTTAGGAGGGTCAATTGTGATATTTGAAATATTCAAATTATCTTATTAATGCCAAACAACAAGCAATATCTAACCCCATAAAATCATGAACTTGCATTTTTTGCCCTTATACCTCCAAGGTTTTCACATAAAAGGTGGTTGAAAATATAAACACAAACCTTTCTCATCATGAAGAAAGGTAGTTAAACTTTAGTCACATTAACTCAATCTATTAGCCTTACAAATAGTTATTCAAAAACCATGGAAAATTAGAACTCTAAAGGTTGAATCCTATAATGATGTGTAACTCGAATTGGTGCATTTCCAAAGGGGAGTCATTCATGTGTATAGACGATACCATATGACCTCAAACATAACAAGAAGTTTTTTTCCTCGAACTTTCTATCATTTTCTATGCGTCATTAATCCATCCGCGTTATGAAGCTCTTATAAGAATATGTCCACTCTAGTGTTGATTTTCTCCCGTCACCCCCTGAATTCATTAATAAAGGTATGTTGCTTCCATTTTTTAAGAGTAGAAGTCTCGAGATATCCATTGCATGAATCTTCTTTGTAATTAGATTGCAACTCATGTATAGGTTCCTAGTTAGTTGATACAAGCCCGGGCACATCATCCTAATTTTTTTTTAAATAAAATCAATGAATCTACATAAATTTCTCGTTATAAATATAAAATTTAAATTGTTTTGCACATAATTGCATTTTTATTTTCTTTTAATAATATAGTATCAACATCGAGGTAATTATCCATTAAAAATAAATAAAAAATTGTACTTGACAAATCTAAGTGAAAGGTGAACCCATATAGCAAATTTGTAAAGAGTAATTTCTTTGAACACAACCAACTATAATCGTTCCTTGTTAGGAATTTCAATTACAAATGTGATCTATGTATGTAGGTAATACTAATGATTAAGCTAAAAAAAATTTACAAAAGTTTGGATCTGCAAATGCTTTATTCTGAGTCGAGAAGGATGCTCATGCTTGGCTAGTTGGGGAGGTAGCATTGAACAAAATAAATAAAGAAGAATAAATCTTGTATTGTTTAAGATGGAGGTGGTTGAAGTGAGCAAGGAGGTTCTATGTTAGGGTCCTACCCTAACCCCCTTACTTAGATACTTTATTAATGTATAAGGTCATCTTCCTTGAATAAGGCCCATTAAATAATTAGTTAATAGTCACTCATTGTAATAAGGATTTTTTTCAGTAATAAGGCTTAAATTAGTTGGTCGACCCTCATTATAAGGGGTCCATAGATAGTTAAGATTATCTATGGATAGTTATATATTGAGTAGAAGGTTATGTATTGTTTTTGTATTTGGAGGTTTCCCCATTGAAGAGGCAAGTGAACATAGTTTATCTCTATTTTTATCTCTCTTTTCTCTTGTGTTCTTGGGTTTTGCAATACGTTGTATGTGATTGATCTAAATTTTTGGGGTTAAGTACACTACAAGTGGTATCAAAGCTATTTCTTGGGCATAAAGTGGGAGATTTTTTTTCTTTTTGCACATTTTTGATAGGAAAAAGAGGATGGTAGCATGCAAGTCAAATTTTGAAACTTTCTATGAATAATTTGAAGAAACCAACTATATATCTTAAATTCCTCTAAAAAAAATACCCAATTTCAAAAACAGAATCATCCAAAACAGAGTCCAAGCTGGGAAGTGGAGATATCGTCAATTTCAAAATCTACAATTTTTTAGGGTTTTTTCGCTGATGGTCACAAATTTCGTTAATTGCATATATCTTTTGACAGAGTGCACATATTTCAGTCCAACTAGTGCCATTAGATATAGAAAAGATGTGGCATTACATAATTGGGGTCATAATAACCAATCAAATAAGTATAATTGAAGTTGTGATCATTTTACATTTTCGGTCTCAAGCCCTACTTTACACAAGTTATTTCATGGTGATTTTTAATTTTTTTTCTAGGATTAACAAGCTCATAATTCTGTTTAGAGACGTATTCCGAAATATTTAAATAAGACAGTGATATGTCGTTCAACGGGTAAAACTGTAGAAGAGGAAGAATACACGCAAGAAATACAAGTGGAATCACATTGTTGGAAACCCTTGTAACCCTTGTTGGTACCCCTTTGAGTAGTATCACATCAGATAGTACCTGTACATATGAAATCTCACTTCCACATACCCTTGAGTATGTAGGAAGTCCCCTAGGTACACCTAAAACCAACCTTAGTTAAACCGATTGGTCGTCTTGTTACTATAATACATTGAGAACAACACTCGAGGAGATCACTCTCTAGTGCCTCGGTAGTCGAATAGTACAACTAAGGGCATAGTTGAGCCTCCTTAGTTAGTGCCCTGAGATATTAGGCCGAGTAATACTATTGGACCCAACACGTATATCAGAGAGCTATAGCACCCGACACTTCCTTGTCCCTGGAACCCTGCAATAACCATTTTCAGTGAGCTCACCCATGAAAGGTACTTATAAACCACCTCATATTTATCTAGACAACATGAAAACCCAGTCTGATATAAGCAATTTGGATGGCGTGGAAGATCATCTTAAGAAAATTCAGGACATGATAGATGGGTTCAATGAGAAGTTGGATCAAAAGTTGGATGAGAAGCTCAACAAATTTCGAAAGGTATTAACTGAGCAATTGATGGGTATGCCAACTCATGGTATACCAAAAGAAAACCATTGTAATACACAACAAATTGAGCCACACCAAAAAGAAACTTCTAACGTTGGACTATTTAGCCACTCACAAACCTTTTCAGGTTCGCACAACAATAAATCGATGGATAATAACATATGGCACCGTTCTACTAAGGTGGAACTAAACAAGTTTTCAGATGGTTCTAATATGTTAGGATGGGTCCCCCAAATGGAACATTACTTTTCCCTCTTGGGGATTACTGATGACATGATGAAACTCGGGGTGGGGATCTTGTATCTAGATCCAAAATGATGGAAATGGTTGGAATGGAATAAAAAATCATATGCAGGCTATATCACTTGGAGTCATTTTGTTAAAGTTGTCTATGCATGTTTCGAGAAATATATTCACTATTTGGGATGACTTACCAAGTTACGTCAAACAAGATTATTCATATAATTTATGGCATCCTTTGAGAAATTAGCCATCTGTACAAAGAACTTAACATATTTTTTTCTATAAAGAATGTTTCATTAGCGGCCTCAAGGAGGAGATCCAAGAACAAGTTAGAATGCAACTCCTACTACATGGTCGGAAGCCATGCATAGGGCCCTATAATAAAATACAATGATCAATTCACAAACCAAAAACCCAACCTCCATTCCCTGCACTCATCCTCCCCAACATACTTCCCCAAGCACAAATCCTACTCATCCCTTGAAAGTACAAAGGTTGTCTCCAACAGAGATGGAAGATCTCCAAAGACAAGGACTCAACTATAATGTGATGAAAAATATGCTTCAGGTCATTGGTGTAAAGAACATAAATTTTTCTAAATTGATATGACGACTCATGCCTTAAATGAAGACATAAGTATCAAAGAGACACTAGAGCTACAAGTTGAAGATGTCAATGCTTAAACCAAAGTGGATATCAAACATCCATTCTCTCATGAAGAACCACTTATCTCCTTACATGCATTATCAAGAATTTCAACTCCACAAACCTTGAAACTCATGGGCTACATCAAGCACCAGAAATTTATAGTCTCAGTTGAAAGTGGCAACACTCACAATTTCATTCACAAAAGAGTGGCAGAAGAACACCATTGTTTTGTACACCCGGTGTACAACTTTCAAATCATGATGGCCAATGGAGGTATGATGAAATGTGGGGGAAGATGTGAAAATGTTAGACTCCAAATGGGAGATTATCAACTCAAAACCCATCTATTTTCCATCGAGTTGGGTAGGTGTGATATAATAATGGGGGAAGACACTACAAGGAAAAGACTCTCTAGTGGAGGTTTTTGCGGAAGCCCCTATTAAAATATCCCAAAACTCTGTTAATAGCGGAGGACACTGGCAGAGGCGAGAAGGAAGAGGTTTTAGAGGATGTTTTTTTACAGTGATTTCATAACTACATAACACACCAGTGCATTTTCTACTATGGATGCACTGGTGATCTAAAAAATGGTGCACCGTGGTAGGGTTATTTCAAAAAAAAAAAACTTTGGTGTGCTACTTAAATGTTGACGCACTGGTGCACACCATTGCTCTAGAAAATGGTGCACCGTGGTAGGGTTATTTAAAAAAAATATATACTCTGATGTGATAATTAAATATTGACACACCAATGTGTCTAATAATCGAGCACACTGTAACAAGGTTAAATAAAAAAATAATTACCAGTCGTAAAATTCATTTTTACCCTTTTTAGTGTTGTAGATCTCTCAAGCACCGGTGCAATTTTTGCCTCTGAAGCACCCTGTCATCGGTGCTTCCCTTGCTTAGTGCGTGGCTTTTGAATTTTTCCAAACGGTGGGCAAATTTGGTTTTTTGGACTACGTGGCAACCATGCCTCCCCGACGAGGAAATGTCCAGGTAATGTCTTTATTTCTTTATAACTTAAACTTTTAGCAGATTAAAATTCAAAATTCAATTAAATTTCCATTGTTTTGAAAAAAAAGGTATGCACGGTACGTTCAAGTCATTTGTCTGGCATTCGGATGATGCACCCTGGAAATTTACAGGGTGCACCGAAACACCATGCCTAGTTTTTTTCCGACGGTGCATTTGTAAACTCTAACGCACCGGTGCGTTGGGTGAAATTTAATCCATCGATGCATAATTTTACCGACACACCGCCTAAAATAATATAGCTGATTTTTCGCGATGCGTCAAAATAATGTTAACGCACTTGGGCATTACGTTAAATAATGCACCGCATAAATCATGTCTATTATTTTATGTGGTGCATTGGTAAACTTACGCACCGGTGTGTTAATGATTATCTAACGCACCACTATAAAAAATTAGAGCCTAAATGCCAAAGTACCGTAATTATCAATTTTTAAAAAAATATTGGTGTGGTGCGTCGCCTTTCCTGTAACGCATTGGTGCATGTCGGAAAAGGCTATGCACCGTAGTAACAATTTTTTTTAAAATGGTCCTCCGATGCTTTAGGATTTTAAAATTTTATTATTTTAGGCGGTGCGCCGGTTAACCTTAACACACCGATGTGGTAAGGTTGTACAACACACCGCATAAAATAATATAACAAATTTTATATGGTGTGTTATGTTACATGTGTGCATTGTAGACGATGATCACAAGTAATATATGCACCGTTGGAGGTGCTTGACTGTTTTTTTTGCACACTAATGATGAAATTTACTTATTTTTTGAAGAAAGTTATTTTTCCGTATTTATAAATAAATTTCTCATTTACTAAATTTTTTCATGTTTTATTTATGAGGCTGATGTATTTTATATGTTAATCATGTAGAGATGTCAATGGAGAGAGCAACAGCAGTAGCAAGAGCAGAGGGTTGGCCTATACAATTGTACGGGATTGGAAGGTGAGGGAGAGGGATTTGTACCCTCGCCCTATTACTGTAGCGACCCAAGTCCTCTTGAGGAATGTAGGCATATGAGGAGGCTACATCCTTGAAGGGGCACTCTGTGTTCTTGGTGCAATTGATCCATTGATGGGATGTCCATTGACAGGATTTCTGTGTCATTCCTGATCAGTGGTACTATCCCACTGAGGAGGATACATATTTTATCTTTGGGCTATCCAGGAGAGGGGAGGATGTTTCCCAGTTCCTTGATGTCCCAGTCAGTGTTGTAGCAGAGAGTCGCTCATGTACTCTTAGAGATATATTGTGTAGTATACCTAGGGAGGTACCCAATGGGAATGTAGTTATCTATTATTAGTGGAAGTCATTTAATATATGAGAATGTGGTCATTCAATGTAAGGTGGACTAGGTCCACTATATTAATAAAGGCCCACTATGGTAGTTGGATGTAATAAATGTGAGAAAGCTCTCTAGAAGGTTCCTAGGAGATATAGATATATATATATATAAAGAAGTGTAAGCAATGTAATGAAGAATAGAGAATAATATTGTGAATGTATCAAGCATTGCTTGAGGAGTGTTATCCTTCCTTAAGGATTAATATATGGCGTTACCCTACCTGAAGGGTTTTCTATATTCTTGTGTTCATGTTATGGTGAATGGTTTATGGTTTATTCTTGGTCTCATTAAAGTATATTTTCATATATGGTATAGGTTCTTAACATATTGGGGTTGATGTACTTTCTCCAGTTGATTTTCAGGTGTATGGTGGACAACTACATATCGCTTCTTTCGATGCAGAGGAGGTTATGTGCCTCTCACTGTTAGTGACAACCATTGCACACTTCACCAATGATGGGAAGAGCATTAGTTGCACTCTTTTGTATTATGTTGATTCTTTGGTATAGAGGCCACAATGTATTAGATGGTCTGTCATTTTTTTGTGACAATTTTGTATAGCTCTAGATAAATGTCGTGCTATGATACATGGGAGGCCAAACTTCCCTTTTGCTTCAGAGTTTTTTTGTTTATTTTTTGAGAGGTTTCCACAGACGAGGCCTAATTTTTTCCATTAGCCTTCTAAGTCGATGACTCAGGTGTAGATGCACATGTGGAGAGAGATGATGCCCAAGAGGGGTCATCTGGAGTTTCTGCCCAGGATTTCCACTGACGCACTGGGGCTACTAGCCAATGAGGCCAATCACATGTTCATGATGGTGTTGTGTCCTTACAAGGGCTTGGATTGGTGAGGATGTATGAACATCATATTCACACTAGATGAGCCACCATATGCTAGAGGTAATATTAGTTTTTTGTTTAAATTAATCTAGTTTAATTTTATTGTTATACTTAATTAGAATAAAATTAATTCTAACACATTCTTTAACTTGTTTTATTAAATTGTTTAATGAAACTGTCTATTTATTGTTTTGTACTATATATTTTACATATATTGACGCATTCCTTGGGGGCGTTCCTCATCCCCCACCATATGTGAATGAGGATATTCCTAAGGCTACGGTGGGCTAGGGTCCTCGGGTGTAGATACCCAACATGCGTCGTAGGTTGGATACTAGATTCAGGTTGGAGTTGGGTGACTGACTATGTGCACTTTTGATTGAGGTGGGAGTCTTCCTTGTGTTTATGCGAGACATCAAGGAAGATCCTATGCTCTTGGATCTTTGGAGGGAGATGTAGCGCGATATGATGCCTCATATGTGTCATATTGTCGGAGCTACCAGGATACTAGCAGTGAGGAGG
>SNQJ01S0010869.1:537842-549627 GCA_010110895.2 Picea sitchensis | reverse complement strand
GTTAGAGGTATATATAATTAGATGATGTTAGAAAATTTAAATGCGTATTTTAGATGATGTTTATGTTTGTTAGATGGTTATCATCACAATGATTATTTTTATTAAATGATCTTTATTATAGATTATGTATTGGTGAACTTATATCAAAATTTCATATATGAAACATAAGGACTTAATTTAAATAAAAAAAATGTAAAGATATTTTTATAAATTACAAAGTTCAATATAGTTGAAACTATAATTGTAAAATTACCATAAACATTTTTCTATTGTATAGATAATTCATACACATTCATTCTAACTAAATTATTTTCAAAAAACAAATTACATATGAATACATTTTATTTTCCATTGTACTATTTACTCTTTTTGAATAGACTCTTCTACACTAAAAATTGTTGATATAAAAATGTATGATCTCCAATGATAGGCATTCTATTGGCCCTAAAATTTTGTGGATGCAAATCTTTCTATTGTTATTTTTGTCATTATTTCGTAAGTTGATTGCTATCAAAATTTTAAATTACTTCATTAATTTTGGTTTTAGTCAACATTGGGGACATAATTTAAATAATTCCAAAAGCAACGATAAAAGTATGTAAACTAACAAACACTTTAGTTAAAAATTAAATTTAAATAACATCATATAGTACTTGTATCGTTATGAAAACATCACACTTCATTATAATTATATATTTAGTAATTAAACAATCCATTAATATCTTGTGTCATGTGTCCATCATCAACATTCTTTGTGAAAAAATGATGTCCATATGCCCACATAGATGGGAACAAATGCACCTATAAAAAAGTGAAAAAATCACAGTGTCATGTGTCTAATAACCCGACCAATAAAATATAAAATATAGATGTTACAATTCAAAGGTGCATTATGAAGTTAAAAATGTACACAAGGATTATTACCAAGTTGTTGCACCCAATCCCTATGTTTAGTGCATCCTCTTCAACACACAGGTGACGACCGAGTTCACTATATTTCTCTCTGACTTGGTCAGCAACCCAACTGTTGGGGCATATCATTGTCATATTTTCTTTTAAATGATCACGATAAGGCACGCTTCTACCATTCAACCATCTGAATTCTTTCATGTCACTGTCCCATTTCTTCCTCTTATATTTGTACAATGCAACCCATGGCTGTGTTTCCTCCAAATTGTAAAGAATGAATTTATTGATGGCATCAATTTCTGAATTCACTGATGTATTTATTCATGAAATCAAACCGACACATAGTATGTATGAGATCAAAATATACATTATTAAGTTCAATGTGAATAGTTATTGTGTAGAAATTTGGCAAATGATAAGTCACTTACTCTTTATCAAGCGCCTTTTTTCCATTCGTTTGGAGAAGCTCCCCTTCTCTTTTTTCTTCATCCCTTTCGTTGTCCCAAATCACCACACCTAGTGTGTTGTCGATATGCTTGATGTACTCACTAGCATAATAGAAAGACTCATGATATGTACCCCTATTCCATAGACCCCTAAGGTTTTTCCCTTTGTCAAACAAATCCTTTCAATTTCTCCATGTACCTCTCTAAGAAGAACATCCAAAGACATGAGACTACTTTGACTAATTCAACCTCATCTGCTAGGTGAATTAGAAGATGAACCTACAAGTCCATGAAACTCATCGGTAGTTCCTTCTCAAACATACAAACAATCTCAGTTATCTCCTGACGCCACAGTGGAATGCTAGCCATATGATCTCATTTGATGTGATCCAATGTACAAATGCATATAATTTAGATATGGCACGTCATAGGTCTTGGGGGAAGTCATGGTTCACACACCCACACACGAGCATAGGATAATGACACTACAAATTAAAAAAAATAATAAAATCATGTTTTTGACATAATACTCTTAGAAGGTTCAAATGGTCATGTGATTTCAACCTCGACAAATGGTCTTCCACAATGAAGTTGCGTTGTAGTGAAGACCCATACAAATATGGCACCTTCACACAGAATATAGCTTCCTTTGCCAAAGAAATATCATCTTTCTTCAAAATCCATGGGACATCACTTTCTTTGAAAGACCAAGAGGGACCAACCTCTCCTCTACTTTCTTATCTTGGACAATGTTTCTTTTTAGTTTTTGAATAAATAAGATCTCCCCTAACAACCGATGTGTCACTTTCTTTTGATGATATGTGCCTCCATAAAGAATATGAAACATTTTTAAATATATCCATGGAATCTAGTAAGTGGGAAATATTAAGATGCTCCCAATATGGAAGCTCATAAAAGACAGATTTTCTTTTCATCCCAATGCGCAATTTCTCAACATAGGTGTCAAAGAACTATGGATCATCGAACATAGGCTCCCCATTTGAATCAAACATTTATGTAATCTCTTTCTCCTTCTCTCTCTCATATGCTCTAAGACATACTGTTGGTGTCATTATTGCAGGCCTTTGGGTTCTCTCTGGTTTACCATTGAAAGTCAATGTTTCTCTTCTATAAGGGTCTTGTTCTAGGAGGAATACCCCGGAGTAGTCATACACTGGATTTCGTAGGTGGTTGGAACACCTAGCATTAATAGAAGTTCCACGACATTTACATCCATGATACCCTTTTGTTACAATACCTGGGAAATTATTAATGTTTACAGAGCACATTAGCATTGAAGATCAGAACAATTGCAGCGAATTAAATATGCCAAAAAATATTGTTATGTATATAAACAAATCAATAAACATGTAATTTACCAGAGAAAAATCCTAAGCCTGGATAATCATGTGTGGTGTAAGAACATATGCCATACAAAGTAAAACTCCTCTCTATTGCGATGGGTCTTGATACATTGTATACATGTATCCCTTCCCATAATTCATTAAATTCATCTACCAATGGTCGTAGGTAGACATCCATATTCTTCACTTGTATTCTACGAGGGACTATAAGAGCCAACATAAGATGTTCATTCTTCACGGACAACTGTGGGGGCACATTTTTATTGATTACTACTACAAGACAAACATAATAGTTGGTGTTTTGGAGGGAATACAGGTTGACGCCATCCATGGCTATGCTGAGTTGTAGACTTCGTACTTCATCCTTGAATTTTTCGAGCCATGTATCCTCTATATGTTTCATGGCTATTGAATTTGTTGGGATTCACATAACTCTCGACTCACTTCTGTGTGAGGCATGCCATCCTTGCAACATAGCTAATTATTTGCAATGGAAGATCCTTTGAATCCTTGGGATTATAGGCATGTGCCTCAATATCTTATGAGGAGGACCATGTGACTTACCCTTTTTATTTTATTTATGGTACCTGTCATGCCCACATTTCATACATATCTCTTTGTCTACATATTCTCCTCTATATAGAATACAATCATTCGGACATGCATGATATGATATGTACTCAACACCCAACATTTTCAACATTTGTTTTGCCTCTTTGCAGCTACCGGGAAAGACATTATCACTCAGAAGAACCTTATCTTTGAATAACCTACAGTTAGTGGGAAATATAAATGTACAATGTCATTTAACATTGATAAAATAAACCATTTTTAATGTTGATTGTGTGACAATATTTCTCAAAATATAAGGGACTTGATGGTCAGTTACCTCAATATTGTCGAGAAACATGTGTTTGACATGCCAAACTTTGCTTTCAAGTTGTACAATAACATTGTTGTCCCCAACTAGGTAGAATTTGACTGAATAGGTCCAAAGAGAGGGGTGGAGGAAGCAGATTTCAGGCATTTGAAAAAGGTATCAGTGATATGAGAAACATCCCCCATTATCTCCATGGAAGTTGTATCCTATAAATGATCATCCATACCATCCTCTACTTGATTGAATCCATTTCCAACTTGTGAAGAACTACTATTTATTTAGTCATTCCTAATTGGTGAATATGGATGTAGTGGGAATTGAATAGGTGGTTGATTCAACCATTCTTGGTATGCTTCCTCTCCAAGTTGTGGTATTATTGCAGCCTTCTTCCAATTTGAAACTGTAGTGGGGTGCAACGGAAGATGATAGGTAGGGCGCTCAGCATCAAAATCCTAATTTAAAAATTATTGAACATTAGTTCATCGATGATATTAGTAAACACAATGTAATTGATTTGTTCAAATTACATTATACCAAACAACTATTACCATCGCTGACCCAGGATTGCAGTTGGAAGATGGCATGTTACAATTGGTAGGGTAAAGTGGTGTCCATTTTCATCTACCAATTGTTTGTGGTATGTTTCTCCTTATAAGAGCTTCCGACGTTTTTGAACTGGTGGAATATTTTATGCATCTAAACGCGATTCTGAATCAAGATCTTGCAAATTTGGATACATTTTTATTCATATTGACATGGATAAAAAAAAACAAATTCAATTAGATAATCGAAATATAAATAAAATGTGAACTTACTGGAGATGGAAAGGGAGAACTCCGTGATAGAATTTGAGCAATATGGAACATGCTGAAATTTGAAGAATTGGCCATTTGATATTATAAGTTTTTCTCCCTACATTTGAGCAAAATCATCAATAATTTTTTAATAATAAGGTGACTTTAAGCGGAAAATGTATACTATGAAGTACTGCAAGTCATGTGGATGCATCCTACAAGATAATTTAGGATGAATATACTATTTATGTGCAAATAAAATTTCAGATAATTTTTAAAGCATAACAATGCGCTTATTTAAACAAAACACATTGGTGCGTCTATAACAATATAAAGAAACAAGGCTTTTAATTACTAACCACACCGGTTCTCAAGATTTCAAATAAATAAAAAAGAATAATATAATATCGGTGCTCCAAAAATATTTAGCACGCCGATGCTTTGTATAAACAAATGCACCGGTGTGTAACATCCCACTATTGCACACTGAGCGAACTTATTCTTTGAGGACACTTGCTCGCAAGTGATCCGAATTATTATACTATTAAACATTTGATTTTGATTATGAGGCATTATGGGTTGATGACATGTTGTTTTGCTACATTGACATAGACCGGTGCTATTGACTCGATTTTACTGAGTGTGCAGGATTTTGGACCTCGAGGATGTAGAGGCATCGATAGAACCCCTTAGACTCCGGAACGAATCGGGGAGTGAACTATTGGGGTTTGATTGTTTTATATGTGATATTAGTGCATCTGATTAGATGATATGATTATGGATATATTTCTGACATGTTTCGTTGATGATGCAGGTTGACGATAGCTTGATGACCAAACTCACATGTGGAGTAGAGGGGTCACGCTCGACTACTAGAGATGTTGAGGGAGAGGTGTGGACAACAACCCTGCCATAGCCTACTAGCACTCCCATTGTGGCTCGAACTATAGGTTAACGATTACCTAGTTTGAGAGGACCCATGATGCCGTGAGGGCAGACTGTGACAGTCGCTCATGATGATTCTAAGGGGTGCGCAATAAGGCAGGGGCCTTATTCCTTAGAGGCCCTTAGTCTCCCACAAGATCACCTANATATGTGATATTAGTGCATCTGATTAGATGATATGATTATGGATATATTTCTGACATGTTTCGCTGATGATGCAGGTTGACGATAGCTTGATGACCAAACTCACATGTGGAGTAGAGGGGTCACGCTCGACTACTAGAGATGTTGAGGGAGAGGTGTGGACAACAACCCTGCCATAGCCTACTAGCACTCCCATTGTGGCTCGAACTGTAGGTTAACGATTACCTAGTTTGAGAGGACCCATGATGCCGTGAGGGCAGACTGTGACAGTCGCTCATGATGATTCTAAGGGGTGCGCAATAAGGCAGGGGCCTTATTCCTTAGAGGCCCTTAGTCTCCCACAAGATCACCTAGCGGAGTATTGACTCCAAGGGTTTTTTTATGTCTACCAAGTTAGTCAAGAGGCGAGTGGCACCCTTGGATCATGTGGTGTGTCCTGAAGGGCTCGTCGTGCAAGAAAAATGGAAAGAGGTGAGTGGCACCCTTGGAGTACGTAGTGCGTCCTGAAAGGCACGTCGCGCAAGAGAAACTGAAAGAAGCGAGTGGCACCCTTGGAGCACTTAGTGTGTCCTGAAGGGCACTTCACTTTGTTATTTAATATTTGGATAAACCTAGATGGCTTTAGGAGGAATAATGTGTTAAAGAAGATTTAAAACTTTTCCCCTAATAAAAATGTCGCCCAACCTAGGAAAATAAAGTCTAGGTCTAAATTATACTTGTGATAATATTTTTATCAATTTATTTAAAATATATATATAACATATATAAACATAAAAATAGAATAAATAATAATGATAATATTCTTTAATCTTGTGACAAGAAGGGGGTAAGCAATTAAATTGATTTATAAAAACCTTTTGGGATAAAATTTAAAAAAAGAAGAAGGGGGAAATAATTGTTTTACTATTTTATGCTAATTAAAATTTATTCATTAAAAAAAAAGGGGAAAAGGGGTAAGTTTTGCACATGCCTTTTTGAGTTTAAATAAAAAGGGAAGAGGGAAATCTAAAATAATTAGGAAACTAGGAAAAAGTGGGAAACATAAAAAGAAAGGGGAAAACACAAGGAAAAAGAAGATAGTCTAACTTAGTAAGGTATCTAGCATTTAAGAACTTTCTAATTTAAACTCAACTAGTAAATTTAATAAGGGGGAAAGTCATTAAAACTTGTAAGGGGATATGGGGACACCTAGGAGCTATTCTAGGAGTGCCTTTAGGTGAGTGAGGGAAATAAGGGTAATTATTTAATTAATGAAATTAATTTATGGAGGAATGAAGGGGATGGGTGACACATGTACGGGGAGTATTTTTATGAATTAATTTATTAAACATTAAAATAAATGGGATTTTGGGAAAGTAAAGGACTTCGAAACTCTATATAATGGAGGGAGGAGAAGGTTGATGGATCTCTTATGTTTGTGTAACGTTACGCTGCAGAAATTTATACTTGACTGATGTAGCTTGTGGGAGTTGGGATACCCAACTCAGTGAGGAGTGGTAGCTCGGCCTTGCGAGGCGAGATGGGAGCTAGTTGATTCTCTGGTTAGTGTGCGTGGCCCCTTTGCGGATTGGGGGGCTAAGGGGAAGAAGAGTACCCCTAGCGTTGGCTGGGAGGTACCGATGAAGTCTCATCGGTCAGCAAGTGGGAGTTTCACGGAGCACATGGGACATCAAATTAGAGCGGGCGATTGGGCAACGATACACTTCCTTTATTTCTGCGTGGTAGATTGTTAGTATGATTTAGGATTTCAGTTATGTATGCTTAATCGAGTAAAGAATATGATAGTCTTAGCATTCTAGTTGATGACTGAAATTTCCCCATAGCCTTAGCTTGATGTTGATTGATTTCCCATGGCCTTCGATTCCTGCATGTCTTGACCATCCTGAGGTTTATTGATTGCGATGATTACGGTTTATTTTTTCCTTTGTCCCTAGCTCATCAGTCCGCGCCTAAGCAGCCGGCCAAGAGCCTGATCTACGGTCATCGCTTCGGTGTTAATAGACCTATGGATCTCAACGCCCTACTTTTATGTGTGTGGATGATGAGAGAAGGATGTTCCTGTCAGCCATCTACCTCTGTTGTTCATCCTTGGCTGATTTTTGGTCTTGCGCCTTGATGCGTTTAATTAACCCTGCAAAATTTGATTGATGGTGAAGTTTTCTTTTAACTCAACGTTTTTATATTTCGTTTGCTATCTCATTTTATACCTCGTTTTTATGTCTTGTTGGAAATTTCCTACGTTTTTATATTTCGTTTTGTTTTCTTGGAGATTGTTATTTCTTCGACTGCATTTCGTTTGTTTGGGGCGAAATTTTGCCCAACGCATTTTTAATTCGGGTCAGATCGTTTAGATTGCCGATGTATATTGGGTTAGGACGAATTATACTTCTGGGCGTTTTTATAAGGATATGAACTTAGGATTAAATTATTGAATGTCATACTCTCAGTGAACTTATTCGAATGTTCAATTCAGCGAAATTTTTGGAAATCTATAAACTCAACGACTAACCTCAACCTTCATGACCCCATTTCCTCTACAATTTGTATTGTGTAATGGTTGTAATAACATTTCCTCTGCGATTGAAATTGTGTGATGGTTGTAATAACTTTTCCCCTGCGATTTGGGACTGTATTGTTTTTTTTTTGCTTAATGACATGATAGTGATTAGTCACAGGTCGCCTTGAATTTATGTAACGAACTATGGTGGGTCAACAATTCAATTTTTCTTTTTACCACGGTAAATTAGTGACAACAGGTTAGTTACCGCGATGTGTAATGGAGTAAATCCTGCAGTCTTTATTTAATTCTATGATGAACAATAATTAATGTGAAGTAAGAATAACCTATGACTGTGCCTGGCCACGAGCCCATTATTGATACCACGATACCTACCTAGAGGGCGAATGTGATTCAACATTTATAATTCTGAGGGCCAGCACTTCACCCAGCATAGTCGGACTGAGCGTTTCACCTTTGAGTAAGTTTTTTCTGACAGTAAGGCCATGCCTGGTGAGCACAATGAGAATTATCTCCTTGATGCATGATTCTTGACACTCCTGAACCCCTGCAAAATTTCTTTTCTGGATTGCTTGTGATCTGCCTTGATACATGGCAATTTTTGCCACATTGTTATGCTTGCGCCTTGCCATTGAATACCTGGCGGTTTTGCCAAAGGTTAAGACCACGATTTTACTTGTTGCCTGGCGATGGTGCCATCTTTATGAATGTGTTCCTTTAATGAAGACCTGCGTTGAATGCCTTGCCTCCTTTGTGTTACATCTTTTGACATTGAAATTATATACTGACTATTGTGATTTACCTCCATCTACGTTATAACATCTTTTCCAACCAATTTTTATTGATGACAACCCCAACCCTTAGTTTTCGTTTAAAAAAAAAGAGAGACTTGTCCAAATAAGAGGTATTTATCCTTTTTAAATTTAGTATTGACTAAATTTTAGACTTTCTTAATTGATTGCCTTTAGTGCTAAACTGGATTGGTACATTGATAACCAATTTATAAATTGGATTGGCTCCATTGATTTGCAATTCATGTTAAATTGATGGTACATTAAAGACTAATTGTAATTTATTATCCTTAGAAAATGTGATAATTGCAGTGTATACCTTGAATATTGATAAAGTTTGTTATGATGTTAACTGTTGATTTAGATGGTAATTGTAGTTCATGGTTTAGTATGGATTAATTTAGATCTGTCAATTAGAAGGTAATTATGGACAATGGTAATTGGACATGCTAAATTGGTGGTATTTAATGTCAATTGATTATAAATTAATGACTAATTTATACTCTAGACAAGCTAGTTAGATTTTAATTAATGTTAATTATATTTAGGCTTGATGAACGAATGGGGTGTTGGCGAAGTCATGTAACAATTGTGCTTTTTCCTTGAGTATCGCCATCGAGAGTCTTGTCGACCGGTTGCGTGGGGTATAGGTGTATCCTTCTTGTCAGTATTCAGCCCTAGCGTGTCGGAGTTATCCAGAGTCCTTGGTTCAGATAGGATGTGTCGCGCTAAGGTTATAGTCGTGTCTATTCCCTGGGGACGACATGGTTCCCGATGAGGGGATAATTGCGCACCCTAAGGTCTAGAGGCGAAGGATAACTTGGTCGAGGTATGTGCCTTCTGTGTGGTTGTTGTTGGCTGATGTGAGTTGCTATTAGTGCTTAGGGTGTTACACCTTCATACGTTTGGTACGCGGGCCTTGAGGTTCTAGTCTTGACCGTCAAGGTCATTGTGTCGGGAGGGGGGATGTTGTCTCTTAGCTTGTAGGCATTTCTTGTTTGCGACGGGTGGGTAGTCGTTCCTCCTTGTTGTCCTACGCTTGTCTCACCCAATTTCCCCTGTGTCAGTGAGTGGAGTCATAGTTGCTCATTTTCCTGGAATGCATGCTTGCATTCGTCGTCAGTGATGTGGTTAACCGTCATTGTCGTCGCCTTCCTTCCTAAAATAAAAAATAAAAAAAATTGCACTGTTGTTTCGCTTGTAGTCCTAATGAAGAGGGGTCCTTACACGATGCATTATATTAATAAATGCACTAGTGTTTTAAAAAACTTTAAAAAAAAAGCACGACCTTGTGTTTTTACAATCGAAAAATGAGCGGGAATTTATTTTTTGAAAATCTATTTTCATAAAGTGCTTTAAATAGTAAAAGCTATTCACTATTTCATTATTTTTCCAAAATTTACAGGGGAGATATTTGCAAGAGAAACATACCGGGGATCATTGTGTAGCAGCATAATACTTTGGAACAACAAAATTATTTAAAAGATCACAATTTGAAGGGTATGGTGATTCACTCAAAACCCTTTTCACAAATTCCTTTAAATAGTATTAATCTATTCACTATTTCATTATTTTTCCAAAATTAACAAGGGAGAGATTTGCAAGAGAGACATACCGGGGAGCATTGTAGAGCAGTAGAATACTTTGGAACAACATAATTATCTAGAAGATCAAAATTTAAAGGGTATGGTGATTCACTCAAAACCCTTTTGGAGCAACAAAATTATTCAAAAGATCGGAATTTGAAGGGTTTTTTGATTCACTCAAAACACTGCATAGTAAAAATTTTAAATTTTACAGTTGATTTTAATAATAATAAAAAAATTCAACTTGTATCCCTATTTAGATTTAATTAAAATTCAAAAAAAAATAAAAAATGTCACACTTACCTTAAACCCTTGCTTCTTGTTGTTTATGTGACTGCAAAATTTCACCTTAGGTTTTAACTCCCTTTATCACTTCAAAATTAGAGATTTTCATTTTAGGAATTTTAGATTTAATGGGTTTATGTTTTTATATATAAGGCGCTTGGCATGTGATGCAAGGGGACCACTTATTGCATCAGATCCAAACCCTGTCGTTCGTGTCAATTTTTTTTTTTAAACGGTTTATGGTTATCGGTGGTTCAATTTAACTATAATGCACCGGTGCGCTTACTGACAAAGTGCACCGAAAATGTTGTAACATAAAAAAAATTTAAATTCGTTCATCGGTGTGTAATGTTTTTTGGTTATTTTTTTTCAGTCATGGTATTTTTTTTGTTTCATTTTTTACTCTAGATGCGGTGTTGTTATCAATACATATCACACGGTTATAATTTAAAGTATTTTTTTAATTTATTTTTTCATGTTGGTGTGTTTCCTATATTGAATGCACCAATGCTTTCATATTATTAAAGTGCATCGGAAACCATATTTTTTTTAGCTAGAAATTATGTGATTTATTTATAAAATATATTTAATAGCTTCTGTATTGAATGGTATAGGTTGTATATTGATAAAACAATGTGTAAGAATAGTTCAAGTAACAAAAATTATGATCGACACAATGATAACACATCTAAAAAAGAAAAAAAGGCAAGTTCTTTGTAAATTATATACAAAATTAATATGTTTGAACTATATGTAAGTTTAACTAATATGTATTGGTTAGTGTGTGTCATGTAGAGCCACAAAATGAGAAAGCTCGATAAGATTCTTTGTGATCTAAGTGCGGAAGAGAATAAAAACTTGATGGAAAACTTGCAAATGGATGAATTAGGTGAATGAAAAAATATTATTCAATAAGAGTTATTTTTTGAATTTTCATTAATAATATACTTAAGAATATTAGTTAACATGTTTCAAACAATCTATTAATTCACATATGTTTAATGTTCTACAATGACCAACAATGAAGGAACGAAATGTCATCCTAAGAAAATAAAAATTATAGAAGATGTAAATTATGATGAATTGGTCCTTAGCTCATCTGGAGTGGCATTGGAAGTTAATG
>SNQJ01S0010869.1:502139-525497 GCA_010110895.2 Picea sitchensis | reverse complement strand
AAATAGTGGTGCTACTGATAGCATCACTTTTGGATTTAAGGGTCAATAAGGTCATAGTTTTCACTTAAAAAAAATTGGTGTTGCTGGTAGCATCACTTTTCGATTTGAGGGTTAATTTGAGGGTTCTCTCTGGAATCTCAAGGCTACGATTTCAAACAAGACATGATTTTAACCACTTCTAAAAAAAATGGTGCTACCGGTAGCACCACTTTTTCAAATGGTGGTAAAAATAGCCACGATGAAAAAACGAGAACTCTAGAGAGTTCTCATTAAGTTGGCAACTTTGTTTTGCATAAAATAATGAAATAGAAAAGATCATTCACCAGCTATTGGAGGTCGGGGTCATACATCCTAGTATAAGCCCTTACTCATGACCAGTAGTCATGGTATTAAAGAAGGAAGGCACTTGGCGCATGTGTACTAATTTTCGAGCTCTCAATAAGTTGACAATCAAGAAAACATTTATCATCCCTATTGTTGATAAACTCCTTGATGAACTTCATGGAGCAATTTTTTTCTCTAAGCTTGATCTATGTTCATGATACCACCAAATTAGGATGAAAGAGGCGTACATCCTTGTAAAGACATCCTTTAGAACACACAAAGGTAATTATGAGTTTCTAGTAATGCCTTTAGGCCTTTGTAAGTGGTCAAACATAAGTGGTCAACAAGTGCATAGAAACCTATTTGAGATGGTTTGCTTCTGAAAAGCCGCACCAATGGACACAATGGCTTCCCTTTTTTGAATGGTTGTATGACACCACTTATCATGGAGCTACCAAAATGACACCATGTGAATTTGTTTATGGACAAAAACACCTATCAGTGACATCGTATGTACTAGGCACCCCCAAGGTTCATGTAGTAAATAGAATGCTTCACACCAAAGAAGTCATTATTTGTGTTCTCAAGGGAAACTTATTTATGGCGCAAAATCGAATGAAACAAGAAGTTTTTTTTTTTTTGTATGTAAGAATCTATATATTACCTATCATAAAACAAAATTACAGTATCCACAATGAAATCAGAGATGAGAGTTTGTTGAATTGCCCCAAGGGGAAACCAATTCAGCACATCCCAGTTCCTAGCATGCCTAAGAGAGCTTAAACAATCTTGTCTGAATCGCCCCGTAGGGAAACCGATTCGACTGTCCATAAGGGTAAATATTTAACAAAATTTCAAAAAACAATTGTCCTCTGACTAACCTAAAAAACTAAAAGACATGCATGTAAACACCTATCCATTCTCCGACTGTTTTGGGTCGTCTGTCATGGTTCGTGGTGCACCCTGCTGGTTTCATCATCCTCGGTTCGCTTGCCCACATCCCGAGAGAAGGCCATGTTTCATGTGTTGTCCCTCTGTGGTGGCAGAGCTATAATAGCGCTCGATGGTGCAACGGTGTCCACATCCTATGCATGCATGGGTCGAAGCATGAATGCCAACATAGTTTCCAATTGCTCTGTGTGTTGGCAAAGGTGATCCATGCGAAAGCGGAGGTCGTCCAAGTCTTAACGGATAGAGAATACCAGGTCCTAGAGAATCGAGACTAAGTGTCAGTGCTTAGAGCAAACAACAGGAGAGAATGAGGCACATGATGCCCCGTCCATGCATAAGTGAGGCTCTGGACGAGGTGGCTCCTCCTTGATTGTGAATTTGTCCGGCTGATCATGAAGGTCTTCTAGTACTGGCCCAGAAAAGGAAGGTGGTGGAGAGTCGCGAGGTGAAGGTGGTGGTGTAGGAGCGGAAAGGATGGAAGAAGACACGAGAGCAAAGGGAGTGGAAGGTGGTGAGGCAGGTGGAGATGGTGGCACCATTGCAAATTGAGAAGGTGAAGTAATGTCTATAATTGGACTGGGTGCAAAGCCTAGCGAATTTCCTTGCAGGTCGAACCACTCCACCCTGCATGCCCAGGGTAAAGACAATGGTGGAAGGCTTGAATGTTCTAAGGGGGGGAGCGGATGTCAGGGGTGAGGAGTCAGGTGGTGGTGCAAGCATGGGAAAGCGATTAGCCATGGAGGCTCTGCTTCAATACCAGAGAGGCCCCCTTTTAGGATTTCCTCTATGTTGAGGCATAGCCTACAAGAACAGAGGATTCAGATGGGATAGCGCCGAAGGCAAGAGAAAAAAAAATGCCTAAGGGAACCAAGGAGAACGTCGCAGAGAAGGAGATGCCAAGGGGGAGGAGAAGAAATGGCATAATCTAAGGAGAGCCATCGGCATAAAATAGTGCATCCGGAATAAATGCCCCTGCACGCAGAGGTATTGGTAATCATGCCTTCTCCATGGTCAAAATGAATGTCCAACAAGGGACGCATTGCAATAGTGGAGGGTGACTGGAGTCATAAGGAGGGATGAATGTCGGGGGCCGTCGGGCATAAATACAGGAAGGTCTGAAATGTGTCGATCACATGCCCCTCAGAGAGGTGGCATGTGTTATCTCCTCCATAGGCCAAGTGGTGCGCACTAACACCCCATCTGAGGGACCATCCGAGCTTAGGGTCTTGTTGATGCAGTCCTGAAAGAGAGTGTGATCTGTGTGCGAAGTGCATATGATGTCTGGTCCTTCAAGAGATACCCCCATTTTAGTGAGAAGGTCCACTATTTGGTTGGCTTGTCGCCTAACATGCGAAGGGATTATGACCACATGTGATTTAATGGTAGTTTGGATGATGGTTAATCCTGAGGTTAATTGCCAACATCGAAGACTCGATTTGGATCTGCTCCATTGAGTATTTTTCCCAGAATGTTGAGGATGATTTGAGATTCCCCTTATACCATCATCTTATGATGACCGTAATCATGAGCAAGTTGTAGTCTCATCACTAGTCCCTAGAGCTCTGTTGCGTTGTTTGTGTTGTGTATAATGATGCCAGCTGTGATTAACATTATGTCCCCTTGGATGTTGTGAAGAACGACCCTGAAGCCTGCAGGTCCTGGATTACCTTTGGATACTCCATCAAAGTTTATCTTGATGTACCCTAGAGAAGGGGGGGACCAGTGTGAAGGACTTTCTTGGAGGTTCTTTTTTTGAATTCTCTGGTGCATTTGAGGTTGAATGTTAGTGGCCTAGTTGTCCAAAATCCTTTTTTCCTGAGGAGGGAAAATGTTGGGTTTCTAACCTAATCTTGAACTCCAAGTATCAAGCAACATGCTCCACGAGTGTCAACTAAATATGACCAACATCACAAGGCCATCGATGGATCCCACACACATAAACAACTAAGTATACCACTCACAAGGATGTCGACAAGTCCTTAGCTTGTGCACAACACATCGAATCAAACAACAAGTTGATCAACATAGATCAAAACATTTTTTTAACAAAAGGGATAAAGTATTTCTTCACATGTATCATTTTAAAAAAACATCACTCAAAGATAAAGTTCCTAAAAATCCATCTCCCAATTTCTATGGTCCCTATCAAATAATACAATGCATTGTTGAGGTTGCCTACAAGTTGGCTCTCCCAACCCACTCTAAGATTCATCCAGTCTTTCATGCATCTTGTTTGAATAAAGTTGTGGGATAAAATTGCAAAGTGCAGACAACCTACCAAAACTTGATGAAGAAGGTTCCATTTGCATCCAACCATAAGCAATTTTGGATACTAGAGAGTGACAGTTGCGCCAACACATGATCAAGGAAGTATTGATCCATTGGAAAGATATGCAACCAAAAAATGACACATGGAAACTAATAGTGATTCTTCAACAATTTCCTCTCCTTCATCCTTGAGGACAATGTTAATTTCGAAGGGGGAGGGCATGTTAGGGTCCTACCCTAACCCCCTTGTTTAAATACTTTATTAATGCATGAGGCTAACTTCCTTGAATAAGGATCATCAAATAGTTAGCTAATAGTCAATCATTGTAATAAAGGGTCGTTTTTAGTAATAAGTCCCAAATTAGTTGGTCAACCCTCATTATAAGGAGCCCATAGATATTTAAGATTATCTATGGATGGGTATATATTGAGTAGAAGGCCATGTATTTTTTTGTCAAGAATTGTTGTTGTATTTGGAACATTACTCTTGGAGGTTTCCCCTTGAAGAGATAAGTGAACATAGCTCTCTATTTTTATCTCTCTTTTCTCTTGTGTTCTTGGGTTTTGCACTACATTGTATGTGATTGATCTAAATTTTTTGGGTTAAGTACACTACATTCTATATTAGGAGGTGGTCCCTGTATGACTTCACTAGAGGATGAATAGAATCCACCTACAGTGGACATGTGATTGTAGAAATTGGAAAGCTATTTGTTTTGGAAAAAAACACGAACATGATGAATGAAAGGCATATGTATTGAACATGTGACAGACGAAATTGAAAAATTATTTGTTTTAGACTATAGCTTTCACAAGAAAGTCATAAGTAGCTCATTTTGGGTGTCACTCCATAAAATATGACTTCGGTGTAATTATGGCCTATGATACTTTAGGGGGTTTTGTCCTTGTTTGCAGAATTGCAATTTGAATTTTAGTTCCATATCTAGTGATGTCTTAAATTTATTTGTTTTTTTCTTTTGGAAGATAGTGGAATGTGAGCTTAACTTATAACCGACTACTTAGGAACATAGTTTCTTAGTGATTCTTAATCATGGAGATGGGAATTATATTCATTTTTTTTTTGTAAATAAAAAAAGGTGTTTCCTATTACTATGATGTCATAATACAAAAAATCCACATGTCATCAGTTTGTCACTTGTTCCGCCAAATTAGCGGAAATCGGAATAGGTGGCAGACTGTGATACTTTTAGTTAAAAGAGATATCCACCATCTTCCCTGCCAAATGGAAACCAGAGCAAGTGGCGGATTTATGTTCTTACAGAGTTGTTCTAGGAATCTAAGACAAACTAACAACTGAAAAAAGAAAACAAAACTGTAAATCTGCATCGTCCCAGTACAGAGAGTTGGGCAAGAATTGTACAAGGTAGCCATATCAAAGAACCATATTTTAATAATTGGAACCTGGGGGTATGTCATCTAGATCTCGGTGAGAGGGTCGTCCCTGGGCTAGAGCACGAAAGGCTTCGCATAGGTCGAGCAACGTTGATTTTCTGGTGCATTCGAGAATGCGTCATACAACATGTCGATCCGTTGACTCATGAGGGTGTCCTGATGGAGCTAGTCTGTCATTTGGCTCCTAAGGTCAAATATGAGCTTGATCTTCTCTAGGATGAAGAGAGGTGGTGAAGCAAGGTAGAATTCAGGGATTGCAGTGAGTGGTGGAGGCACTAAGACTGGGTGGTCCTCCTACGTGGTTCCCATGTCCTCCTGCGCGGTGCCAATGTCCTCTTCCTTGACCGCCTCCGCCTCTTCCCCAATTTTTTTGTTGGTATCCTGGGCTGAAAAAATTGAATCCAAGTGGAGGAATTCCTCCTCAACTATGCAGGTGGTGCCTTCCATGGAAGCCTCGGGACTTATGCTCGTTGCGTTTTGGTTGGGGAACTACAAATCGTCTGGAACTGTGAAGAGGAGGGATTCTGGAGGAACTTGAATGGGTTCCTCTAGAATCACCTCCTTGACATAAGCCATTGGTGAAGTTCTTGGCTTCTCCAAGCATTGAGTCCGGGATATGGACATGGATATTTCCAATTGTTGCACTCATCTCTATCAGGAGGCATAGTTGTGCCAGGTTGGGTCTCACCTTGGCTTGCCCCTCTCTCTCGGCATGGTTAGGCCAAGAGGGATGAGAATTCGTTGAGTGTCTGCGAGGAAAACCCACTGCTCGTTGGTCCCATTCTCAAATCATTCAGGGTGGTGGAGCACGAAAGAGAAGTAGTTCCAACCCAAGCCTAACTGGAGAGATAACCCCTGGGCCGAAATGACCCTTGTACTTGCCCAACCTCTGTAATTAATCCTTAGTGTCGCCATTATCCTAACTTGAGGGAGTTGTCCTCCCGCTCTCTGTATGAAGTAATGGTCACCCTTCATTAAATACTGAGGTGAAGGGAAACGACCTACCATATTTATGGCTTGAGTCCTGGGTAGGTTGTGCGGCCTCCCATTGCTACGTGGCACCCCATCTGGGACGAGAATTATATTCATTAATTCCAATTCACTAATACAATTTACAAAGACAAAATATTTTATAGATCTAGGGAGATCAATAAATATTTTACAAATAATCATGCAATCTATAGGCTAATTAGGAAAGAAAGAGTCCAGAGAATATGTCATGTTTGGATCTATTTACAAATTATAGATTATCTAAATAAATTCACGATGTAACCCATTAATGTAATATATTACTTCCTAGCTCCAAATGTTGTCTATTGATCTGGATTATTTTGAGAACGAAATGAAAGTGGAGATACAACAATGAAATATATAGAGATATTTCAATAAACACAGAGATACAGTAATGCACAATTTTTATTAATGAGAGAACTGTACAGAAACTGCAAAATTATAGAGTGAATGACTCGCTAGAATGGTGGCATCTTATCTCTAAGAAGAGATGTGATGGATACACTCATTCACAAGAAGATGATGATGTTTAAAATGAGGCTCTAGAGGCATTTTTAACATAAAGAACATCCAAAACCCTAACCCCAGAATATGAAACTCCAAAAGCTTTGCGGGCCTTGATGGGGGTAATTGATACGTCAACTTCCCAAGGGCGTAATTTTTGCATATGATCTTCATTTGGGGAACATGATAGCTCATTGGAAAGCTCTATCCGAGGAATACACATTTTTTTATCACACTTTTGCTAAAGCATATATTGTGACTATGGAGGGCCCAAAAAATGTTGTTTAGGGCCTCAAAACAACCCCGAAAGTTTAGGACTCGAACAAATGTAGAAAAACTGCCAAGGTAGAAACCCTTGTTTTGGGCCAGTGGAATAGGTGGGTGGCCACCGATTCCCACCTAGATCAATATTACCCCCTTAGGAGGAAATGGTCTCCATTGCATCAAGTCCCCGGGGAAGCTTTTGTTGAATGTGAACCTTGTTCAGTTTCTTGCCTTGCTAAGAAGTTGTCCTGCTTAGCTTGTTGAAGGTTGTTATGAACCTGTTGTTGGAGGGGTTGGATCCATTTAACCAATATAGTTGCATGATCTACCTGAGTGTGTGAGGAATTTTTCGATGAAGATGCAACATGAAGAACATGAATGGATTTATTATAACTTGGTTTGACTGGGAAATGTGGAGGCACCCCCATAGGTGCAGTAGGAATATCTTGGTGCTCTTTTGCAATCTTGTTGATTTGCTTCTGCTGGATAGAATGGTCTTGGGCCAAGGCTACAGTGGTTGCAGTGTCCTTCTCTTTTGACCATATTGTGAAGAGGATAAACTTTGTGGTATGAGAAATTACTTTGCGACACTGTTTTTTCTGGACAATAGTCGAAACTACCTCTGGTATCCTATAGAGCTGACCCCCTAGAGTAACAATGACGTTATGGGGTCGAGAATCATAAACATCATGATGATTCCACATATATGGTTGGCCTAACAGAACATCACAGACTTCCATTTTGGAAACATCACACAATACCTCATCCTTGAAGGTATTGATGTCGTGTGATAGGAGGCACTATTGGATGACAAAAAGATCTCGTCCCTGGTGAAGCCATCCAATGGTGTATGGATGTAGGTGTGGTGTTGTTGGAAAATCCAACTTCTTGATGACCTCTACTAAGATGAGGTTCTTATGGATTCCGATATCAACAATAAAATGCAGTGGGGTCCCCTTCACCCACATTTGTGAATGGAAAAGAAGCTCCCCCTCCTCAGGATCCTATGGTTCTTCTGGTTGGATTGTTGTGGTCGCAACAATAATAGTGGGTTATGCGTCAATGATCTATCTCCTTTTATTATTGTCTAAATCAGAGTCTGAATCGGGGTTCAGCTCTGTTTCTTTGAGCTCAACCACCAATGACTATTTTGAGCGACATTCATCAGTGTTGTGCCAAGGGATTTTGTAGAAGTCACACCACTTACCAATGTCCTTCTTCGTCTTCCCGTTGCTCTTATTTTCCTGTGGCTTGGACTAGTTTTCTTGAGGTTGGTTTTTCTATGAGTTAGGACTTCCTTTACCATACTTTGTTTGTTGCGTATTTCCATATCCAAACTCCCGCTTGTTCTGCTGCTTAAGTTTCTGCTCGATTTTGACAGTATATCGATAAGCAACTCCCAGTGATGAAATGTCTAGAAATTCCATTTCGGTGTGGATGTACCTATGAAGAGCCTCGTGGTATTTTAGAACTAAATTTCACTCAGAGTCTTTGATACCCATATTGGTGCACAAGTTATGTAATGTATTTGTGAACTCTTGATGCAGAGTGGTCCATCTCATGTATTGGTCGTCATAGTTTCCCACAGGGTAATATTGCTCCTTGACCGCATCCATAAAAAAATCCCAAGTGGGCTCGGCCCGAAATATTCTAAACTCCTCTGTGGAATTTTGATTCCATTAAGTTTCCCACCAATGTTTTACATGGGGGAGGGCCTTAAGGAGTGCAAAGGGTGATCTTTTCTTTATCTGAAAAATTGTGAACAGAGAAATAACCTTCTAGCAAAATTAACCATTTTTCCAAAGCATTTGCATCGATCCAACCTTCAAATACAGGAATACAAAAATTGACTTGTACCTTGAATAGGGAAGCATCTCCAAAGTGATTGCTCGACGAAGACGCGCCTGCTATTGTCGGTAATCTTTAAAGGATTTTGGAAAACTTCTCCAACATCACATTTCTTTGTTGTGCAAGGGCTTCCACGAGAAACAAATTGATGGGATATTTTTCTCCCTCATATCTCTTTTCATCCACCATGGGAGGCTGCTTGGGCTGGCGAGAACGGTTTTCCTCAAGAGAAACTAGCTCGAGACCCAACTCTCTATACCCTAACCTCGTCGAGGACATGCACTAAGAAACAAAAAAGGAGTAGCCTCCTCTGATACCATTGATACAGATTATTTTGAGAAAGAAATGAAAGCGAAGATATAACAATGAAATATACAAAGATATTGCAATAAACAAAAATATACAATAATGTACAATTTTTATTAATGAGAGAACTGTACAGAAACTGCAAAATTACAGAGTGAATGACTCGCTAGAATGGTGGTATCTTATCTCTGAGAAGAAATGTGATGGATGTGATCATTCACAAGAATATTATGATGTTTACAATCAGGATCTAGAGGCATTTTTAAGATAAATAACATCCAAAACCCTAACCCCGGAAGATGAAACACCAAAAGGTTTGCGGGCCCCAATAGGGGAAGTTGATACATCAACTTCCCAATGATGTAATTTTTGCATATAATCTTTGTTTGGGGCACACAGTAGCTCGTTGAAAAGGTCTATCCAAGGAATACACATTTTTCCATCACACTTTGGCCAAATCTTATAGTGTGACTATGGGAAGCCCAAAAAATGTTGTTTAGGGACTCAAAACGACCCTGAAAGTTTAGGACTTGAAAAACTGTAGAAAAACTTCCAACTTGGAAACCCCTATTTTGAGCCAGTGTAATAGGTGGGTGGTCGCTGATTTCCTCCTGGATCATATGTTTTCCTAACCCACATGGTTTCATTAAGTCTTCCTAGTGGTACACCATTATGATGATACAAAGAGTGATCAATCTCCACCATCCATGGGATTTGACGATGGAGGTCACAAGAAAGAAAATTGATTTAGAGTTAACACTAACTTCTTCACATATTCACTCTATCGAATTGTGAGTTACCATAACATATTGATCCAGGATATTTTATTTGATGACTATAACATGAATTGCATTAAAGAGCATAAACAAAGATTATGTGCAACATAAATGAAGACGACATACACATGGAGAAATAACAAGAAGAACAATGACACAAGACTTGATAATGGATTTCGTCCCAACAATGGAATACGTCTTTGGGCCCACTTCTAAGTAAATAGACCTTTATATTATTTCAGCAAAAATTGTCATAAATACACGACAATACCTCAAATCTTGAAATGCCTTGAAAATTCATTGCTCGAATCAAAATTTTGATTGCACCAGTGGATTCGTGGCAAGAAATCGTGCAAAAATGACTGTCAATTTATCAAATTATGTCACTATCACTTATAGGCCGCTCTTGGGCTCTTTTACTGAAAATTCATGCCCACAAAAATTTGATTCCCTGCAATAAATGTGCCATGTACATAAAAATTTGTTCTTGTATGGATGGGCACGACCTCCTTATCATATGCCAAAGGCATTGGTTTAAATCAAAGTTTGTGGGCAGAATTACCAAGTCCCGCCTACTAACATGTTGGTAAATTTATGTGCTTGTTATTGGGAGGTTTGGGGGTCAAACCCCACGGCCCCCCATTCTGGGAGGTTTTTTTTAACAATAACTATATTTAAATATATGGTCGGTCGATCATTTGTTTCAATGCCCGCCATATATAACTCTTGAACGGTCCATGCAACATATTTTATATAAATATGGCACGACTATTAAACTTTGTGCCAACCTTTTGATTATACAGTTGCATGGAATCTGAAGGGGGTTGGAAGTCGACCGGTCTGGTCGCTGGGTCTAGTGCCAACCGGTCTAGTGGACGACCATTTTAGTTTTTTGGATTTTCTTGCCTTAGCCCTCATTGGGATTTTCTCCGGCTGCCACATGGCAGACCCCTCATTGGGTCGCGTGGAAACCATGTTATTTTAAATTGTACTAAGGTGCCAGCTCATCCGCCTAGGTGTTGTCCATGTATAGTACGGTCCTGCCATTGGAACATGCCATGTGGTACTCCTTGGGGGTGCCACGTGGCACATTTTTATTTGGCCATTTGGCAGCTTGGAAATGCCAAATTTGCATGACACATGGAAACCTCTCGTAATTCCACATCAACATGCTGACGTCTGCACTGCAAAGTCAGATGTTGACATCACCTTGTATGATGTTGACATCACCCTGTTGACTTTGACCAGTTTGATTGAAACTTTGACTGTCCATAACTTTGTCATCCATACTCTGTTTGAGGTGTTGTTTGCGTCGTTGGAAAGATATGACGAGCTCTTCGTCTTGTTGTCGGTTTCAATGAGATTGGATTACTTTGAATTTTTGGCCTTCTAGATCCTCCTGGATCATTCCTCCCCTCTAAGAAGCTTTTGGACCACCAAAAGTATTATCAATCAACAAATATGTGAGGGAATTTCTCCCTCACTTTCCCTTTCTGAATCCATTGTGCTTTTCTTGGATGTGTGCCCTTGAGTCCCACTCAAAGATATTCAACATCACCCCTGTGTGAAGTCCTTGTCCTTTTGTCCAAGATGATATATTCCTTTAACTCATCCAATTACTCAGGAGAAAACTCATCCAATGAAAGTATTGAAACACTCTCCCTTTGATCCATGATCATTGGAGACTCATAAAGTTTCAAGTTCTCTACATTCACAACTAAGTATATCTAGATGTATGGTAGTAGATCTAGGTGGAAAGCATTTGTGCCAATCTTCTCTAAGATGGTGAAGGGTCCATATCAGATGGGATTCAACTTCTTTCCTTCACCCTTCAACCTATATTTGTTGATGTGAAGCCATACTTGATCACCTACTTGGAATTGATGATCTACCTGGTGCTTATCATGCTTAGCCTTATACTGGGCTTGACTCTTTTCCAATTGTTCCTGGACTTTCTAGTGTACCTGTTGAATCCTATGGATGAATTTGCGGGATTTTTCTTTGTCTATTTGTTATTTTGAGTCAAAATATTTCCCAAATGTCAAGTCCAAGGTAGTCTTAGGTAGATACTCAAAACATGTCTCAAATGGTGAACTTTGGGTGGAAGAGTGCAATGCTCGGTTGTATGCATGATGGACATAGTGAAACTACTCATCCCAAATCTTAGGATGTTTGTTGCAGTAACCTTGAAGAAAATAAACCACGGTTCGTTTCACCAACTCTGTATGGGAAACCCAAAATGAACCCATACATGTTGGAAGAACAAGCGAGCAACTTGCTCAATTGTGAATTGCTTTTTACATGGCACCAAGATACACATCTTGCTAAACCTATCCACTACCACATACACGTATTCATGACCATTTCTACATAGGTAACCCCCCTACAAAATCCATGGAGATTCTCTCCCAATGATGAATAGGAACAAGAAGTGGTGCGTACAACCCCAATTTTCTATTAGTGGGCTTACAAGTTAAGCACAACACACACCCCTTTACATATTTGGTTACAATTTCTTTCATTCAAGGCCAATAAAAAAACCTCTGCAAATGTGCTAAATTCTTGCCTACCCCAAAATGCCCATACATTAGAGAAGTGTGAGCTTCTCAGATTACATGCACTCTTTGATTTGTAGGAATACAAAGTTTTCCCAAGTGGTAGAGTAGTTTATCCCGCAAATGAAAATTATCCACCTACGAACCATGGGTTATCCTCTCATATACATCTTTGAAATATTCATCATTAGTATATTGTTCAATATAATTGACATGAGCTAAGGAAGCATTTTTCAAAACAATAGATGCATAAATATGAGGTCAAGAAAGCGTATCCAAAACTTTGTTGTTTATTCCCTTCTTGTATCTGATAACTAGATGAAATTGTTGCAAGAATCCCATCCACCTGTAGTGCCTTGACTGTTCAAGATTGGTCTGTGATTCAAGGTACTGTAAGGGTTGGTGATCAATGTGTATGATTGTTTCCTTCCCCATAAATTAGTTTTTTCATTTCTTCACGCTTTGTACCAATGCATACAGTTCTTTGTCATATGTAGGATAATTATAAACAACCTTAAAAATAGTTCCAGAATGAAAGAAAATGGGCTTATATTGTTGCATCAGGATTGCTCCCATGGCATATGCACTGGCATCAGTCTCAATCTCAAATGATTGTTGTAGGTAAAGTAGAGACAACACTGGTGAAATGTTGATCTTTTCCTTCAAAGTGTCGAAGGTTTTTTGGTGTCTTCCTCTCCACTGGAAGACCTGCTTCACATTGGCTAAAGCATGTAAAGGAGATGCAATATAGGAGAAGTTAGAAATGAACTTTCTCCAGTACATAACTTCCCCTAAAAATCTCATAACCTCTATGACTGATGTTGGCTTAGGATAATTTACAATGACTTCAACTTTGGAGGGATCTATCTTTAGTTTACCACCTCCTACAATATGACCCAAGTAAACCAATGAGGTTTTGCCAAATTCACACTCTGACAATTTTACATACAAATTTTATATTTCAAGGACATCCAATGCTTGTTTTACATGCATTACATGTTCATCCCAAGTCATACTGAATACAAGAATGTCATCTAAGTATACAATTACAAATTAATTTATGAAAGGGCTAAAAACATCATTCATAACACGCATGAAAGTCATTGGGGGATTAGAAAGCCAAAATGGCATTACAATCCATTCAAATAGACCTTGTTTTGTTTTGAAGGCAGTATTACACATGTGCCTTCTAGGATTTTGACCTGGTGGTAGCCACTCCTCAAATCCAACTTATTGAACTACATTGCATTCTTCAGCTAATTCAACAAGTCATCTATGCGAGGCAATGGGTAACGATTCTTCACTGTTATTTTGTTTAGTGCACAAAAATACACACACATCCTCCATGTGCCATATTTCTTTGGCACCAGTACTATCGGAGAGCCAAGAGGAAAAGATCTTGGTTTGATGACCCCTCTTTCAAGCAAGTTCTGCACCTGCTTCTTGATCTCCTCATTTTCGAGCATATACCTCTTGTACATGCCAATGTTTGGTAAGGGAACATCTTGGTGCAACTATATTTCATGTTGAATCTCTCTTTTGGTTCCCGAAAAAATTCACCATCGTCAGAAATAACATCAATCATTTCATCTTTATGACAAGGATTGTAATCATCAAAAGCATTATATTTATCAGGATATTTTTCTTTCAACACCATGAGCACAAATTTCTTGCTAGTATTGATGGCTCTCTATATCTATCTTGCACTAACAAGAGTTAAGTTCTTCATACTGTGAGATCTAACAATGTATTCCACACCACCTTTTGTGATATGGTATTTGTTCTCATGTCGAAAGAAAATAGCATTCCTCTCATTCAAATAGGGACTTCCCAAGATAATTCCACAAATATCACACAAGACCACAACAAGTTCAACCTCATATACCAACTTAGAAGCAATAACAAATTTCAGTCTACATTGCCTGGTAACTTGAAGTTTTCATCTTCACACAACCAACCAAGAGGGTAAGGTTTTGGATGAGGTATTGTCTCTAAGCCCAACTTTTTAACAATCACTTCATATATCAAATTAACTTGAGAACCCAGATCAAACAAAGTATCCACTTTAGTGTGTTTGGCTACTACTCTGATGTGAAAAAGTTCACTTCTCTTATTTTCAATTCCAGGAGATGGAATTGTAGAAATTGAACTGGCATGAGAGGAAACTTTAACTTGTACTCCAACCACTGTGATTTTCATTTCATCACCTGAATTGGAACCTAGGTCTTGTTGCACTATAGCAACACTTTTTGGCTTCCCTTTTCCAACAAATTTATTTGGTCTTAACTCTGGATGTAGTTTCCAACAATGCTCATCATCATGCCCATCTTTTTTGTAATGAGTGCAAGAGGATTTTTCTTCCTCTTTCTTTGTCATGGCTCTCTTTTTCTCCTTTCCTTTTCCTTTGAACTTGTTGTTTTGGAACTTGGAAGGCTTCTTTGTGTGATCTTCATGTACATTATTTCCCCTTCTTTCAAGATGAGTTTCTTGCACACACACTTTATCTAGATTAGTGGTATTAAACAACAACAATGTGTGACAAATGTAATTGTGAAGTGCACCAATATATTTCATCAAAGTCTCTAGAGAGTCTAAAGGAACATTCAATGCAAGTGCCTTTTCCTAAACTCTTATGTGAAACCCTTAACATTCTTACCTTTACCCTGTCTCAAATTTTTCCATTCCATCATGGCTTTTTATAAATGATCCAATGGATAAAATTGTTTTTTCAATGCAAAAGTAAATTCAGACCATGAAGAAAGGAGTCTACCATTATGATTGCTACCTTTCTAAAGTTTACTCTCCCACCATACAAGGGTTGTGCCTTCCAGTCAAAGAGAAGCCAACTGGATCTTCACGTCTTCCTCTTCAATCTGTTGTACCCGGCAATAAACCTCGATCTGTCTAATCCTATTTTTTAACTTATCTGCATTAGCTTCTCCATTAAACATGGGAAAACTAAATTTGACATCTAAGTTCAATAATGGCTTTTTAGAAGCATTCTGATGAAAAATAGAATTATGAGAATGAGAGGAAGAAGAAGAACTTGAACTTGAAGACGGAGATGGAGGCTCGGGAGGGTCTCCTCTAATTCCTTGGTCCTATGCAAAAGTATCCTCCGCTTTAGCTTTCTTATTCTTTTCCTTCTTTCCCACTCTCTTTTCATAATATGGAAACAATTTGTCTACCATGTCTGACATCTGGTAGAAATCCCTTTGAAAATCAATTTCATACTCTGTACAAAGTTCTTCATCCCCCATTTTATTTCTTCGAGTTGTACATCCAATCTCTGGGATTAAAGTCTCAAGTTTTCCTTCACCCTCTTTGATCTTGGCCCTAGTAAGAATTCACATTCGCAATTCAAGTCAAAGAAAACCGCTCAGATACCAACATGATCTGGGATCCTTTATTTGATGACTATAACATGAATTGCATTAAAGATAAAAAACAAAGATTATGTGCAACATAAATGAAGAACACACACACATGGAGAAATAATAAGAAGAACAATGGCACAAGACTTGATAATGGAGTTTGTCCCAATAATGGACTACATCTTTGGGCCCACTTCTAAGTGGAGAGGCATTTATATTATCTCAACAAAAATTGGCATAAATACAAGGAAATACCTCAAATCGTGAAATGCCCCGAAAATCCGCTGCTCGGATCAAAATTATGACTGCATTAGTGAATTCGTGGTGAGAAATTGTGCAAAAATGACTATCAAATCATCAAATTCTATCATTGTCACTTCCAGACCCCTCTTGGGCTTTCTGCCTCAAAATTCATGCCCACCACAATTTGATTCCCTGCAATAAATGTGCCCTTGCATAAAAATTTGTGCCTACATGCATGGGCACGATCTCCTCGTCATATGGCAAAGGCATTGGTTTAAATCAAAGTGTGTGGGCGGACTTACCAAGTCCTGCACGCTGGCATGTTGGTAAATTTAGGCGCTTGTTATTGGGAGGTGCGAGGGTCAAACCCTGCGACCCCCCATTCTAGGTGGTTATTTTAACAATAATTATATTTAAATATATGGTCAGTCGGTCATCCAGTTTAACATCCCCCATATATAACTCCAGAATGGTCCATGCAACATATTTTATATAAATATGGCATGATTGTTAAACTTTGTGCCAACCTTTTGATTGGATAGTTGCACGAAATCCGGAGGGGGTTGGAAGCTGACCAGTCTGGTGGCCAATTGTTTTATTTTTTTGGATTTTCCTACCTTAGCCCTCATTGGGATTTTCTTTGGCTGCCACATGGCAGACCCTCATTGGGTCGCATCACATCCATGTCATTTCCAATTGTACAAAGGTGTCAACTCATCCACCTATGTGTTGTCTATGTATGGTACAGTCCTGCCACATGGAGGTTGTTGGGAGGTGCCACATGGTGTTCCTAGGGGGTGCCACATGACACATTTTTATTGGGCCATTTGGCAGCTAGAAAATGCCAAATTTGCATGAAATGTGGCAACCTCGTGTGCTTCCACGTCAGCATGCAAACCTACGTACTGCATAGTCAACTATTGACATCACCATGTACGATGTTGACGTCACCCTATTGACTTTGACCAATTTGACTGAAACTTTGATTGTCCATAACTTTGTCATCCAAACTCTGTTTGAGGTGTTGTTTACATCGTTGGAAATCTCTTATGATCTCTTCGTCTTGGTGTCAGTTTCACTAAAATTAAAGGACTTTATTTTTATAACACTATCTTTTTTCACATAAATCTTCTCAACTTAAAGAATTGATATCCTCTTCATATAATTTACAATATTTACCTAATATATAGGAAAGGACACCGTTTATGCCCATGAAAGTAAGACTATAACAACCCTTTAAAACTAAACAAACCAATCTCTAATCTCTAGTCCTTCCTGGCCAATTCAATTCCTATTTTCTTACTTGAAGATATAGTAAAACCCCCAAAATTAAGTCTTTATATAAGTCATTAATCTTATACAAAACATATATAAAACCGTACCATGCTATTATTATTTGTTGACTTTCCTTATCTATAAAGAAACTTTAATGAAATAGGAACTTCTTTTTGCCTCATGGTAATCACTTTTTTGAACCGTTATAGCACAAGCGTATCTTACTTGATGAAATATTTTACAACACTACCACTAGTCTCTACTACAATTTACTTTAACACAAACAATCTATCAACGTACCTTTCATTTAAATAAACATGAATTTTCCATCATAAAACAAATACCTTGAACAACTATATATTTATGTTGTTTGATTAGGCTTATTAAAAAGATCTATTTCCTCTTTAAAAAAATTACAAATTCAAATCCGATATAAGAAATTATATATATATATATATAATTTTTATATTTATAATGTTCATTTGATATATATTAATTTAGTAATTATATATGTTAGGATATTAAGTTATAATTTTGATACAAAGTTTAATATATATGTAAAATAATCAATAATATTGAAAATGAATTTTAATTCAAAATGTGTTTTCTAACATCATAAAAAAAAAAATTAATTAATTCATTAATTAGAAAATTAAACAAGTGTTGTATGGCAGTGTAGTCCCTGCTAGGTTGGAATGGGAACAAATGCACTGCCACGACGGGACCGAGTACAGACACGTGGGAAACAGATTGAAGTGCATGTGGTATCCATGCAGAGGATGACTTTGTGGCAGCGTGCCAATGGTCAGCCACAAAAGCATACACATTAAACATTCAAATATAATAGACACAATTTCCCGACATCCAACATAGTTGAAGGAAAAAATATTTAGCGTTTCCGAATTAGTTTTCTTTGAAATTTATCAAATATTAATAATGTCTTGCAACAAAGGTTCCTGGAAATCATATTAAACATTCAAATATAATAAACACAATTTTGTGACATCCAACATAGTTTTCTTTGAAATTTATCAAAAATTAATAATGTATGTTACATATTTCTGGAATTTGTTCCATATTTCTGAAAATTTAAATGCATGTGTCATATAGATTGGGATTGGGGCTCCTGCGGACCATAAAAAGAAATAAGTACAAGAATTAGGACTGTAGAAAGAAGTGCGCAACGGTAGAGAGGAAGACCTAAAAAGAAGAAATTGGAAGTTATGAGCCTTTGGTTAGAGATTTCTATTTAAAGAGGTAGAATAATTGGATTGATAAAGAAAACAAGATGACATCAATATAGACTTACTATGAAGTCAATGTGTTTGTGTTGATGTCGTCGACAGTCGCTAGAATCGTGCCAACCGGTTGTTTCCCTTTGTCGATGAGGTTGTGCATTCTCCGTTGGAACCATACTTCAATGTAGCTTCTCATGGAGGCCACGTTGATTTCATCCTGGATTTCTATGTCGAAAAGCTCATTTTCTAATTTCCTTAGATCCATAGAAATACTATGCAAATCCTGTTCAATTTCTTCATTGTGTGTTGCATAGTCGAGTAGCCAGTTCTCGATCTCATCTACACGATATTCAAGGATGTCGTAAAACTTTTCTAAAGACAACCCCTTTAAAATATCAAGTTGTTCATTGAAGGCTTCTTTGGTCATTGACAAGGATTTGAGGATTAAGTTTGGGTCTTGAACCTCGTTGGTACTTCCAGCTAAGTCTATTTGGGTCAGGTTTCTGAATAATTTTTCTTTTTCTAATATGGCATGTTCACATGATTCGACAATGAGCTGCATGTTCTTAACTTTCTTTTGCCAACATGCTTTTAATTGTTTGATCCGCTTTGGGGAGTGGATATCCTCTTGTCTTCTTTTCAGATCCGAGCTATTGATGGCATGGTTGGAAAAAGGGGTCAACATATGTTCATAAAAACGTTGATCATTTTTTAAATTCGTCTGCAAATTTTCGTGCAAATAATTTTCCCTCTTTTGAAAGGAAACTATATTTTGTGATGTTTCCCAGGCTTCAGTAACTAGCTGCATTCTTTTCTTGATATTATTCTCTACAAGGGCTCTACATGATGCGAGGAGGCTGGAGGATCCTTTTAACTTGGCTGCAGGGGTAGCATGCATGGTTTTTGCTAAAGGACTGACAAGCTTTGGGGTAGCAATGAAAGCCTCCTCCAATTCCTTGACGCAGTCGTTCAGTCTGGCATTCTCCGCTTCAATTCCTCCAATGGAATCATCAAGAGCATCACTGGTTACACGATGAAATAGGGATATTTGGGATGACTGCATTTTCCTAAAGTTAATCTCTGTACGAGATTTTCCTTTCTTATTTGTTACATCTCTCTTTTCAACGACTATATTTTTAGATTGGCTATCAAAAACAACACTCTGGAATACAAAGGATTCATCTTCGTCAAAAATGTTGGTCTTAACTATTTCCATTGCGGAACTATGGTGCATCACGTCTGCGGATGGGCCAATTTCAAGTTGCATCTTCTCACTTTCAATTTCGAGTTCGTCCGCCTGCCCTACAATGTTTTTTCTCTTCTTCATCAGGGGAACTTTATGACAACTATCAATTTTTGTGCGAGGAGGGTTCTTATCTCCTCCTTTGTTTGAAGATTTACGGGTTTCTTTCTTACTGGGGTGGGTCGTTGAAGCGATGCTCCGTGATGTCTTTCTCTTGGGAGTGTTGGCGAGGGACTAGACACTTTTCTCACCGGATAATTTTCCATGTTGTCTGTACAATTAAGTCGCACTTTGTAATGTCTCTACGTCGCAATTGCCAGAAGCACGAGTGTTGTCATCACTGTCTTTGTCTTCGATCAGACGTCTATGGATAAAAGAGCTGCTAAATCCAACTACTAGTAAATGTTCTTGAAAAATCCCATTAGGGTCGAACCCTTTTAGCCTTTCAACATATGTTAAGTTCAAGTTCTTGAAATGGCATGTGAATTCGTCAATCTTGTTGATGTTTCTGCACACGAAGTCCCCGACTTTCCAAGGCAGAGGAATGCACTGTTTTTTTTTCTTGTCATGAAAAAAATGCAACCAGTGGTTGTATTGCCTTGCTATTCTGTAGCAAACATATTGTCTGTGATGTGGCATGGAAGGAAATCAAGATTTTCCTTGGAGCCAAAAACCATTAGTACACTATGATTTTCCTTTTGTTCAAGTGTGCCCTTCCTGTTCAAAAACTTGGTTTTCTGGCTAGACATCTAGGGAGCATCCTTCCCTAAGAACAAATATTTGAAAACTGAGACAAAGTCATTAAAAACCTCATAAAAACAATGGGAGACCTTGTGCCTCCACAGGACCTGGTACCAGAAATGTTACTGGGTCGAATTCGCAGTTTATTTTCTTGGAAAGAGACAGTTTTGGAAATGGACAACAATGCACTATTGTGAAAATCAAGTAGGATGACATATAAAATTTATTCGATTCTTTGAATCGTGACAACTGGGAACATATTTTAATGGAAATTAACTTCCCCCAATCGAAAATGAATTGTTCCTTGACTGTGAAGTACGAAATATAAATAACTATACGGGAAATGCTTGTCATGGATTCTTGTCCCGTTATTCTTGTAAATAGCCAAGCAATTTCCCGGAATGGATTTATAAAGGAACTTACCTGCAACTTTGTGATATCTTCAGGAACTGTTGTCGGGTCTTCGAGGAAATCGGCTAAGATGTCCAACCCGTTATCATGTTTTTCTAGGAACTGCTTGCAATCTTGTCCTATGAAGGTCAATGTTGGCTCCGACAATCTTAACATCTTGCGAAAGACTTGAGGTGACAAAGAAATAGGAGAATGGTCGCGTAGTGGAATAATTATTTGTCTTGAAATATATTTTTCGGTGCACCAAGAGACCACCTCCTTATAGTAAAAAACCTCAAGGACGCAGCCTGCACGAGTGATTCCATAGGTCCAAATCACTTCATTATGGGCGGAACGGGATGAATAGTAAGAGTATGCCCTGGACCACTGGAAGTTCTGGTCCTGACGTCCAAAGATATTCACTGTATCTCCACAAAATTGTTGTCGACCTATTGCCATAATTTTACAAGAACGTTTGTTTTCTCCAGATGATGATTGAAATGAATATTTGGAAGGGATAATATAACGCTACACAAATCTTGGTCCAATGCATGTGAATGGGAGATCTCCTCAATACTTTCGCTCATTAATGACAATTTCGATGGTTGTTGCATGATGCGTTGTTAACATTAAAGACTAGTAATTGCACACATAGAAGTGCGAACATGGCGGATACGACAATGAGCAATTAAGCATTGGATATTTCTTGAACGATCCAACATGACGACCCGTGTTTGAGATGAACAATTAGAAGGGACAATATAACTCTCTGCAGATCTTGGTTTAATGTGTATTAATGGGAGATCTCCTCGAGCATTTTTCTCATTAACGACAATGTTGACGGTTCCTTCATGGTGAGTTGTTAGCATGAAAGGTTACTAATTGCATATTAAGAAAGACGTACAAAGGTCGTGGGGATGGGAAAGATCAATTAAGGAGTGTCTAATTATCGAAAAAGGTCGGGCGAGCTTCAAAATAGGGTTACAAGGTACAACCATTGGAGGTGAGGGTGTGAGGGTAAAATTATATGTCTCGAAACTTTTTGAGTGCAATATGCATAACATCGAAGAGGGCATGACAGGACAGTCCAGAGGACAACTTGTATATCGCGGAAGTTTGGGTAATGTTTGCAGGACACGAAACAATGGAGGTGCAAATGTGAGCATGCCTATCCAGGAACCCGCAATCGAAAAACTGGCTCAAGTATGGAATAGAGAAATAGCTGGGCGGATTCATTTTCGCTAATATATTGAAACTTGTAAATATATCCCATTGCGTGGCAAGATCTTTTATGCATGTCTCTGGGCAGAAAAGAGAAAATAAGAGAAGATAAATTAATTTAAATTTGAGGATTTGAGCTTTAATTAAATTTCATTGTCTCGTCGACGCTTTTGATTTTTAATGGCGGTTTGTACAGTTGTTGCATGATGAACTATTAGCATTGAACCTTGGTCGGGCATAGTAAACAATGACTAAGAATTGGATATTTCATGAATCCGCCAACCCTAGGAACTGCGGAAGAGATTCCATGAAATGGGAAAGTATGGAAAGCCATCAGATGGGCTTCAGAATTAGCGTGAAAATGGTTCCCCAGGAGACGTGACTTCCCGAGGGTCAAAATTTATGTCTCGAAACTTGAATGAAAAATGTGTATCACGGAAGAGGGGTTGATATGGGATTCCGACGATCAATTTGTATACGACATACCCTTTTGGTCATTAATGACATGTTTAAGGTTCATGCACAACGAAGTGCTAGCATTAAATCTTTCTAATTGCATTTCTAGAGAGAAGTAGGAAGGTGGAGGGGACAGGGAACTACAAGTAAAGAATAGCTAATTATCGAAAGCGGTTGGTGAATCTTTGAAATAGGGCTACAAGATACAACCAACAGAGGTGAGGGCCCGAGGGTCAAATTGTATCTCTCAGGAGTGTTGACCGCAGAACGTGTAACATGGAAGAGGGCATGATGATGCATTCCTGAGGATAAACTATATATCGCAGAACTATAGGTATTGTTTGTTAGTCATGAAACATTGGAAACACAATCATGAGCCCGCCAGTCTAGGAACCCGCAATCGAAAAAGTGTCCGAGTATGAAACAAGGAAATGGTATGGTGGACTCGATACATAGTAAATTTACAATGTCATGGAGATACAACCAACTTGGGGCTAAGTATTGAAAGAAATGGCAGACGGTTGGGCTCATGACAGGGCATTCCAACGAACAAATTGTATATCATGGAACTTCGGGAACTGTTTGCAAGTCGTGGAAGATTCGAAACACAATTTTGAGGCCGTCAATCTAGGAACCCACAATGGAAAAAGTGTCCAAGTATGGAATAGGGAAACACTGGCCCGGACTTGTTTTCACTAATATATTGAAATTTGTAATAGCTTTTCCATTACCTGGCAAGATCTTCTTTGCATGTTTCTAGACAAGTTATATAGGGATGGTTAGTTCTCGAGACTTTTGTTTATTAATGACAATCCTTACGGTTGTTGCATGATGGCATTTTAGTATTAAACCTTTGGTGTTGCATATTTGGAAAGAAGTACGAGGATGGCCGGAATAGGAAACTGTTACTAGGAATTGGAGATTTCGTGAACCCACCAACACGAGGATCCAAAATAG
>SNQJ01S0010869.1:466018-489631 GCA_010110895.2 Picea sitchensis | reverse complement strand
TTTGTTAGGTACATGCAGGCTGTTGTGAGTCAGACAGCATGTACACGCGTGCAGTAATGGGTTAGGGCGCGTGGGCCTTTACACAAGAGGATTTTCAAAGAGTTGTTCAGTAGAGTTTTGGCAAAGAAGGGATATGCATTGGCCTGATGCCAGGTAAGCATGTGTGGTGTAATTTAGGGTTATAACACCTAGAAAGTGTTGCAAAGTCCATAATCCAGAATTCCTTCACATTAACTTTTTCTAGTTACATGTCGATGCATGAATTAGAAAGTTTTGAGAGTGTTGTTCCCTGGTTATATACCCACCTTCAAGTAGGAGGGGAATATTCATGTAAATAGGGGCAAGCCCATCGACCCAGATGCAATCATATGCATAGGAATAGTAAAATAAAAAATGTGTAGTAGTAATAGAAAGTTGATTATATGTGGAGTCTATAACTACATCTAAAGGATAGTGAACAAACTTTGACAAAGAATATGGATTTTTTTCAAGTCTGTTACCACACCCAAAAGTAACTAAACTTTGAAATAGAAACTTCTGTAATTTTAGTATGTCGTTTTAACCACCCATACAGTTTCTCATACTCGCAACCATCCAAATTTATAATTTCCTTCTGAGTATATTCGCGAATGGAGTAATATTTCGCATCATTTCCAAATATTACAGACCATTTTGCAAGCCACGGTAAGTGCGACTCCTCTGACGGAAGACAAATTTTTGTCTGCTCTGCAGAGTTTGATACACTTTCCAAATCTGTGTTGTTGGAAGAAACTATATACTTCAACGAAGGAGCATTTTGCAGGTGACCTGAAAATCCCTTCCAACTCCCAGTAAGAAAACAAAGAATATCAACAAACAAATCTCGAGGCAGGCCTTTCAACCAACCAAAGCATCGAATATAGGGAGAACACCAATTAGAAGATACTTGAATTTTTTTTTCCTGTTTGAGTTTTTGTTGGCTAACAGAGTGTTTTTTTGGCTCAAAGCTCATGACACATAAAACCATTCTCTCGTATTTCAATTGGGCCTCAATGGAATATCTAAGTTGTCTTACATGTCCATGACCAGGAACATTACAACGAAGGCACCCTAAATCCCAACTCTTTGATGATAGAGAGAAATGGGAATAAGTATTTAAAATGAACGTTGGAGGATGACAGTATAATCTTCCGTAGATTTTGTTATAATTCGTCTTAATGGAAGATTCCCTCGATCTTTCGCTTATTAATGCCAATATTTTCGAATATCTGCGTTGAATAGTGACTAATAGCACATATCAACATTCCCATATCCAAGCAGATTCTCAAATATGACAACCTGTAACATATGCACAGTATTAAAGAGGGACATGACGTTAAGACCTCTATGGATGACACGTTCGTGTATGGTAGCGTGGTAGTACAATATTTCACTATTACTATGATGATGCCTTTAAAAAAATAAAATAGCAAACACTTTTTTGCAAAATCAAAATGAAAGCAAAAAAAATTATCAAATCCCATAATATTCGTCTGTTTATGCATTTTAATGGGAGATGTCCTTGAGCATTCCTCTTATTAAAGCCAATATTTTCGAACCTGTCTGGTTAGTTGTCACTTTTAAAATCATATTTAATGTGCATTAGGAAGGGCGGAAGGTGGTGGGGATGGAGGGGAGAGACAAAATTCTTTTAAACTTTTATTAACCCAGGAACACGTGAACCCCGCGAAACTTTGAAGACTCGACTAAGTATGGAAAGGTAGGTCGGACAGATAGAGTCATCGTAGGTAGAGGCAGGGTTGCGAGTTCGAGGACTCTGGGGTCGAATTGCTGAGCACAAAATTTTTGGGTGCAATATGTATACCCCGAACACGGGTTACCATAGTTCGATAACACCTATCCGCGAACCCGCGTTCATAAAATTGGCTAAGTATGCAAACGAACAGTGGTCGGTCGGACTCATGATGTGAAGACATATATGGATATGATGATTTTTCAGTTCTCCACACCGGGAACCCGCGAGCACAGAAAAGTGACAAAGTATAGTACCAAAAATGCATAATAGAGGGTAGGAACAAAAGGAAAAAATAGGCAAGTTTATAAGAAATTGGATAAATATGAAAATGAACGACCACCGGATGAACTTGTGATGTGAAGATATAAATGGAGATGATTGTAAAACCATGTAACAAAAGATCCAACTGTAAATGCAATACCCCAACATCGCAAAGTTTAAGCAAATAAGACCAAGAAGCAAATAACAACCCAGTTAAGAAGCACCAAAACGCCCAACTGCAGCCGCAGGACCCGAACCCTACAAAGTTGAATCAAACAACAATAAGCATCATCCAGTGAACAAAGAAGCAAACACCAACCAGCCAACCAGGAATGTCGGTGAAGAACAATATTGGCCAAATTCACTGCACACAAGATTGTATCAAAAAAATTGGAGGAAAATGTATTGTAACACATCTGTTAACCAAATATTTCAGGCTGTGAGACCTTTAAGGTAAAATTCAAACCTGGAAGGACTATCCAAAGGCTTGCCACTGTGTAAGAAATTAAGAAAGGTGTAGTTTTGACGGTTGGTATTTTTCAATACTGGGAGTGATCAAAATCCTCTTGCAGTCCATCTTTGTATGCGATTACTACGACCATAGAAGCGGGATTGTAATGTTGTCTTTGTCTCGTTCCTGATCACCAATTTTCGAACCAAAACCTACCTCCATCACACCCACAGTGATGCATAGGAAAAGGGAATTGTATTTTCCCTTCACATACAAAGATGTTATGCAAGAGGATTTTGACTCAGGCATCCCTGAGAGTCAAATTTCCCACCTACAAACTGCAGATAGCAACCAAAGCTAATCACGACACCCAAACTCGACCGTCAACGGGGAATGATAGAAGGTCAATGTTCCACACATAACCCAACTCCATCACAACCACAGTGACGCATAGAAAAAGGGAATCATATTTTCTCCTCACATACAAAGATGTTTTGCAAGAGGATTTCAACATAGGCATCCCGAGCAGTCAAATTTACCACCTGCAAACTACAGATAGCAATCGAAGCTAATCATGGCATCCAAACCCGCCCGTCAATGGAGAACGACAGAAGGCCAATGTTCGACACATAACCTACCTCCATCACATCAATAGTGATGCATCGTAAAAGGAAATCGTGTTTTCTCCTCACATAAAAAGATGTTCTGCAAGAGCATTTCAACTCAACCATCCCCAATAGTCAAATTTCCCACCTGCAAACTGCAAATAGCAAGCAAAAATAAACATGGCACCCAAACCCGCCCATCAATGGGGAACGACATAAGGGCAATTCCAATCGCGGTTGTAGAACCCCAAGCGTGCAAACTGCAACAAGATCAATAGGAAAATAAGAACAACAACAAAAAACAAATAAGAAATCAATGAACATGCCAGAAGAAAGCATGAACCAATGAACCAACAATGTCATTGAAGAACAATATTGCCCACATTGAATGTAGAGAACATTGCATATAAAAAAAAAACCGGAAGAAAATGTATTGTAACAGGCCTGTTAAGTAAACATTTAAGGCTATGAAGCATGTTAGGTAAACATTTAAGTCTGTCAGAATTGCTCTGTAAACATTTAGGAAAGAATGCAGTGTGGCAGGTCTCTTACATACGTAAAAAACATTTATAACATTAATAAAAAAAATTAGTAACAATAGTTCGAACAATAGAGCCTATGTAAGAAAAAAAAAATTATTCAAAGGACAAACTAATATGAAGTCAACTTATAAAAAATTGACTATCTATCTTCAAAACTTTGGATATCCAAACATTTCAAGAAAAAATAAAAACTCAGAAAGACCGTATATGATAAAAAAACTTTGGATATGCTAACATATCAAGCATTGGGAAAGATGGCAATAAGACCTCCAATTTGTTATCCAATCAGATCATGACAGATATGGTATTTTTTGTTATATAGAAATCAATGTTTTTACTTCCCTAGCTCCAACAATAGATATTATGCAAATATTTTTAATCAAAGGACAAACTAATATGAAGTCAACGAATTATCAATCGCTATAGTCCCTCTATGCCTTCGGCAGGGACTAATAATGATACAAATGAATACATAAATATGTGCTTCTCTTTATGGCTTGGAGGGTTTATATATTGCATGATTCAAAAATCTATAAAATTTATGATGCTAAACTAACTAAAGAACTTTTTTTTGGTATTGTTATTGATTAATATTTATTTTAATGAATATTTTTATATTGTTATTGGTTTGTGCATTAATCTTGTTGGTCTTGTTATTAATTATTTTTTTTAACAAGTAGGTATTACATAAATTTGGTACTCATTTCACGTATTTTAAAATAAAATTCATTTCAAGTGGTATAATTAATTTATATCATTTCAAATCTTACAAAATTGATTCATACTTTTAATATTACTCACTTAGTTACACTAAACTTGAAACTTGTGAAACGCTATGTTAGGGTTCCAACATCGAACCCATGCGCGCATGTCGCCTTGAGTCCTTGTTGCGACCATGGAGGTCGAGGAAGGGGGCCCTCCTGCCCCCTCTTACAGCTCCATCATTTTCCCTAAGCAAGGCTTCAAGCACTTCAAACATCCACCCTTTGAGCTCCCTAATGAGCTGAAAAACATCCTTTGGGAGGATGAGTCATCGAAGAAGAAACCAATGGAGATTGACCCTGAATCAAACCATCCAAAAGTGGCTCGCACCAGGGAACCAGGAAAATGAATTCCACAAGCTCTTGTAGCACCCAAATATACTATCAACTCTCTAAGGATAGAAGACCGGAAACAATACATGAAGGATTTCACCCTGATAGGGAAATTCCTGGGACTATGGCCATCAAAAAAAGACTTAGTTAAATGGATTTAGCATTGGTTGAAGCCTAAGGGTCACTACGACCTCCAAACCAGATTGAAAGGATTCTTCACTATCATCCTGCATAACCTGGTGATCCAGAATCGGATCCAGGAGGCTTCCCAGGTCCATAAAAGGCTCAAAACTAAAACGTTCTCGGAATCCAATGAGACCAATTCCATTGCGACCGGCTCGTCGTGTGGATTATGTCCATATATTTACTTCCTCAAACGGATGCTATATATGAGAGTTATCACACTCTGAACCTTTAACCAAACAGGGAAAAAGTCAAGCAGGTCAACAGTAAAAAAAATCAACACTTACATCATATTGATGTCATCATGCACAAAGTTGGCAGGTCGTATGACTGACATGGCAGAGATTTCGTACAGCTGACATGGACCAAAGGAGGTGACACGTGTCACCACTGGAAGGGTGACACATAGCATGCTCGTACAAGTGCCATGTGGACCTACCATACGATGACACGTGGCGAGTATGGACGTTGACCGAGCAAACAAGTGTGTTGATGTGGCGATTGTTGACTGGGCACAGGGAAGATTCATTAAGAGGTTGACAAATGGAATTTTTCTCCAGCGAATTAGGAGGTGCCATGTTGCCCAGACTTAGTCTGCCACATGGCACCGTGTGGTTGGTCATTTGGTTCATATGAAAAATTATTTGGAGCTCATGGGGTTCGACCACTAAACCAATTGGCCGAAAAATGATTTGAGAAAGTGTCGAATTACCATTGCGCCAAAGGCATGACTTATATTATCAAGCCCACATGTTTATTTTTAAAGTGTATTTGTATGTATGAAGGCCGAAAGAGGGTTAGGGCCAAGCCCCAACCCGTGGGCATATTATATGTTTATATGACCACAGCTACTATATGCGGGTGCTCCTCTATACATTTCTAACCATGGTGTGGCCATTATAACTAAAGGCTTAAACCTTGGTGCCTTCGTAGCATCATTCCACAATACAAATCGGGGCTATAACCATGCTGGGCGCGTTTGGTAGGCGTGGTCCCATGTGAAAATGCCATGTCACCATCAATTTCGAGAAAGGGGTTGGCGCTTGGCCACCTATTAAACCATATGACCAAGTTCAGAGGGGGCGCATGCTCAATTTCAGGGCTTAACCCATATTTGTCTCCAAAGTGGGTTTTATACTTAGGCTTGTGGATTTTTTATTGATTTTATGCTTGTTAATGGAGATTTTTGCCCATTATTAGGGGATATTGGGCCCTTTTTGAGGCCAGATCTTGGGGGGAAGTTGGGAGATGATAAACAACTTCAGATATATATAAACTAGGCTTTCTTGAGGCCATGAAGGGGGATTCAGAGCAGAGTTGTGCTGAAGGAAAGCCAAGCCAAAGCCATTTTTATGTAGGGAAGTTGTTGAAGAGCGTACCTTTGCGGGCCATTTCTAAGAGCTTCGTTCATCTAATTTGAGTGTTGTTTCTTATGTTGGATTCATGAGATCTGGTAGAACATGACCAGATCAGTCTTGTAACCTTTTGACACTATCATTCTTCACTTATTGAGCTTCGAACGGAAATAAGCAAAGCCCACCGAGACAAGGCCCAGAGATGTAGGCAAGATTGTCGAACTCCGTTATCACATTTGTGTTATGGTTTGTTGTTGTTTATTGATTCATTTCAGATCTGCACATGTGTATATGGCTTTCATAACTTCTCATATCTTCTTCCTCTTTCATTAAGCTTCCTAATTGGTTAAACAATACATGCATAATAACTCAACCATAGTCATGTAAAAGATCTTTTTGGATCACCTGGAGGATAGAAACCGATATCTTCGAAGGAGGACCGTAATTTTACAACTCGATAGGTCTTTTCCTTCATTTTTGGATGGAAAATTTCATCCCAGAAAAGGAGGACTTCACGCATGCACCGGTCTGGCTCAGATTGTACTCGCTACCTCAAGAGTTCTAGCTGGAAGAAATACTCGCAGGCATCAGAAACATGATTGAAATCTATGCCAAAGCTTCGGAGAAAACAAAACAATGAAGGTACACTTCTTATGCTCAAATTTGTGCTTACCTAAATATCTCCAAACCACTCCCTAACCCTGGACTACAAGGATGAAGAATGGTCTCAAACCTTGGATTATGAACACATCCCCTTCTGATGTCAGAAATTCCATGAACATGGCCATCTATTCTGTGACTGCCCCATAAATAACCCCAACAAGTCAAATCCTAAGGATCCCGACAAAACCAAGGATGGATTCACCCAGGTCACGAGATGACGTAGGCATCCAGCCAAAAGAGTGGCTCCACAAACCCCCGCTAGACCCTCAACTAGTGACTCATTCGAAGCCCTTCAGACCGCGTCAGAAATTACCATCATTCCCTCCAACCCCCTAACAAATCCCTCAGTCCCAGCGCAAGTCCAGGGATCTCCAAAACCCATCCCACCTACCCCTGGATCCAGTCAAATACCTAACTCAAAGAACTCCCTTCCTGCAAATCTCGAATCGAAAATTGGAGACCCTGACATAGATCTAGAAGATGAGGAACTGACAAGAATAGATATGGTACACCTAGAACAAGCCTACCRAAAACAATAACTCTACACTATACCTCTGGATCAACTATGCGAAGTCCATAAATTTTTCCTCAAATGTACAGCAGGAGGATCCGCCTATACTAATACAAATCTAGGAATACAAAAAGGAAGCTCGAAAGAATAGCGCAAACCCACAAAAGAAGAGAAAAAAAAGGCAGAAAACCAAAACACCAACTCATTCAAGATGTGGGAAATTTCCTAGTGAAGTCGGGCCAGATCCACCTGATCTCAGATAGATTTCCTCTCCTCCAACCCTCTTCATCCTCATGAAGATGTTATCCTATAATATAAGGGGTCTCAATGCATGAAGACAACAAGGCTTTCTCTGGGAAAGGATAATGAAGGAACATCCAGACATTATTCTCTTGCAAGAAACTAAATGCGTCGGAGAGGAAGCTTTTCAAATTCTTAAAAAAATTTGGAAGAAAGATAATTTAGTGGAAGTTGATGAAAAAGGCGCAATAGGAGGGCTCATCGTACTCTGGAACCCTGCCATGGTACTGATGGAAGACTTCTTCTCCTCCTTATAGACCATCACATCCTCCTTCCGACTCATCGACTCGAACAAGTCAGGCTTTATCACGAATGTCTACGGCCCTGCAACCCCAGGAGACAAGGAATCCTTCCTCCATAACTTGGAATGAATTGCTAATCATATTGGCAATCAACGATGGATCCTTGGTGGATATTTCAATATGATAACAATCCTGCAGGAAAAGAAGGGGGTCACACGAAGATTATAAAATGACAGTGAGTAGTTCCACTGAATCATTGGTCTGTTGAATCTCATTGACGTAGAAATGGAAAATGGACCCTTCACCTGGTCCAATAGACGCTCAGGGACACAACATGTCTTCTGCAGGTTAGATCGCTTCTTAATCTCAGAACCCTTCATGTTGGACGACCTTTCTTGGAATGCCACTGTGATCGACACTCCAAGATCAGATCACTGGATGATACTCCTATCAATAAGCATCAGTGGAACCCTAGGAAGGAAACCCTTTCTCTTTGAAAAATTATGGCTGACACACCCGAAATTTCAAGCCAACATAAAAATATGGTGGAAAGAAGAAGCAATCGCAACATGCACTCCTATGTACAAATTTCAACAAAAGCTAAAAAACCTCAAGCAACAATTAAAGGCATGGAATAAATCCACTTTTGGCAACATTTTCCACGCTTAGGTAATCCTCAACCAACAAATTCAAGACCTTCAACAACAGATCCGAACACAAGGCCTCACCGATTCTCTAAAGGAGAAAGAATCCCTACTCAACAATCAGATGGTTGAAAGACAGGCGCAAGAAGAAATTCTCTGGAGACAAAAATCTTGTATCCAATGGCTCAAAGAGGGAGAAAAAAACACCAAATTTTTCCACAGATCGATGCTCCAACACCGACATACTAATCACATCACTCATCTTATCTTAGACCAAGGCCAAGAAATCCAAAAGCACGTAGACATAGAAAGGGATTTATTGTCTTACTACAAGAACCTTCTTACAGAACCCCCTATAGATCACACTCAGGCTATGGACTCAATCCTCAAGCATATTCCAAAGGGGGTCACCAATGAACAGAACGAGCTCTTGATGCATCCTATTACCCAAGAAGAAGTGGATCAAGCCCTTCGAGATACTCCGATAGGAAAATCCCTTGGGCCTGATGGGTTCACATCAGACTTCTTCCATCATTGTTGGGATATCATTTGAGAAGAAGTCCGGTAAATTATAGAGGATTCCAGAAAATCTGGGCAGGTCTTACAAGCCCTCAACGCCACCTTCATCACTTTCATTCCAAAAGAGAACAATGTCACCTCCCCAACTCACTTCTGACCCATTACACTCTGCAACGTGATCTATAAGCTTATTATGAAGGCCATAGATAAGCGTCTTAAACATATCACGTCATTCATCATCTCTCCGAAATAGTCAGGGTACGTGGAAGTCAGACAGATCTTGGACAACATCATTCTGGCTCATGAAGTAATCCATTCACTTCATTCGACCAAGTCTCCTGGTATGCTTCTAAAACTGGATATTTCCAAAGATTTTGATAAACTTAGTTGGAAATACTTGAAATCAACCCTTCTAGATTTTAGTTTTGATCCATCTTGGGTCTCCTGGATCGTCAATATCACCTACTCAATCGTGTTCTCCATCCTGGTCAATAGCATCCCTTCCAAGCCTTTCTCTCCCTCCAGAGTAATAAGACAAGGGGATCCACTTTCACCCTTTCGCTTCATCTTAATGGCAGAAGGGCTGAGTCGAGCCATTAAAGAAGCCATCACAGATCACTCCCTCTCAGGACTCACCCTCCATGGAATCTCTCTGCCCATTTCGCACAGTCAGTTCGTGGAATTCACTCCATGATCAACCTTTTTTGTGATGCTTCGGGCATGGAAGTAAACCTCTCTAAATCCCAAATCTTCTTCTTCAACATGCCTATCTAGATCCAACGTCATATTCCACAACTYTTGGGGTTCACCCGAAGCATCCTCCCTTCCAAGTATCTTGGCATCCCCCTAATTGATAATCTGCTAAGAAACACTTCTTGGGAAGATCAACTTTCCAACTTCAGGAAAAAACTGGCCTCTTGGACTTTTCTCTCCCTCAATCTGCATGGTCACCTCATACTCCTTAAGTCTGTACTTCAATCCCTCCTGATCTATGCTTTCTCGGTGCTTGCGGACCCAAACGTTATCCTCATCACTCTAATAAATATTCAAAGGAGCTTCCTATGGAAGGGATCCAAAGAGGGACGCAAATTGGCCTTGGTCAATTAACAAAAAACATGCAGACCAAAGTATGCAGTGGGATTTGGTCTCAGAGACCCCTCTATCCTCAATAAAGTCCTCAGTGAAAAAATATGGTGGAATGGTTAAAAATGCTACAATACCTCTGGGCGCGTCTCTAGAGGAAAAAATCCACACCTTCCACACCAGAAAAAGAACTAATCAAATGGACAGTGCCCTGGATCTCTCATCTGGAATGCAACTAGGCATAACAAGGGGATGATAACAGATTACGTTTTCTGGGAACTGCAAGGTGGGACCTCGACCCTCTTCTGGAGTGACTTCTGGCAACAGCTTCTGATGCTAGACAAAGATCCCACTCTGCGTACTTTTATCCCCTTAATGACAGGTGCAGGCCTCCAACAAGTTGTCGACTTCTAGATTCCAGAAGACAACAGAGACACCTGGCGCAAATGGAAAAACACCCACGAAGAGCTACACATCCCACTTGAGGTAAACCTTCAACCACTGCTCAATCAACTAAAATCTAGGAGAATATTAAACCAACAAGGGGAGGACATCCTAAGGTGTTGCCACTCCAATATTGACACCTTCAACCTTCAAGAAGCCTATTTTCTTAGCGTTGGACATAACTCCCTCCCAAAAGAAGCAATATGGAACAAAATCTGGGGCGCAAATATCTAGCCAAAAATCAACACCTTCCTTTGGTTAACGTCAAACAACAATATCCTCACCTAGGACAATCTAATGAAAAGAGGCTTTACAGGCCCCTCCTGGTGTCACCTTTGTTGTAATGAGGAGGAGACTCAGAACCACCTTCTCAATATTTTCTCCTACAACTCGCATCTTTGGGACCAATGCGCCAACATCATGAGAACCTCAGATAGGAATCGTCAAGGTATCAGGGAAATAATGGAGGGATGGTGAGATTCAATTTTCCAATCTCCCATCCTAAACATAATTTTGCAGCTTCTACCTGGATTTATTCTTTGGAAGATTTGGAAATAACGGAATCGTAGAATATTCAAATCCTCCTCCCTTAACTGGCAAGAAGTCTAGGATAAAATTAACTCCAACATCAAGGAAACAATCAACTTGCACCCCTGAACAGATCATGATTGGAACTGCTCGACAAATGAGCTCATAATCCTCAATGCTCGACAACTCCATCTCTCCCCCTCTCTCTCATCCCCCCTTCTAGGTAACACTTCTAAGATCATCCCCTCCCATTGGGAGGCTCCGCAAGTTGGGTATCACAAAATAAATTTCGATGGAGCCTCCAAGGGGAATCTGAGACTCGCAAGTTATGGGGCAGCCATACGCAAAAACAATGGATATATCCTCCACATATCATCTAGGAACTTGGGCCATAACACCAACAATGCAGCGGAAATATGGGGCTTGCTCAGAGGTCTGCAAGCGGCCAAAGAGCAAGGGCTAAACCTCCTTATAGCAGAAGGTGATTCACAAATAGTCATTAACCTCCTCTCTCATCTCCTAAATGGTGCAGATCTGGAGAATATATCCCCAAGATGGAGACTTCTAAATGGGATGATTAGAATAAAGTCAATCCTTCAGCCACAGTGGGTTATTATTCCCTCCCACGTTCATAGAAACGCAAATCAAGTAACAGATATATTGGCAAACTTTGGGGTAGACCTGCAGGAAGGATATTTCTTCTGATCTCCACACTCATCTCCTACTCACCCCTTTGTGATCACTTGCAGAAACATGGCTCACAACAAGGACCAGCCCCCAGATGGGATGAGATTGGACATGAAGGATGGATGGCCAGACGGGCGGACACTTGGCCACATCTCTTGCCACCTCGAGCCAGCGCAGCCCGCACTCACCTCCACCATTAATCCATGCTTTTAATACCTTGGCCACAACACCTCTGCATTCATTTGAACTCAGACCCCTTTAATGGAATGGCGCGCTAGTTTGTGGGAGAAGTAATGGCTATGGACTGGTTGAAGGCCTAGTCCCATCATCTTGTCAGGTTCAATGGATTTAGGCCAACACTGAGGAAATCCATGTCTCATTCGAACCTACAGCATCCCGAGCCTTGGCCTCCTCCTGCAAATTGTTCAATTTTCTTCCCCGAGCTCTATTTTTCTTAGCGCTCTCAACCCTCTGCGCCCAGTACTCTTTCTCTAGTCAGCTATTGCTTTTGGCTCTAGTTCAATTCGTGTACTTTGAACAACAATTCCCATGCTCTCCTACTTAGGTTTCCAGTGTTTTTCCTAATGTCGTGACTTCGAGGTAAATCAAAATGAGGGGTGGCATGGTACACTGCAAGAGGAAGAGGTTCGAGAGGGTGAGGCAGGCAGGCTCTTCCAAGATTACCTTCAAACTTTGCATGTGCCTCCACCCCGGAGTGTCCCCTTGCTTCTTCTAGTGTCATCTCCCTGAACCAGTCTCTCGAACGGGCCACTAGTCCAGGTATACCTCCTTTGTCTTCTCCTTACGCCAGTCGAGTCGAATGGTTAAACAGTCGGGGAAACTCCCTAGGCCTCGTGCCAAATCTCAACCCATCACCCCCCGCTAGCCTTCTCCTCCCCCTCCTCCACCCTCTGATCCCCTTGTTCTGGTAGTCCCTTTATCTTCTCCATCCTCTCCCCTCCCTCTCTTGACTCACCCACCTCTTCCTCGGATTTACCTCCACCCCCTCCGCCCTCTCCTATTTTCACCCATTGCGCTGGGAAGGAAGCTCTCAAGGACTCTTTGGATGCCATTAAGAGAGCAATTGAGGACGTCAAAGGCACCATTAAGGAGATGCAACACAAAGAGTAAGAGTGTACTCGTTGTGAGGAACACTTGATTACTCTTCTATAGGATCTCAGGCAAGTTATTTCAGACACAGGTGCAATAAGTAGGGACACCGCACAATACCAAAGGCACGAGCAGAGGCTCGACCCCAGCTCTGGATAACTTCTTCTTGCGCAGGTTTCCCATGTTTTTATGCATCTAGATAGTATATCTCACAAGTTCTCTTCCCTACGTGGCTTCTCAATCCTAGAATTTTACAGTTTTATCTCATTTCAATTTTGTGTTTTCGGCATGGACAGTCTAGGAGAAAGTATATTCTCCCTGCGTTGCATACTAGATCTAGTTTTGTACATTTTAGGTTTATTACAGTTTTTCAAGTTTTGCATGGTTACGGTCAACTTTAATGGCCATGTGGAAGCATTGGTTTCCCACCAGGGAAATGCTGCCACAACCTCTTGGGATAGTATGACAGTTGTAACTCTTATTGCTTAGTCAGTTCTAATACAAATTCTGACTTACAAAAAAATAAAAATATTACTCACTTAGTTAACAATTTATACATATTATAAGGAATAATATATATCAAAAGGATAACTACTAGTATTTTTTTAATGCAATTATATGTGTGTGTGTGTGTGTGTGTGTGTGTGTGTGTTTTGAATGAGAGTAATACTTTTCTGTGATTTGTAAATCAGGTAAGTAGGTTCTCACTTTGATTCAAGTTTAATTTAAAATATATTTATAATTTAGTAACATGTGAAAATTAAAGAGATATATAATAATAATAATAATGTATTTTAAGGTCACAACCAAACCATGCACAAAATTGGTGTATGAGAGCCCCTTATTTGTGGGACAAGGGACCCCCTTCTCCCAACGATTGCACTAGTAAAGTCTAAGGAGGTATACTATATATATATATATATATATATATAAGTAAAAGTTGATTTTAGAGATAATAATTGTTATCATTATTATCAATTAAAAAAATATTTCCACTTTTAAAGTCAATCCAAAATAAAATTTGTTATTTATTTTCTCTTCATTTCAATATGATCACTCCACCACCTATTCCAAAACCTCATTTGGTTGGGGGGGTGGGGGGGGAAAAGTCACCCTAGAGAGCCTTTACAAATATATGGAATCATCAGAAAAAAGGAGAGAAGAAAGAGATGTCAAACTCCAAATAGAGTTAGAATCATTAGAAAAAAAGAGTGAAGAAAGAGACGTAAAACTCTGAATAGAGTTAGAGGCAATGCTTGATAATAAAAAAATAAAGTCTTCGAAGAAACCATTCAAACTATGGAGGATAGATTTTCAGGGTTCAAGAGCCAATTGCAGACAATGGAGGAAAGAATTCAAGAAATGAAAAAAAAAAAAAAACAATCAACCCAAGAAGAAGCGGTTCAAGAAAATCGCAACATGAAAGATAGGATTAAAGAGCTAGAAGAAAAACTAACCAATGATTTGACCCTCAATAGTCTAGAAAACATATTGGATATCAAACCCATCAAAGAGGAAATGAATATGATAATCGAACTTGACCATGAGCGTAATAAAAGAGCTTTGAACCTCATAATTTTTGGTATAAAAGAACAACAAGAGGAGGATATGCTAACAATAGTAAAAGAAGAATTAAAAAATAAATCACAAATTGAAACAACTTACCTCATAGAAGCAAAGAGGTTAGGAAAATTAATTGATCACAAAGATGGGTTGATATGTGTCAAAGTAAGTTGTAATGATCATAAATATAGCATACTAAGTAAATCTCTTAGCTTAAAAGGGTCGGGAATATTTATAAATGAAGACCTCATTCTCAAAGTCCAAGCTGAATTAAGGAAGGAAGTTCAAAAGGTAAAAGAAGCCAGTAAAGAAGGCAAATGGGCAATAATTATAAATTGAAAATCTATTGTTAGGGATAGAGACCAGAAGGATAATAATAAATAGGAATTCTTGACACTCACGATCGTGTTTTGGAACTGTTGTGGCTTTCCATGGCGTAAAGGTCCTATGATAAGTTGGATCCCGAGTGATATTGATACTATTTGTTTAGTTGAAACTTGGGAGCATTAAGAGTATAAGGTCCCTAACATAGAAGTATTTTCCTTGTGGCCAACATGGAACAAAAATTCCTACCTGTAATGGCCCTATCGTTATGTCAACACAACGACAACAAAACAGGTAAAACTTTTCGGGTTTTTTTTTTTTCCGCCAAGAAATACACATCAATTAAACGTGATGCAAGAGAAATCAGAGGTACAACTCATCAAATACCAACATTAAGGTCAAGGCACAAGATCAAGCAATTTCACAACGAATCATCATCACGTGAAATTTCAATATGCCAGCAGTTCACATGATCGATCTCCATCACATACATTCCAATTACTAAATCCATCATACAATGACATAAGGTAAGGCGCGGTGTAATTGGATTTATTCTATCATGCCAGAGTAAACAATTTCTATAACTAACAAGCATCCATGCAAACCACAACACACGGGTAAAAGTCAACTTTATTTTCATGGCGCAAAAGTACATCAATTCTAACTCAAGGCACAAGGGAACTAATCACATGATATTTACACGTCATCAATTCAATGCACGCCATAATCTATTAGCTGGATCGATGTACATCCATATGTAAACCAATCCGCAAGAAAACTTAATTACTAATCAATCGAGCCATGGAATAAGCTAAGGCACATGTAATTAACTTATTTATTCCCAAGGCGTAAGAAGATATCTACTTAACTTCAAGGGACGCGATTAAATCAATCATCGAATTCACAATATACAACATCAAAATCAAGGTACGCACACCACCTAGATGTCGGATTAACAACATTTTGACATCAATCATTGTGCGCAAGTGATCTAATTGCAAGGAAGTCGTACATTATCAATGCGACAATGCGTGCTAGTAATCTAAGGCGTAAACATTTACACATCAACTTAGTCCATAGAGCCAGCAATTTAAACACCTAAACACCAGCTTATACCAAGCGCAATAAGTTCAAAATTCCTTACTATCATACAACGTAAGTAAACAAGATGAACCACTCTAAATCAATCATGTTATTCAATGACATACGGTAATTACATTCATTACTTTTAGTTGCACAAGCCTAGGATCTAACCATCAATCCAAGCGCAAGAATCCAAATCCAAGGTCATCATGTAAAACATATATATCAGTGCACGTAAGGTTTAACTCAACATGTCCTATTTTCATGGTGGATTGAGAAATCCATCAATGATCATCTAAACAAATTCCAATCCATCGATAAACGCCCTTTTTATTTACTAAAAGATCACTAGATTGGTTTTTCAATCCCTGTCACAACTAAGTTGTCCTTGTGATTATCCACTAAGAAGGTCTCGCTTGGAAATATCATTATTCATTTGCACACCCAAGATACTATAGTAGTAACTGAAATTTTTAATCTCCACAGTTCTAATTCTGAAGGTAAGGTAAGCCGAAAGGAAATTAACTGGAATAAAATTTAAAGAAAATTAAACGGTATTCAATTAAACTGAAATTATCTTAGACTAGAAAATTAAATAAAGTGGAAGACTGGAATATAAACACATCGCTTTTGTCTAGAAATTACTAAAGTTGGAAAAGTGAGATACGGATCGTTGAGTGAAAGTAAACACGGGATGGAAATGCTAGATGTCTCTTCGCAACTCGTTGGTCATCAATATCGTTGGGAAAATGCAAAGCCTTGCAGCGATATTTGCTGCGTCGAAATATTGAAGTCGCCTAGCATCAGCAACGAATTTCGATGTTCCTAGAAGACTAGGTTTTTTGGGTCGCTGAGGGAGGTTACTGCGTGAGGGAAGTAACGGTCAGGATGTGGGGTGGTTTAAGTTTTCAAGGAATCCCTCCACACACAATGGAGATGTCACCACCAACGTCGAGTATTAATCTACGAGCCTTCAGTTCTTTCTTCAACTACAAGGAATAAAAACACAGGAAGGAAGGCATAGGTTAGCACAGAGGAGAGCCAAGAGACAGGCAGGGATTTGAAGCTGAAGGAGTGGATCCAGTTTCCACCACTGATGTTTTTCCACTAGGAAGGAATAAACGGTGCAACACTTACTTACTTGAAGGGTTTGGGTCAAGTAAGAACTGGGAAATATCGGACTTTGAGAGAGTGCCAACAATCAATCATATCACTGCAGCCCGAGATAAACAAAATCTATTTACTTGCAGAACAAGGGGTTCATACAACCCTGGATGCGATTAATTTCTTTAACATGTCACCTCTGAGAAGCTTGAACCAAGGGACCAAGCGAGGCATTCCTTGGAACTTCTCTGAAGTATTTACACCAGAGAGTAATCCTCTCAATAAATTATTTATTATTAGATGGAGAACATTGCATTTGTAAAGTTTAAGTCCAAGATAGCCAGAGAACACTTGTGACACTATCATGACGCTTTGCAACAAGTTTGATTTCCTTTTATCTTCTTTAAAAACAGAACAGTGAATTGATAAGGGTAATATGGGGAATTTAATCACCTGACAGCACCTGGATAATATGTTCTGAAGAGTCTAAAAAAAAATAGCGAGAGATATAACATCCTCCAGGCAGTCGTCGTGTCAATAGCCAAGATGGTGAGAGGAACAGACTTAGCTCGAGGAGGTTTGATATGATTTCTGGAAATGAAGATTTAAAGATTAAATACCATGCCGGAAAAATTTTAACACAAAATTACGAACGAAAGAATTAAAGGAAGGAAGGTGGATGTTATTAATAAATCTGCAATGATAACTTTGTGACCATGCGGAAATCAGAAAACACTGCATCGAGGGTTCCTACACACATCCAGTGGTCGGTCTTGTTACATCTGACCAACAAGGTTGCAGTGCCTTCAATGTCTAGATTCCTTTGGTTACGTTTGGGTTGTAAGGGAAGGTTTTGAACTCAAGGAACTTTGTGACTGTGCAAGGGGGACAACGAAGGGAGCTTCAACAAGGATTTTTATTTTTTTTTAATTGAAAAGGGAGACTATGTTAGAGAAGTTCCTTTTCATGTACACAAGCATCGACAACTAGAAATCTCTACCTCTATTTTGATACAATATATAGACTAAAAACTAACACTCATATAAATTTAAACCCCTGAAAATTAAAATCTTTGACAGAAACACAATAGCAATGCACATATAGAATTTAAATCTCATTGCGATCAATATTTTTATCAGAAATACAGTAACCATACATAGATAAAAATTAATCTTGTTGACATCAACCTTCAACAGAATTAACATCACCATACATAGATAAAATTAATCTCATTGCAATCAAATCATCAGCAGAAATACCGTAGCCATACATACATACATAAAAATTAAATCTCATTACAATCAATCTTCAAAAAAAATACCGTCGTCACACGAAGATGGAACTGGAGATGATCCTCTCAACTGGCGCTACTTCTGATCTCTCGCTTGCTAATCGTTGAGACCTCACCGGTACCTCCCAGCCAATGCTAGCGGTACTCTTCTTCCCCCCGAGCCGAAAATGGGCCACACACACAAACCCAGATAAATATCCATCTCCCAGCTCGCCTCACAAGGTCGAGCTACTACTCCCCTTAGAGTTGGGCATCCCAACTCCCATAAGAAAAATCAGTCAAGAAAAATTCGGCAGTGTAAGCTTCTGCCTACTAGTCGTGATTCATACTTCTCCTCCACCATCCTTTTAATAGATTTTTCTTAGTGATTAGTTTCCCAAACCCAAATTAGATTCTTTTCATTAAATTTAATTAGGATAAACCTCTCCCATATACATGTCACCCGATCCCTTAGTTGCACCAGAAAATCAATTTATTAATTAATTAAATTTTCCTATTTCCCTCACCCACCTAAAAGTGTTCCTAAAAACGCTCCTCGGTGTCCCTTTATTCCCTTAAATTTCTTAAATGACTGATGCACTTTTTAAAACCTAGTTGAGTTCACATTTAGAAGGTTTCAAAGACTAGATTCCCTACTATGTTAGACAATCCCCTTTTCCTCAAGTTTCCCCTTTTCTTCTAAGTTCAGATTTAACAAGTTTAGGTATAAAAAACAATTTACCCTTTTAATAATTTAATTTTTCATTAAAATTTTACTTTAATTATTAATGTTTGAATTGTATTTACCCCCTTCTTGTTACATGTCCATTTAGTTTTTTTTTTTGTTCACATGTTCTACTTAGACCTAGGTTTTAAATTCACTAGGCTTGGCGACATTTTTTTTTTCTAAGGGGAAAATTAGTTATTAAACTTTACTCATACCATTATTCATTTTAAGGTCGACCAGGTCCTAAAGAGGCATAGTTTTCTAGGTACTAGGTTTATTAACTTACAAGAGTTAAAATCACGACGTGTTCTTCAAGATGCATTATGTGTTCCAAGGGTGCCACTCGCTTGCATTCCGGTAGCATTTGCATGACGTGTCCTTCAAGACGCACTATGTGCTCCAAGGGTGCCACTTGCCTCTTGACTTATTTTGGTAGAAGTCAAACCCCTAGAGTCAATACTCCGTCAGGTGACCTTGTGGGAGACTAAGGGGCTCTAAGGAATAAGGACCCTTCCTTATTGCACACCCCTTAGAATCATCATGAGAGACTGTCATAGTCTGCCCTCATGACTTCGTGGATCTCTCGAACTAGGTAATCGTTAACCTACAGTTCGAGCCACGAAGGGAGTGCTAGTAGGCTCTGGAATGGCTGTTGCCACACCTCTCCCTCAATATCTCTGGTTGTTGTGTGTGACCCCTCTACTCCAAATGTGAGTCTGATTACCAAGTTATTGTCATCTTGTATCCATCAACAACATGTCAGCGATCCATAAACAACATCATATTATATCAGTCATATGTGACATATGCAATAACAAAAATACACAAATCATAAACAGTCCACTCCCTGACTCGATTCAAAGTCCAAGGAGGTTCATCGATGTCGTCGGCATCCTCAACCTATAAAGAGTCCTACACACTCATGAGAAACTAGTCAATAGTACCTGCCTATTCATAATAACATAACATAACATCATAAATCACAATCCCATTATCAGAATCCATAAGTGAAGCAATCACTCATATAATTAACTAGATCACTTGCATGCAAGTGTCCTCAAAGAATAAGTTACATCAGAAGTGCGTGCAAGAGAGGGATGTTACATACACACCCTCTTATTTTAAACTTCATCCCAAAGTTTTCACAGTACACAAATGCATAAATAAAGTATCTGACAATATCTTAATGTCTAGCCATCAAACCAAAATAGAAACTATTGAAGCATATCATATGCATCCTCCCAGGTATCTCAGTGTGGAATAAAATTTTCCTACTGGACCTAGACCCGATCAACAGTTTGATCCCATAGATGTCGAATGCAACGGTCCAGAAAGCGGATTGGTTCCTCCATGAGCACACCCTCACCCAACATCCACTAATAACTCAATTCAATCACATGCATAGGATCACTGACCTAAATTCGCACACATATACAAGATAAATATCGAGCAATGCCCCAAAGAATGAGGCATGGCTAGTCGTTAGGCCCTTCATAATTATGGTCGACACAATTGAGCATCAGCAAACCCTTTTGTCGATCATGCGCTTCATCCATCCCCTTTCTTATTATTTGTAAATGTTCTTTCAATTCTTGGATCGCTTATGCTCCTACCAGGACCCCATCCTCGAGTCGATCCCAACTCAAAGACATCTGACATGGTCTCCCATCAAGAAAATCAAATGGCACCATATTAATGGTTCTTTGATGGTTGTTGTTGCACACAAACTTGACTAGCAGCCAGAACTATTCCCAACATTTTTGTTGGTCCAATACACACATACGCAACACAACCTTCCAAAATTGGTTTGTTCCTTCGGTCAGCCTGTCTATATCAAGGACATGTTGTACTAAAGTTCAGTGGTGTTCCCAATCTGATCAAAATCTAGACCAGGGGTCAAATTTTAGCTCAAAAATAAACATTCTCGGAATTGCCTCAAAACAAACGTGAGCGTAGCCCTCGCCGTTGTGAACCCAACGCAACTCGTTTCGTCTCAAACGGACATCGGGAGCGAGAGATATCATGATCTGTCCAAATCGTCAAACAGGTAAAAAAAATGTATGTTGACTATGCAGTCCGTACAGTCTGTATGGATGTTGACGTGGCATGACCGTATGATGATGTGGAAGAGGTGGCGTGGCATGACCGTACGCTGATGTGCCATTTGATGTGGCATATTTTGATTAGCAGACGTGGACGAGTCAGTTTGTGACACGTGGCATCTTATGGTCAAATGGTATGGTGCCACATGGCCCAATCATGGGCTGCCACGTGGCACCCCTTTATTTGGTTTTTGGTTTGTAAAATTTTATTGGAGTCCCTGGGGTTCGACCCCCGGACCTCCCCATGGCATATAGTTTTCACAAACTCCGACCGACCAATGGGTCACACGTTGTTTCTTATTATATATGTGAGTTCAATTGTATTTCAATTTGAATTATGTGACCGTTGGCAGGGGGTCGGGTCGGGGCTTAGCCCCGGCCAGCGGTCATTTGATTGTTATGTGACCGTATACATATCGCGCGGGGTTTTAAAGTTTGCAAATATTGAACCCGTGGTTCTATGGTATATACCATGTGACCCTTTGCTATGTGTGCGCGCGGTTTACATATGGTTTGAAAAATAGTTAAAGTTTAAGCCCGTGGTTTTATGGTATTCCATATGACCATAACCGGAGCGCGGAGTGGGAGTTCAACGGTTTTGTAACCGTTTAGACTTTTTGCCTATACGCGTGGTCATATGACTCCTATATGCCCGAGTGCTTGGCGGTTAGGCGCTGGAGGTGCCCTAACCATCCTACAGTTTTCACAGTTATTCGTTTGTGCGCGTGTGCTGGGTTTAAACACAGATTTGGAGCGTGTTCTAGGTTCAAGCACACAGAGGTGTGTTTTGGCGAACCGGTTTCAGCAAGCTTGAAGGAAGAGGATGGGAGGAGGCCTATCTTTCTCATTGTTTGGTCGATTGAGGTGTCATAAAAGCCCAGCTAGGGGTTTTTGGACGTCCTGAATCCATTGGCACTATTATCAAGGCCATTTGAAGACTTATTTTGCAGGTTTTTAGATATTGAAGTTTCAACAAGCTCTAGGGAACTTGAATCCCTCATTGATTGAGGACATGTTTTGGTGAGCCTATGTTTGTTTTCTGTGATTGAATAATCATGTTTGGATAATAATTATGCTATGAACACATTAGGGCAGGTTTCAGAGGCTTTTCATGACTTTTACAGGTGTTTTTACCAAAGAGAAGCTCAGGGAAGCTTATGGCCACATGTAGAAGAGGTCATGCATGGATGAGCCATGATTCGTTTTCAGAGTTCTATTAGTCATTTTTGGGGTTTTTATGTGTTCTGATCCCAATGGTACAGTCCATTTTTCCATTTGAGTTAGGCAGCATCTTGTAAAAGAACTTTTGACAATTAATCCCAGAGAGCCAAGTCCATTGATGGGCTCAAGGAGATGTAGCCCGGGGGTGAACTCCTTTATCATGTTGTGATTGTTCTCAGTTTGATGGTTTATTTGCTGATTGTTCTGAGTTTGATGGTTTATTTGCTACAAGTTATGTTGCTATGTATTTATTGAAAGTACATATTTAACCATTTAAAAGAACATATCCTCACACATAAGCATTTACAAGAAGATACATGACCTTAACACATAAGTTTATATTGCATATTTTAACACATGAAGCAAGGTCCTGTAAAGTTTTATTTTCATGAAGTAGAGGGTGCTTTCATAGCATAACAAGTCAGCCTTCTATATTCAGATCAGGTGGTATCAGAGCACTAGTTTTTTTTGCTCATGTGTTTTCCATTGATAGCTTGAGATTTAGCTCTTGGTATTGTGCAAGTTTTGTGTTGAAGTTTGATATCTTGCAATGATGGAGGAAGATTCAAGCATTGATAGTTCTTATACATCTTCAAAATCAAAGTTCTTTGACAAAGATATGGTGAAGGAGATTCTAACCATGAGAGATTTGATGAAAGAGATGTGTGAAGATAAGGAGAGCATTGTCCTTGAAGAGCAGTTGATGGCCATGAAGAAGGAGAAAGACCAGCTTCTTGAAAGGTTGCATGAGATGGAGATTCAACTCCATGAGGCAAAGGAAACCCTTACCAAGTACAGGCATGAACATAAGGTATGCAATGTTAGTTTATCTTCTAATTCCTCTCAAGATGAATGTTTTGGTGTTTTTGAAAATCACACAAGAGGAATAGGGTCCAAGTTATTGTCAAACATGGGATATGAAGGTAGAGGTTTGGGCAAGCATGCACAAGGCATTGTTGAGCCTATTGTTGTTGAAGAGAGACCTAAGTATTGTGGTCTTGGATATGAATGAATAGATGGAACAAATTCCAAAGTCGAAGAGACAAGGGAAAAAGTTCCAAGAACAAACTTTGTTTCAAGTTCACCTCCTCAAGAAGGCTTTAAAGGTGAAAGTTCAAGAACTTTTGTTGAAAGTTCAATCCCTCCAGCATGCAAGGCTTGTGTTCAAGATGAATGCAAATGTGTGAAACAATAAAGTTGTGACAGCAATGAGGACAAGAACA
>SNQJ01S0010869.1:426866-461772 GCA_010110895.2 Picea sitchensis | reverse complement strand
TTGCAATATAAAGATTCATTTAATAATATTTGTAATATTAAGTGGATGCACAAATTACAAGGTTCCCTGTATAATGTCATTTGACTTGTTATTAGACTTAATTCCACTCGTGCCTTTTCTCTAAATTGAAATTAAGGGATATATATGATTTTGAATTGCCCTTCTATGTTGTCAAATTAGGACAAAGGTTGCCTTACATTTCTATATAAATTGATATTTCTCGCACTATTGACTACAAGGTGAACATTTCAAATAAGTCCTTTTATTACCTTTTCTACCTTATAATTCTGACTTCCTATTTTTTTGGGTCAACCTTGTAGGAAAATATAATTAGGTTGGCACATGATTATTAAGTTTTAACTTGATCAAACTCGCCTTTAATTAGGGATAGGATGTGCTTCCAAACTTGGTCGTCTAATACCTCCGGTTTTAAGAACCATTTTTCATCCATTTGTCCAGTCTATGTGTCAGTTTATGCCAAGTCCACTTGGCAATGGTCTTTTCACCATTGATTTAAGATCGAGGTCGGATTATTGCTTCATACGAACTAGGCCGAGGTCAGTTCATTGCTTCATATAGACTACATTGCGGGTTCCAGGGTTTCTCTCGCTGGGAGGCCGTAGGGTTCGACAGATCCAGAGGGCGANTTTGTGCACGTGTGCTGGGTTTAAACATAGATTTGGAGCATGTTCTGAGTTCAAGAACACAGAGGTGCGTTTTGGCGAACCAGTTTCAGCAAGCTTGAAGGAAGAGGATGGCAGGAGGCCTATCTTTCTCATTTTTTGGACGATTGAGGTGCCGTAAAAGCCCAGCTAGGGGTTTTTGGACGTCCTGAATCCATTGGCACTGTTATCAAGGCCATTTGAAGACTTATTTTGCAAGTTTTTATCCATTGAAGTGTCATCAAGCTCTAGGGAACTTGAAGCCCTCATTGATTGAGGACATGTTTTGGTGAGCCTATGTTTGTTTTTTGTGATTGAATAATCATGTTTGGCTAATAGTTATGCTCTGAACACATTAGGACAGGTTTCAGAGGCTTTTCATGACTTTTACAGGTGTTTTTGCCAAAGAGAAGCTCAGGGAAGCTTATGGCCACATGTAGAAGAGGTCATGCCCGGATGAGCCATGATCCGTTTTCAGAGTTCTATTAGTCATTTTTGGGGTTTTTATGTGTTCTGATCCCAATAGTACAGTCTGTTTTTCCATTGGAGTTGAGCAGCATCTTGTAAAATAACTTTTGACAAATTAATCCCAGAGAGCCAAGTCCATTGATGGAGGCTCAAGGAGATGTAGCCCGAAGGGGGGTGAACTCCTTTATCATGTTGTGATTGTTCTGAGTTTGATGGTTTATTTGCTGCAAGTTATGTTGCTATGTATTTATTGAAAGTACATATTTAACCATTTAAAAGAACATATCCTCACACATAAGCATTTACAAGAAGATACATGAACATAACACATAATTTTATATTGCATATTTTAACACATGAAGCAAGGTCCTGTAAAGTTTTATTTTCATGAAGTAGAAGGTGCTTGCATAGCATAACAAGTCAGCCTTCTATATTCAGATCACAATGCCTCTTGGGACTAGTCCAAATTGTCTTTCAATCACCGATTCCTTTATCGAATACGATTATTTTGGTGCGTCTGGAAGTCTCAAGATCTTGCTAATACAACTCTAGCTATACTTGGCTCCCGATGCGTCGTACGCACAAGGACAAAACGTGAATTCTTTGTCAGAGTGTCACTATCACGACAATCGATTTGTGCCTCCTTGTTGTCAGCGACAATTCAATAGTGAAGTCCGTCGAAATGACCTATCATGTTGATTCCCAAATACCAGGGGGTCGTAGCAATCCTCTCGGATGTCTATGTTCAGCCTTCACCTGCCGACTTTCTAGACATATCGCCACGTAGTTGAAGATGACCGCCTTTATCCCTTCAAGAAGAATAAGGGCTTAAGGTCGGTCCTCATCCTCATGAATTCTAGATGAGCCATGTACACTTCTCTATGAGCTTCTCATAAGTTCAAAAATTCTCAATTAGTCATTGGGATGAAATAATTATGGTTATTATAGCTCAAATATATGTCGTTGTCCATTGTATATCCCTCAATTTTGGTACCAACATGGTGTCTTTCCCTAAAAATTCCTTACCCTCTTTATATTGGTCAGTGTCGCGTTGTAGTTAGAATCTTTTCAAGTAGATTTGTTGAAGAGGTATCACTGAAAATATGTAATGTTCTTGACTTGACTAGTCTAGGAAATGTTGCTAAATGTAGGATCTATTGTTTACAACATATAAATGATCATATAAATAATAAATGCGACAAAGGACTGCAAAGTTTATATTATGATATCTCTATGGATTACAAAGGCCGAATGAGGCCGAATAAACTGACAATACTTGACTAGATCAACAGACAAAGGATCTTAGCCGAAATACAAATAAGCAACTGCGGCTGAATAAAATAACAACACTCGGCTAGATCAAAAGACAAAAGTATCTTAGCCAGAATACAAGTAAGCAACTAAAAGATAATACCCAAAATATGGGAGCATTGTGGAATCAATGAAGAATGATGGAAGACCTGGATGATCTTCTCGGTGACTAGGGTGTGTCTTTCAACACCAAAATCAGCCAACTGGTGTCTTCCTCCTGGAATACATTGAACTATCTCTCCTAAGATGTGCCTCTTCTCCTCAATGACAATTCATAATCTGCATAATGTTGAATTAGGTCACTAGCCCTTCCTTTATAGCTTTCCAAAACCCTAAATCATGCTAAAACCCTAATTCACTGTTGACTTCCAAAACCCTAAATCACTGTTGAAACCCTAATTCACTGTTGACTTCTATTTTTAGCTCGTAATGACTTAAAAGTGGTTTTAACCCTTTTTAGCTCAATGTCACTTTCTGAATATAACACCTGTGACTGGAGTGACCTCTAATAACCCTATTTACCCCTCTTTGGCCCTGGCTATAGTCTAACGGGGAAGTTTAGACCATTAAGCCTCCTCTCTAGAGCTCCTATTTGGAAAGGGACATTACAAAATATGTGTGGTCTCTGACTCAACACGTCTGCCACTATGTTCATTGTTCCTTTTAAGTAGGAAATCTCAAAATCATAATCGATAAGCAGTTCTGACCAATGTCTTTGTCGTGCGTTCAAGTCATTTTGTGTAAAAAGGTGTTGTAAATCATAGTGGTATGTTTCTAGTTTGAATTTTCATCCACTCAGGTAGTGTCTCCACACTCTCAGGGAATACACAATCGATAACGACTCCAAATCGTGCATCGCGTAGTTATTTTCATGCTTCCTTAACTTCCTCTATATGTAAGCGATCACTCTACCATCTTTCCTCTGACTCCGTGTAAGACTTCCATGGATGCGTCAGTGAATACCAAGAATCCCCCGTCCACGCTAGGGTATTTTAGTATTGGCGTTGTCGTCAACAACTCCTTGAGCCTTCGACATGCTTCAGGGCATTTCTTGGTCCACACAAACTTCATGTTCTTCTTCTGCAATTCTGTAATCGGATTTTCTATCTTTGAAGAACCCTCGACGAACCGTCAATAATATCTTGCTAAAACCATGAAGCTACACACTTCTGGGACATTCTTCGGCTTAGGTCACTACACAATAGCCTCTACCTTCGTTGGATCCACAATGATGCCTTCGCCGGACATAACATTCCTTAAGAAATGAGTCCTCAATAGCTTTGTGACCACTTCCCGTAGTTTGTTCTCTCGCAACGTTGTAGTACCAAGCGTAAAAGTTTGTCTTGATCTTCCATTATCTGAGAAAATAATAAAGTGTCATCAAGGAATACTCAATGGTAGTCAATCAGAGTCTCCACAACCCATCCTTCTTTCGTATGAAATTAACAGGAGAAACCCAAGGCGATACACTTGGACGTATAAGTCATAGGTCCAACAACTCATTCAATTGCACTTTCAACTCATGTAACTTAGGGGTTGACATCCGATAAGGCCTACTTTCCATCGGTTCAGTTCTAGGTTTTAGGTCAATGGTAAATTGCATCTTGGCTTCGGGTGGCACACCTGGTAACTCTTCATGGAATCACGTCCGCAAACTCTCGTACTACCGGAAGGTCTTCTAATCCTTCCATCACACCATTGACATTCGGCACTAAGTATGCATATAACTTGCATCATTGTGTTTTCTCTCTTATAGCTATAGGGAATAAATGAACCTTGGGGATACTCCTCGTTTTCTGCCTACAATCACACTTCTCTTTTCCTTCATCGTCGGTTCAACTCAACCACTTCGCCTCACTGTTTGAGGATCGCATCATGTAATTCCAACCAGTTCATACTTATCGTGTCATCATAATATATTAAGTTAGTGATGTAGGTCAGACTTCGTTACACTATCCCCTGTTGAAGTGACAGTTCATACCCCTTCCTCCAACCATCCGGTTGGCACCCGAAGTCATAACGTCGAATCTAAACTCATCCTATCTATTTCCCCTACCTAAATCCATTCAACGTGGTACATAATTAGAGCTCTTCATAGCACCGGGGTCTAACCAATACTAAAATTTCATTTGGTGATGGCACCTGATGCCTCGAGCACAGTGGATTGGTGCTTGGCCTGGCGTTTATTTACTGCGGTCATGAATCCTATGGGCCTTGTCCATCTCCTCCACAATAGTGTGTCATGTTGACTCTGCCACACTGGCCCTTTCAACCGGAAAGTCTTGCTAGTATGGTGACTTCCCACATGTCCATCGCCCACCTCCAGTCCAGTACTCCTAGCCCTAGAATAGAAGTTGTTGGCCCACCAGCCTAAGATCCTGGTATGTTTTGCTGACAAGCCTAAACGGTGGCTGCTAGTGGTGTTGTCACAGAGGCAGTGGTCCCCTGTCGGGAGCCCTCTGTCAAAGGACCTATCGTCATGGTGTCGTTAAAAAGGGTCCTATAGACGTATCTTGATACCAAGATGTCTTGTCTGGATGACGTCTTATTTTGTTGCGCACCAGATGTTGTCAGTCTGGATGGTCTTGTAGGAGTCCTGACCGAACTCCCRTGGTCAAATCTTCCTTATCTAATAGGCCTACTGGACTGCATCGTGCAATGTCCAGGCATTTATACCCTCGCCTTCGCACGATGCTATAGTTAATGCCACACACGAACTCATTGACCTCATCTTCTCYGTGTTCAAATGTGGGGAATACCGGAGTATCTTCATGAATCTGACCTCAAATCTGGCACCGTACGACCACCTATTTGCAAGGTGTGGAGCTCATCGATCTAGCGCTCAATGAGTTCCTTTGAAAATAACTTATCCTGAAACTGTTCATCAAACCATTTCCATAACACGGCTCTGAAAGCCATGTTTAACTGAGGTAGGAGTGTCTTCCACCTTAGAAGAGCGCTCCCCTTTAGTTAAAGATCATCATGCGGACCTTCGTGCTAGAGGTTGTAACTGCGAAGTGTGAAGCACATTGCCTTGTTCTCCATCCATGCCTCGACGGATGAGCCATCTGTGGCACTCATGAACTTGGGAACTTTACCCTCTCAAGTTTTCTATGAAAGCTACCAGTACTAGCTAGGGCGCTTTGTGGATCCTCAGGGGTATAGGCACCCTGGCCTTATCTCATAACAGACGGTTAGTAAAGGCCTCTGACATTTCCCTGGAAGGACCTTGTCAGACCCAAAGCATATTACACGACAATCCGCTCATGCTCAAGACTTTTTCTTATCCCTGGGGGTTTGGACCCCTCTAGCATGGGTGCTACTGGAGGCGTCGCGCCTACTTCCCTGGTACCACGTCGTGAATTTCTGCAACATCCTTTAGTTGCAATGACCGAATGGACAGGTTAAAATTTTAATTAGCGCTAAGTATTAGTCAAGGGTTTAATTCAGTGGAAGGCGTGGCTATACGCATTCGCGGGGTTGAACTGACTCTGATACCATATGTAATGGCCCTATCGTTACATCAACACAATGATAAAACAACAGGTAAAAATTTTCCTTTTTTCTCTTTCGCCAGGAAATACACATCAATTAAACGTGATGCAAGAGAAATTAGAGGTACAACTCATCAACTACCAACATTAAGGTCAAGGTGCAATATCAAGCAATTTCACAACGGATCATCATCACATGAAATTTCAAGATGCTAGCAGTTCACATGACCAATCTCCATCACATACATTCCAATTACTAAATCCATCATAAAATGACATAAGGTAAGGCACGGCGTAATCAGATTTATTCTATCGCACCAGAGTAAACAATTTCTATAACTAATAAGCATCCATGTAAACCACAATGCGCAGGTAAAATTCAAATTTGTTTTCATGGCGCAAAAGTACATTAATTCTAACTCAAGGAGCAAGGGAACTAATCACATGACAATCACACGTCATAAATTCAATGTGCACCATAATCTATTAACCGGATCGGTGTACATCCATCAGTAAACCAATGCGCAAGAAAACTTAATTACTAATCAATCGAGCCATGGCATAAGCTAAGGTGCATGTAATTAACTTATTTATTCTGAAGGCACAAGAAAATATCTACTTAACTTCAAGGTGCGTGATTAAATCAATCATCAAATTCACAGTATACAACATCAAAATCAAGGTACGCACACGACCTATATGTCATATTAACAACATTTCAACATCAATCGTTGTGCGCAAGTGATCTAATCGCAAGGAAGTCGTACATTATCAATGTGACAATGTGCGCTAGTAATCTAAGGTGTAAACATTTACGCATCAACTTAGTCCATAGCGCCAGCCATTTAAGCACCAAATTATACCAAGTGCAAGAAGTTCAAAATCCCTTACTATCATACAATGTAAGTAAACAAGACGAAGGACTCTAAATCAATCATATTATTCAATGACACACGGTAATTACATTCAATACTTTTAGTTGTGCAAGCCTAGGATCTAACCATCAATCCAAGCRTAAGAATCCAACTCCAAGTTCATCATGTAAAACATATAAATCAGTGTGCGTARRGTTTAACTCAACATGTCCTATTTTCATGGTGAATTGAGCAAACCCTCAATGATCATCTAAACAAATTCCAATACATCGATAAACGCCATTTTTATTTACTAAAAGATCTCTAGATTGGTTTTTCAAACCCTTCACAACTAAGTTGTCCTTGTGATTATCCACTAAACAAGCCCCGCTTGGCAATATCATTATTCATTTGCACACCCAAGATACTCTAGTAGTAACTGAAATTTTTAATCTCCACAATTCTAATTCTGAAGGTAAGGTAAGTCGAAAGGAAATTAACTGGAATAAAATTTAAAGAAAATTAAACAATATTCAATTAAACTGAAATTATCTTAGACTGAAAAATAAAATAAACTAGAAGACTGGAATACAAACACGTCGCTTTTGTCTAGAATTTACTAAAGTTGGAAAAGTGATATACAGATCACTGAGTGAAAGAAAACCCAGGATGGAAATTCTAGATGTCTCATGGCAGCTCGTTGGTCATTAATATTGTTGGGAAAACGCAGAGCCTTGCAACGATATTTGTTGCGTGGAAATATTGAAGTCGCCTAGCGTCAACAACGAATTTCATTGTTCCCAGAAGACTAGGTTTGTTGGGATGCTGAGGGAGGTTATTGCATGAGGGAGGTAACGGTCAGGACACAGGGTGGTCGAAGTTTTCAAGGAATCCCTCCACACGCAATGGAGTTGTCACCACCAACATCGAGTATTAAGCTACGATCCTTCAGTTCTTTCTCCAACTACAAGGAACAAAAACACATGAAGGAAGGCATAGGTTAACACATAGGAGAGCCAAGAGACAGGCAGGGATTTGAAGTTGAAGGAGTGGATCCAGTTTCTGCCATTGATGTTTTTCCACTGGGAAGGAATAAACGGTGCGACACTTACTTACTTGAAGGGTTTGGTTCAGGTAATAACTGGGAAATATCGGTCTTTGAGAGAGCGCCAGGAATCAATTGGATCACTACGGCCTGAGATAAACAAATTATATTTACCTGCAGACCAAGGGGTTCGTACAACCCTGGATGCAATTAAGTTCTTTAACATGTCACCTCTGAGAATCTTGCACCGAGGGATCGAGTGAGGCATTCCTTGGTACTTCTCCAAAGTATTTACACCAGAGAGTAATCCTCTCAATAAATTATTTATTATTAGGTGGAGAACATTGCATTTGTAAAGTTTAAGTCCAAGATATCCAGAGAACACTTGCCACACTATCAGGATGTTTTGCAACAAGTTTGATTTCCTTTTATATTCTTTAAAAATAGAACAGTGAATTGATATGGGTAATATGGGGAATTTAAGCACCTGATAGCACCTGGATAATATGTTTTGAAGAGTCTAAAAAAAAATTGTGAGAGATAAAAAATCCTCCAAACAGTGGGCGTGTTAATAGCCAAGATGGTGAGAGGAACAAACTTAGCTCGAGGAGGTTTGTTATGATTTCTGGAAATGAAGATTTAAAGAGTAAATACCATGCCGGAAAAAAATTTAACATAGAATTACGAAGGAAATAATTAAAGGAAGGAAGGTGGATTTTATTAATAAATCTGTATATGATAACTTCGCGACAACGCAGAAATCAAAAAACATTGCATCGAGGATTCCTACACACATCTAGTGGTCGGTCTTGTTACATCTGACCAACAAGGTTGTAGTGCCTTCAATGTCTATTTTCCTTTGGTTAGGTTTGGGCTGTAAGGGAAGGATGGGAACTCAATGAACTTCGTGACTGTGCAAGGGGGACGACGAGGGGAGCTTCAACAAGTATTTTTATTTTTATTTTAACTGAAAAGGGAGACTATGTTAGAGAAGTTCCTTTCTGCGTACACAATCATCTACAACTAGAAATAGCTGCCTCTATTTCGATACAATATACAAACTAACAACTAACACTCATATAAATTTTGTAAATTCTAACCTTTTACAATGTCTACTATAAACAGATATTCAGAAAAGAACAGAAAAGATACAATGGCAAATACAAACATTACACAGAGATTTTTCCCCTGGAAAACCAGCATATATTATATTCATTTATTGTGTTACATTGTTTACAATACAATATACATATATGAGCCAACGACATCCAAAACCCTAACCTAATGACCTGGATTAGTCCAAAATCCTAATTCCTTAACCGGAAACAAAAAACTATCGGCAAAAACCATGTGTCGAAAAAACCRCCTAAATACATGACACATTTCTTGAGGTATGTGTCACATTTCTTGAGGCAGAAAAAAAAAATTTGGGGGCGCTGCCCCCGGACCCCCGCGCATAGGGCTCCGCCCCCTGAACCCCCCCTCTAACCCCCCTGCGCGCCTGGCACATGCGCTCAGACGCTACTACTCGTGCAAAGAATATAACACATACCCAACAAATTTAAACCCCTGAAAATTAAAATCTTTGACCAGAAACACAGTAGCAATGCACATATAGAATTTAAATCTCATTGCGATCAATATATTCAATATAAATACAGTAACCATACATAGATAAAATCAATCTTCTTGACATCAACCTTCAGTAGAATTACCATGGCCATACATAGATAAAATTAATCGTATTGCAAACAAATCGTCAGCAAAAATATCATAGCCATACATACATAAAAATTAAATCTCATTACAATCAATCTTCAACAAAAATACCGTTGTCGGAAGAAGGTGGAATTGGATATGATCCTCTTGACTGGCTCTCCTTCTGATCTCCTTATTTCTAATCGTTGAGACCTCACCGGTACCTCCCAACCAATGATAGGGGTACTCTTCTTCCCCCTGATCCCCCCCGAGCCACAAAGGAGCCACGCACACAAACCTAGAGAAATATCTAGTTCCCAGCTCGCCTCACAAGGTCGAGCTACCACTCCCCTTTTGAGTTGGGCATCCCAACTCCCACAAGAAAAATCAGTCAAGCACAATTCGACAGCATAACCTTACGCCTACCAGTCGTGATCCATACTCCTCCTCCGCCATCCTTTTTATAGAGTTTTCTTAGTGATTAGTTTCCCAAACCTTCATTATATTCTTTTCATTAAATTTAATTAGGATAAACCTCTCCCATACACATGTCACCCGATCCCTTAGTTGCACCAAAAAATCAATTTTTTAATTAATTAAATTTGCCTATTTCCCTCACCTGCCTAAAAGCGTTCCTAAAAACGCTCCTCGGTGTCCCTTTATTCCCTTACATTTATTAAACAAGTGACGTCATTTTTAAAACCTAGTTGAGTTCACATTTAAAAGGTTTCAAAGACTAGATTCCCTACTATGTTAGACAATCCCCTTTTCCTCAAGTTTCCCCTTTTCTTCTAAGTTCAGATTTAGCAAGTTTAGGTATAAACAACAATTTACCCTTTTAATAATTTAATCCTTCATTAAAATTTTACTTTAATTATTAATGTTTGAATTTTCTTTACGGCCTTCTTGTTACATGTCCATTTAGTTTTTTTTTTGTTCACATGTTCTACTTAGACCTAGGTTTTAAATTCACTAGGCTTGGCGACATATTTTTTTTTTTAAGGAAAAAATTAGTTATTAAAATTTACTCATACCATCATTCATTTTAAGGTCGACCAGGTCCTAAGGAGGCATAGTTTTCTAGGTACTATTTTTATTAACTTACCCGAGTTAAAATTGTGACGTGCCCTTCATGACGCACTACGTGCTCCAAGGGTTCCACTCGCTTGCATTCCAATTTTATTTGCGCAATGTGCCCTTCAAGATGAACTACATGTTGCAAGGGTGCCACTCGCCTCTTGACTGATTTTGGTATACGTCAAACCACTAGAGTCAATTATCCATCAGGTAACCTTGTGGGAGATTAATGGCCTCTAAGGAATAAGTACCATGCCTTATTGCGGGCCCCTTAGAATCATTGTGAGTGACTATCACAGTCTGCCCTGACGACATCGTGAATCTCTCACACTAGGTAATTGTTAACCTACAATTTGAGACACAGCGGGAGTGCTAGTAGGTTGTGGCAGGGTTGGTACCACACCTCTCCCTCAATATCTCGGGTTGTCGTGCGTGACCCCTCTACTCCAAATGTGAGTCTAATTATCAAGTTATCGTCATCCTGCATCCATCAACAACATGTCAGTGATCCATAAACAACATCATATTATATCAGTCATATGTCACATATGCAATAACATAAATACATACACCATAAACAGTCCACTCCCTGACTTGATCCAGAGTACAAGGAGGTCCATCGATGTCGTCGGCATCCTCAACCTATAAAGAGTCCTTCACACTCAGGAGAAACCAGTCAATAGTACTTGTCTATTCATAATAACATAACATAACATCATAAATCAAAATCCCATTATCAGAATCTATAAGTGAAGAAATCACTCATATAATGATCTGGATCACTTGCACGCAAGTGTCCTCAAAGAATAAGTCATATCAGAAGTGTGCGCAAGAGAGAGATGTTACACTACCAAAGAGGGTTATGCGGCATAGCATGTTATATTAGAAAGAGTATTTCTTCTCACACTCAACTTCATAAGATTGACCCTCTCAATCAGTTCATTTGGATAGAAATTCCAGACATCAATGATAAAAAGATGTATATAGAAATTTGCTATTTTTCCCCTATTTATTCTACTTTTTATAATAAAAACAATCTAGATAGAAATTGTTCTTCTAATAATTTAGAACGCGATATTTATAGTTTGAAAAATGAAGGTAATATCCTCCTGCTAGGTGAATTTAATACTAGGACTAGAACTAACCAAGCTACTATTTTAAGCAATGATTCCAACCATAATCCTTTATGGCTAGATGGGGACCTTGTTTTAGCTAATAGCTACAAAAGAAGCTCCAAAGACCCAATTGAGAATTTATTTGGTCCTGAGATAGTCAAGCTCTGCAGCTCTCAAGACTTAATAATTTGCAATGGAGTAATGAAGTGGCCAAACTCCAACCAAATGACTTGTATTCATGGAATAGGTAGTAGTGGTGTAGATATTGTGATATCTGAGATCCTCGTTTCCAACCAAATAGTAACTTTTGACCTTTTAAATGATCATGAACCTGACTATGATCATAGAGATTTAACCCTAACTCTAAACTTTGTATTGCATAGGAGCGCCATTGAACAAAATTCTAATAATCAAAGACAATTGTTCTTTGCCAAAAGTAAAGTTGACATTTTCTTACAGGATTTAAATAGTGAATTAAATCTCCTAACTTATAAGGACAACATTGAAGAACTCTATCATAATTTTACAACTACCCTTTCCACTTTCATTAACAATTTATGTTTAGAGGTGTCATGTAAAAATAATAATAGAACAACCAACCCTTGGTATGATAAAGAATATAAGGTTGCTAGGAAAGTCATTAGGGATGCTTCTAATTAGTCCTTAAAATTTGATAAGATCAATACATACAAATCCCTAATTTAAAGGGAAAAAATGTACTATATCAATAAAAGACAAGAGCATATTTCACCACTATCTAAGCTTGATCCTAAGAATTTTTGGAGGAAAATTATAATCTGAAATACTAAAAAAAATAATATGATTCCCTTAAGGGACTGGAATTCCTACCTTAAAAGTATTTACGAGTTCCCTAATTCCATGGAGAACATTCCTATTGTCCCTACATAAGATGAAGTTTTTTCTTTGGATGAAATAGAGTTCGGAGTTAAGCGGCTTGAAAATGGGAAATCTAATGACATTGAAGGCTACCAAGATGGAATTTTTAAAATCAGAGGGCCTATCCTCATCCCTCATATACACAAGCTCTTCAATTTAGCAGTCAATAAGGGATTCCCTTAACCCTGAACGCAAAGCCTCATTGTTCCTATCTTTAAAAATTGGGATAGAAACATTCCCTCCAATTATAGGACCGTTATGATTAGCCTGATTTTTTCCAAGCTTTATGGAATTATTTTGGAAAGGAAGATTAACCTTTGGCTAGAAAGTCACGGTAAAAGAGATAAATTATAGGCCAGGTTTAGGAGATATCTTTCAACTGTGGACCATATTGTTACCTTTAGTGTCATTGCAGAGGAGTTCTGCAATATTAAAAACAATATCTTTTGTTGACTTTAGAAAATCTTTAGATACGATTCCCAGGAAAAACCTTTGGGATAGGTTGGAAGAGACAAAAGTGTCTTTCGAGTTGAGGGTTTCTACAATAAGGTTGTATGAGAACATTATTTCCAAGTTTAAGAACACTGAGGGTAGGTCAAAAGAGATTAACTGCAATATTGGAGTCAAGCAACGGTGTCCCTTGTCCCCTACCCTTTTTGGCATGTACATTGACAAGTTAGAAGATTGCTTGGAAGAAGCAGGTTGTGTCGGCCCTACTCTCAGTGGTATAGTCATCAATATTCTTCTTTATTCTAATGATATCATTCTTATGGCAATGAATCCCCGTGATCTTGGAAAGCAACTAAGAATCCTCAAGGAGTTTTTCTCCAATATGGGTATGACTATTAATACTGACAAGACTGAGGTCATGATCATTAAATCCAATAAGATCACTTACAATATATTTGTATATGACAACAACTACTTGGAGGAACTGACTTCATACAAATATCTTGGAATCGATATTCAACACAAGCTCAATTGGAATTATAGCATTGAGAAAAGGATTATTGGGGGATGGAAATATTATTATGGGCTTGAAAACAATTGTCAATCAACCGATCTTTGGATATGGGATAATAAGAAACTCTTGTTTGAGACTCTTGTTACACATGTTATTCTATATGGATGCAAAGTTTGGGGATGCAATATCTCTCGTGAATCCTAGAGAAAGATAGAGAAAATCCAAAATAATTTTATAACCTATAATGTCAAAATTAAAGGAAATACGCCTTATCCCATCCTCCTCTTAGAGGAAATCCTTTCCCCCATTGAGAGCACAACTATGAATAAATACCAAATGTATAAGAACAAGTTAAACAACATGGAAGACGAAAGGCTTCCTAAAATTTCTTCAAAATCTAGTTGTAACCACCTTCGACTCAAGGGAGGATGGCATAAATATGTCTAGTCTTGTCTAAGCCATTGGGGAATCATGGAAGAGACCATTATGTAGACTAAGGATACTATTAAAAATATCATTAAATCAAAATTTAAGGAGAAAATGGTGTGTGGAAAAGAGTTAGAGGAAAAAAGAAAATTAAGGTATTATAAGGATGTAATCAACCCTAATCTAGAAGATCAAAATCATATATGTGTTTTGACAAGTGTAAAGAAAAAAATAAGCATTTCTAAGATAAGAACAAATTCTCATGAGCTCGATAGTGAAACTAGGCATTGGTCAATTATTAAAATGTCATGGGATGAAAGAGTGTGTCACCTTTGTGACACTAAGAAGATTGAAGATGAAAAACACTTTCTCGTAGATTGTCCAGCCTATACCCAGATTAGATCTCAATTTCAAAATATTTGTCACACTACCAACCTTCCTAACCTTTTAACTCAACAAAACTATGGTGATATTGGAAAGATTCTCTTAATGTTTTTCGAGCACATAAACAAAATTCTAAAGAATTGCAAGTAATCCATTACCCTCTTGAGGTCTAATAGACCAATTCGATCTCAGTGAACATTAATCATCATCATCATCAATAAAATAAATAATTACTATTACGACCATATTTTGTGTCTCTAATGTATATTCGTGAAAATGTGTTTATAAAAAGTGTTTAATATATAATTGTAAATAGTATTTGATATATAACAAAGTAAATAACATTATAAGTTTACACCATCCAGTTTCAAAAAACGACACTCATTTAAATATTTGATATTATCATAAAATTCTCAAATTTCATACATTTAAATTGATGATGATGATGTTGATGATTAACGTCCACTAAGACCGAATTGGTCTATCGTATTTTAAGAGGGTAAGTGATTACTTGTGATTCTTTAGAATTTTTTTTATGTGCTCGAAAAACATTAAGAGAAGCTTTCCAAGATAACCATAGTTTTGTTGAGTTAAGAGGTTAGGAAGGTTGGTAGTGTGACAAATATTTTGAGACAACCCATCATTTTTCCACTGTAATTGTAAATATCACTATCATATGAGTGTGGAGTTTTATATAGGTACTTATCTTAATTCCACTATTCACTTCATTCATTTGATTTCATAACACTATAAATTATAAATGCATTTATTTCATGATCTTATAAAAAATGAATTTGTTTCAAATTTTTATTTTTAATAAAAAAAATTAAAAATAATTTAAAGATATATGTTTGAATTGTATTTATGTAAATTATGAATAAATAATATTATTACATTTAAATAATTAGAGGGTAAAAGGAAATTATGATACTACAATGAGGTGGTACACTCTAACCTAGAAGATGAAAAGTATTTCTCGGTTTTGAATAGAACAAAGAAGAAAATCTATATTGTTAAAATTTGAACCAACTCCCACAAGCTGCATAATGAATCTAGACATTGAACAATTCACGATCCCTCATTGAAAGCATGACCATGATTAAGTATTCAATGTACAAGAACAAGATAAACAATATGGATGACAAGAGGCTCCCCAAAATTACTTCAAAATCTAGAGCCAAAACCACTAGTGGCTCAAGCGGGGATGCCATACAGATGCCAAGTCTCAAGGAAATCATTGGGGGATACAAGAAGTTGTCATTCTGCAGAATACTAATAATATTAAAAAATTTATTACATCTAAATTTAAGGAGAATCTATGGTGCGATAAATAATTAGAGGATAACTGGAAATTAAGACACTACAAGGAGGTGGTCAACCCTAACCTAGAAGATCAAAAGTATGTCTTGGCTTTGAAGAGCGCAAAGAAGAAAATCAGCATTGCTAAAATTTTACCAAACTCCTACGATCTACTTAATGAAATTGGGCGTTGGAAAATTCCCAAAACATAGTGGGATGAAAGAATTTGTCATCTTTGTGACACTAAGAGGATTGAAGATGAAAAACACTTTCTCCTAAGGTCCCTTGCATATACTCAAATTAGATCACAATTTCAAAATGTGTGTCACAATATAGATGTTCCTAACCTCCTAAGTCATCAAAACTATGGTGATCTTGGAACTCTTCTCTTAAAACTTTTCGAAAATAGAAATAAAATTCTAAAGAAATTTAAGTAATTTTTACCATTTTTAAGGTCTGATGGACCCGTTTTGGTCTTATTGGACGTTAATCATCATCATCCATAAAAAAATTAAATATAATAAAAATAATTCGAGTTGCATGTATTTTAGAATTTTTTTTGGTAGTTAGTTTTATGTGGATCCATTATAAAACTATAAGAAGACATTTGGCTAAGTGAATAAGACAAGAAATATGTATGGTTTTATTTTTATCTATTCATGGTTATATTGGATGTGGCTCTTTGAGCCTCATCAACTATCTAGAAAGGAAGAAGGAACATGGTCGTTATTGTTGACTACATCCATCATGTAAGTAGATTGAGTGAAGGAACCAAGGATAGAATGGCAACACGACCTAATTACAAATAATCACATTCATGAACTACAATAGAACAAAAATACATCTAATAAATTTGTGTTGGAAATGGCTCATTATGGTATAAAAATCACTTATATATGTATGTAAATAATCTCAATTCAATTAAAAGGTTATTTCATAAATGCATTCATCGTTAATTGGAGGACACTCTAGATTTTAAAAAACATATCACATAATTAAGTAAAACAATTTGTAGGAAGGTCTAAACTTAAGGATCTTCAAAGGATTATGGTAGAGTGCTTGATTTTCTAATAGAAAAAAAAATAGAGACAATCAAGACACTAAGAATTTTTCATCCATTAACCATACCAAACCGACTTTGGAAAGAGGTTTCAATGGACTTCATTGTCGTCTTACAAAATTAATAAGGAATAATGTTATAATGGTAGTATTAAATAGACTCAGAAGGTGTTCCTACAATGTTGCAATAGTGTTCATGGAAACAATTCATAAGATACATAGCAACCCCAAGATTATTGTAGGTGATAGAGATCCATTTTTCACTAGTAATTTTTACACTGAATTAGATTCTTCCCTGGGTACTCAACTAGCACACGATACATCATATCACCCAAAATTAGATTGGAAAACAAATGGTGTGAATAAATTCATGGAAATATAACTTCATTGATTTACATTAGATAAATAATCACGTGCCAAAGTCAAGTGGTTACCCCTTGTAGAATGGAGGTATAGTACACCATTCCACACCTAAACCAAAATATCTCCCTTCAAGGAACTCTATGGGTGTATCAATGTGCATCAATCACAAATATATTTAGAGGGAAATGTAAGAATCAAGTGGTGGAGGAACACATTGATACAAGATCTTTTCATTAATGACTTAATAAAAGAATTACATTAAAGAGTGTAAATGAGAGATTATGTGCAACATCATTAAAGAGGACATACATATGTAGAAAATATGAGACGAAGAGACAGAACATAAGACATGATAACAGACTTCATCCCAAGAATGGACTACGTCTCTGGGTCCACTTCGAAGTGGAGAGGATTTATATTATTCTTAGCAAAAATTGGTAACAATTACATGGCTATACCTCCAAAACTGAAAATGGCCTACATATCCGCTGCTATGATGCAAAATATGAATACACTAGTGAATTTGTGGCGAGGAGTAGTGCAAAATTGACTATCAATTTGTCTCAATATGACATCGTCACCTCCAGCCCCCTGCTGCTCTTCGTCTCGTTTCACGTGCCACCAGAGTGCAATAAATGCCTTCTCTGCATAAAAATTTGTGCCACTATACCTGTTGAGTGTCGACTCCCAACAGATGCGAAATAATCAACTTAAGTAATATTTATGGGGTGGACTTTACCGAGTCACGCCCATGGTTCATTAGTAAAAAGAGTCTAATATAAGTAGGGAGGTCTCGGGATCAAGTGCGCGGGCCTCCCCCTTTTGAGCTATTGTTATATTCTATTTTAAATATGGTATAAAACCATATCATAACCGTACCCACTATACTATACTTGGTACATGGGTTTAACCCCCGACCAAATATAAACTTGCGCCAAGATTCGGTAGCCCGTATCTCTTGGGATGTGACCTGTAATAAGTATTAGTCATCGATTTGTGTGGTTGTCATATTTTTTGGGCCATCATCCAGGATCTGGTCGGATTTTGTGGGCAGTCGATATGTGGGTCATCGACCGGGCCGACCGCTGGGTCCAGCATCGACCGATTCGATGACCATTTTTATTTTTGGAATTTCATTGCCCAACCCTCATTGGGCATTTTTGGGGTGCCATGTGGCACCCATTGGTTGGGCCACATGGCACCCTGCCATTGCTCGAACCTATCTAGTTAGTTTTTGAGTAGGCACCAAGTGTCGCGTTGTCGATATTCCATGTGGTGGCTCTTGGGTAGTGCCATGTGGCATCACTTGGGGTGCCACGTGTCACTCACCAATAGGCCCAAGTGGCCCCCAAAATTCCAAATCATCCTGCCACATGTCACCACCTGGGTGGTGCCACATTGGCATGTTGATGTCATCATGATATCATGCTAACGTCATTTCTACATAGTCAGTTGTTTATGTCAACAATATGGACGTTGAGTCACCTTGTTGACCAAAACTTTTACCTCCCATAACTTCTTCGTTCAGACTTTGTTTGAGGTTTTGTTGGCACCGTTGGAAAGCTTGTGACGAGCACTTTGAATTGGTGCTTTTTTTACTGATATTTGAGGACTTTGAATTTTTGCCTTTTTAGATCCTCCTGGATCATTCCTCCCCACTAAGAATATTTTGGGCCTCCAAAAGCCTCATCAGTCAACATTTAGGTGAGATAATTTCTCCCTCACTTTATCTTTCTCGATCCACCATGATTTACTTGGATGTGGGCCCTTAAGGCCCACTCAAATATATTCAACATCACCTCTACGTGAATTCCCCGTCCTTATGTCCAGGAAAATATCTTCCTTTAACTCGTCCAAGTACTCAAGAGAAAACTCGTCCACTGAAGGTACTGAAACACTCTCCCTTTGATCCATGATCATTGGAGGCTCATAAAGTTTCAGGTTTTCTACGTTCACAACTGAGTATATTTGCATGTATGGTGGTAGATCGTGGCGAAAGGAATTTATGACATTTTTCTTCAAAATGGTGAAGGGTCCATATCTTATGGGCTTGAACTTCTCTCCTCCCCCCTTCAAACTTTCCTTGCTAATGTGGAGCCACACTTGATCTCCCACTTGAAACTGATGATCAATTATGTGCTTGTCATGGCGAGCTTTGTATTGTGCTTGACTCTTTTCCAACTATTCCTGGATTGTTTAATGTACCTGTTGGATCCTATGAATGAACTTGTGGGCTTTGTCTTCATCGATTTGTTCACTTTAGTTGACTTCTTTTCCAAAATTCAAGTCCAAGGGAGCCTTAGGAAAATAACCAAAACATGTCTCGAATGGTGAACTCTGTGTGGAAGAGTGCAAGGTTGGGTTGTATGCAGGTTTCAAATTTTGTATATGATCATCCCACAACTTGGGATGTTTGTTGCAATAGCCTTGAAGAAAATGAACCATTTTTTTGTTAACAACCTCTATCTGATCATCGTTTTGTGGATTGAAAGAAGTACTCTTCTTCAACTTAGTTTCCAAAGTGGACCCATACATACTGAAAGAAAAGATGAACAATTTGCTCAGAAGTGATATGTGGTTTACATGCATCAGGACACACATCTTACTAAACCTATCCACTACTACATACAAGTAGTCATGGCCCCCTTTTTACAAAGGAAACCCCCCTACAAAATCCATGGAAATAATTTCCCAGAGATGAGAAGGAACAAGAAGTGGTGTGTGCAACCCCAATTTTCTATTAGTGTGCTTACAAGTTGAGAAAAACACACACCCCTTTACATATCTGGTTACAATTTATTTCATTCGAGGCCAGTAGAAAAACCTCTGCAAATGTTCCATAGTTTTACCTACTCCAAAATGCCCAGATATAAGGGAAGTGTGTGCTTCCCTAATTGCATGTACTCCCTCATTAGTTGGAATACAAAGATTTCCCATATGGTAGAGTAGCTTATCCTACACATAAAAAATATCCACCTATGAACCATGGGTTAGCCTCTCATATACATCCTTGAAATCTTCATCATTAGCATATTGTTCAATATAACTATCATGAGCTAAGGAAGCATTTTCCAAAATAATGGATCCAGAAATAGGAGGTCTAGAAATCATATCCGCAACTTTGTTGTTTGTACCCTTCTTGTATCTGATAAATATATGGAACTATTGTAAGAATCCCATCCACATGTAGTGTCTTCATTGTTGCAGCTTGGTCTGTGACTAGAGATACTGTAAGGGTTGGTGATTAGTGTGTATGATTGTTTCTTTTCCCATCAAGTAGTGTTTCCATTTCTTCACGCTTTGTACCAATGCATACAATTCTTTGGCATATGTAGAATAGTTACAAACAACCTTAGAAAAAAAATTAGAATGAAAACAAATGGGCTTGCGTTGTTTCATAAAGACTTCTCCCATGGCATAGGCACTGGCATCAATCTTGATTTGAAATGGTTGTTGAAGGTCAAGTAGATCTAGCACTGGTGCAGTGATGATCTTTCTCTTCAAAGTGTCAAAGGAATTTTGGTGTCTTCCTCCCCACTAGAAGGCTTGTTTCACATTGGTTAAAACATGCAAAGGAGATGCAATGTAGGAGAAGTTTTCAATGAACTTTCTCCAGTACTAAACTGCCCCTAAGAAACTTCTAACCTATGAGGTTGATGTTGGCTTAGGCCAATTTACAATAACTTCAACTTTGGAGGGATCTATCCTTAATTGACCACCTCCCATAATATGACCCAAGTAAACTAATAAGGTCTTGTCAAAGTCACACTTTGACAATTTTACATACAACTTTTCCTTTTTAAGGACATCCAATACTCTCTTTACATGCATTGCATGTTCATTCCAATTCCTACTCAATAAAAGAATGTCATCTAAGTATACAATCACAAATTCATCAATGAAATGCCTAAAAATATCATCCATGACTTGCATGAATGTTGTTGGACCATAACAAAGCCCAAATGACATCACAAGCCATTCAAAAAGACCTTGTTTTGTTTTGAAGGCAGTCTTCCACACGTCTCCTTCTGCAAATCTGACCTGGTGGTAACTGCTCCTCAAATCCAACTTGGTGAAGCATATTGCATTCTTTAGTTGATATAGCAAGTCATCTATTTGAGGCAAAGGGTATTGGTTCTTTATGGTGATCTTGTTGAGAGCATGGTAATCAACACACATTCTCCATGTGCCATCATTCTTTGGAACTAACACGATCAAAGAACCACATGGAGACAAGCTAGGTCGGATGACCCCTTGGGCCAATAAGTCTTGCACCTGCTTCTTCATTTCTACCATTTCCACAGTTGACATCCTATACATTCCCACATTTGGAATATGGATAACTTGTTGAAGATGTATTTCATGTTGAATCTCCCTCTTGGGAGGAAATTCACATGGTTTCTGAAAGATTTCATCATAGTTAGATATACCATCAATCATTTCATCTTTGTGAGAGGGATCACAGCCTTGGAAAACATCATATGTCTTATCATCTTTTTTCCTCACAACCATGAGTACATATTTATTATTAGTGTTTATGAGTCTTTTCATCTATCCTGCACTAACAAGAGTTGTATTTGTTTTCATATTGTGAGCTCTTACAATGTATTTCACTCCATCCTTTGTGAGATGGTATTTGTTCTCATTTCTGAAGAAGATTGCATTTATATCATAAAGATATGGGCTTCATAGAACTATGCCACATATATCAAGTGGGACAACATCTAAATCAACGTCATCTATCAACTATGAAGCAACAAAAAATATAACCATACACTACTTGGTGACATTTAGTTTTTCATTGTAAGTTACACAACCAAGAGGATATGGTTTTGGATGAGTTTTTGTTTCTAATACCAACTTTTTAACAATAGTTTCTAAAATTAAAATCACTTGAGAACCCAGATCAAATAGAGTGACAATCTTTGTGTGTTTAGATATAACTCTAATATGAAAAAATTCACTTATTCTTCTTTCACGATCATGAGATGTACTTGTGGAAGTTGAACCAGCATGAAATGAACTTTTACCTTGTACTCCAATGGATGTAATCCTCATTTTGTCACCTGAATCAGAACCAAGGTCTTGTTGCGTTGTTGCAACCGTTTTCGGCTTCCCTTTGCCACCAAATATTTTAGGCTTCATATCTGGATGTAGATTCCAGCAGTGCTCATCATCATTCCCATGTTTCTTGAAATGTTTGCAAGATGGATTTCCTTCCTCTGTCTTTGTTGGCATTTTCTTCTTGTCCTTTCTTTTCCCTTTGAACTTGTTGTTCTGGAACTTGGAAAATTTCTTTGGGTGGTCTTCATGTATATTCTTTCCCCTCCTTTCAAGGTGATTTGCTTCCACACACACTTCATCTAAGTTTTTGGGGTTAAACAATAACAATGTATGTCAAATGTAACTGTGAATTGCACCAATATACTTCATCAAAGTTTCATGAGAATCTAAAGGAATATTTAATGAAAGTGCTTGTTTCCTAAATTCCTTTGTGAAACTCTAAACATTATGACCTTTACCCTGTCTTAAAATTTTCAATTCCATCATGGATTTTTGAACATAACCCAGTGGATACAATTGTTTTTTCAATGCAAATGTAATTTTAGACCATGAATAAAGGAGTTTACCATTATGTTTTCTACCTTCTGAATTTTTCTCTCCAACCATACAAAGGTTGTGCCTTCCAACCAAAGAGAAGCCAATTAAATATTTTCCTTTTCCTCTTCGATCTGTTGTACATGACAGTAAACTTCAATTTGTCTTATCCAATTAGTAAGCTTGTCTGCATTAACTTCTCCATTAAACATGGGAAAATTAAATTTCACATCTTGTTTCAACAATGGCTTTTAGAAGTACTTGGATGAAAACTAGAATGATGAGAATGAGAGGAAGGGGAAGAAAAGATTGAACTTGAAGATGGTGATGTAGGCTCGGGAGGATCTCCTCCAATTCCATGGTTCACTGAAGCATTATCCTCTCATTTAGCTTTCTTCTTCTTCTCCTTTTTTTCCACTCTCTCTTCATAATCTGCATTCAATTTTTCTACCTTGTCTAACATCCAATAGAAGATCTTGTGAAAATTATGCTCATGCTCAGCATGCCTCTCTTCATCATCCATTTTCCTTCTTCAAGTTGCACATCCAATATTTGGTTTGAATGTCTTAAGTTTTCCTTCACCTGCTTTGAGCTTGGCCCTGGTAAGCATTCACACTCGCAATTCAAGTCAAATAAGACTTCTCTGATACCAACATGATCTGAGATCTTTTCATCGATGAATTAATAAAATAATTACATTAAAGAGTCTAAATGAAATTTTATGTGCAACATCATTAAAGAGGACATACATGTGGAGAAAATATGAGAATAAGAAAAAGAACACAAGACATGATAATGGATTTCATCCCAAGAATGGACTACATCTTTGGGCCCACCTCGAAGTGGAGAGGCTTTGTATTATTCTCAACAAAAATTGGCAACAATTACATGGATATACCTCCAAAAATGAAAATGGCATGAAGATTTGTTTCTTTGATGCAAAATCTAAATACACCAGTGAATTTGTGGTGAGGAGTAGTGCAAAATCGACTATCGATTTGTCTCAATCCGACATTGTCACCTCCAGTCCCTTGTTGGGCTCTTTGCCTCGTTTCACGTGCCACCAGACTGCAATAAATTCCTTATCTGCATAAAAATTCGTTCTAATGTACCTGTTGGGTGCTGACCCCCATCAGATGCAAAAGACTCAACTTAAGTAATATTTTTGGGGCAAACTTTACCAAGTCACGCCCATGGTTCATTGGTAACAAGATTCTAATATAAGTAGGGAGGTCTCGGGGTCAATCCCACGGGCCTCCCCCTTTTGGGCTATTGTTAAAATTTATTTTAAATATGGCATAAAACCATATCATAATTATACCCATTATACTATACTTGTGTAATGTCCCCATTTTTGGACATTGTTACATTACAAAGTGTTATGCCTACCAGAGTAGCCAGATAGGGGTGACAAGAGAGTTCAAGAGATATTGAGCGCTTTATTGGGCCCAACTTGAATCATTCATCATTAGGATCCATTCCACATAGCTTAGCTTTCGTTCCATTGCATTTCGACAATTTCCGTAATTTTGAGTTATTATGGGTCATATTTTAATTAAATTCACTAAGAAGGTCATAATGAGCATATTAATTGGAGAAACATCTTAGTGTAATAACTCATCGGAATTGGGAGGACGAGCACTAGAGGATAAGATTATGAGAAGTGACTTTCAGTGGTCAGAGAAGCCATAAGGATGGATAAATCACTTTTTAGAGGTAAAATGGTTAATTAATTAATTAAGTGATTTAATCAAGGAATAATAAAATAAAGTAAAAGTCACTTGGAGAGAAAAGGTCAATAGTGAATTAGGTTTTTAGGAAGCTATAAAGGAAGGGTAAAGAAACCTAATTCATTATTATGTTATGATTTGATGTTGAGAGAATTTCCAGAGGAGGAGGAGAATCGACCTTCTGTTGTTTTGTGGATTTATGGAGGAAACCACCACCATTGATCGGTTTCAGTGTTGAGAGACACACCCTAGCCTATCGGAGATACCATCCAGGTATTTCACCGTGTTATTCAGGGGTATTTAGTTTGCAGTGTTTGCACAACTTAGCTAGTGAGGGCACAAGGGTTAGAGAGGGTTGTGTGTTGCTGCACAAGGCCATAGATTATCTTGTAGATTCCTCCTGACCCAGTTGAGGACTAGTTAGGGTGCATATTTTGAGCCACTAGTCATCAGATTCTGGTCGTGGAATCTCTCAGTGTGAAATAGACAACCATATAGTGTGAAACTCTTGAGGAGGGACATTTGGGGTTACAGATCAAGTTCTGGATCAAATCTGAGGAAACCCTTCCGAACCAGTACAACATTAGGTAAGATGCACATTTCAAGTTATATAGAAGTAGGTTTTGTCATAGGAATCACTAGGGCACACTCATTGAGACCAGAAGGTGCACAACCCCCTAGGGGATGACATCCAGAGCTTATGGGATCTGATCTTCAGCCTGTTAGTCATCAATAGTAGCCTAGAGGCTAGGGCGCTCAATTTGAGACAGTTTCCAATAGATTTTATCGGTATAGCCACCAGGGTGAGTTTTCCAGAGTTGAAATAGTTGTCATGAGTTTCCAAAACTACATCTTTTTGTCGATCTATCCATGCATGCGCATATCTTCCTTTATCTTCTGATCACGGGTATTTTGTATCAGTTTCTTGTATTCCAGTGAGGATCCACGAGATATAGCTGATGATTTCATCTGCTTTCAACGCATTATTGTATTTATTGTTATTTTCCCTCATAATACATATGAATGAGATGGTATTTGTTCCTTATTCTTTATGCATCATATATTTTGCCTAAATATTAATTGAATGAGACACACATGCGAAAATCACCAAGCATGTTAAAACATTAACTCAAATGCATCCAGAAACCCCCAAAGTATCATATCAGACAATGGATTTGACAGGTTAGTAGTATTTCCTAGACTAGCTGAGTTAGGAACATTAAAGTGGTATCAGAGATGGTTTCCTACCAGCCTATGGGTAAAATCAATGAGGATTTATTTCAGATTGTTTCCACTAAAATCCAGCGGTGATAACTTGCACTTATACCTTCAGATGCAGTGGTAGAGAGAAAATTTCAAATCATATATGGAGGACAACGTGAGGAATATGTGTAACATTCTTGCACAGGGGCGACAACAGTCGAAGTGGGCTTTGGAAATCCTTCAAAACAATGCAAAGATCAATGGGGTTAGTGGTTCAAAGAGGCAACAAGAAAAACATAAAAGACATGATGAGGAGTTTACAGATTGTTTGAGGGAGTATCAGGAGCTTGGTCCGGCATTTCATGCAGATATGTCATTCAAGTATTTTTGCACCATCAAACATCCTAAGTGGTATGAACCCCAACTATCAATGGACAAGAAAGTGAAGGTTCCAAGGAAAAAGGATGATGGTGCATATGATGAAGAAACACTGTCAACTGATGTTGAGGATTAAAAATCATACCTTAATAGTGATTCTCATTATAATGAGGATGTGAGTGAGCAGTTGGATGGACAAGATGATAGTGCATGTTCCTCATCTTCCCTATCAGGAAGTGTTGAGGATCCAACACTTCATTATAGTGGTGACACTTGTGAGGATTGATATGTGTTGGCACTTAGACATGATTAGATTAGGAGGTTGGATGACCTACCCTTTGGTGTAGACATGGCTTCCAGGAAGTCATGTATGGAGGATGATGACATTTCTATGATGACAGTGACACATTTTCCATCTTCTCAGACACCTATGACAGCCACAATACATGAGGGTATCAGTGGCATTTTTTGTATGATAGAGGAGCCTTGTGTGGGGATTATACACAAGGGACATATGGATTCGTAGATCCAGGAAGAGAGTCATGACTTGGATCCAGTTGATGATACACATACCTAGCAGTATGAGGAGAGTGAGCCACCTCTATTAGAGATTGCATTGTTAGATCAAGTTGTGGAGACTGACAATTTGATGGGATGCTCACTTCCAAGACCGGTCTATAGTGATGAGGATCCACTTATTATTGGTCGGGATGACCTTAGAACATGTCTCGACACTTCTATATGGGATCCAGGCGCATATGATATTAGCAGGGTAAGTGCACAGGAGGATATAGCCGCTCATGCAGGTTACAATGTCGTTCAGATAGGGGTCACGGTTGGGGATGGTGTGCAGTGGCATACAGGAGGACTCAGTAGTACAATATATAGTGGATAGTTCGATGCCTTATCTTTTGAGAAGTGTGTTTTTGGGAATTTCATTGTTGACACTAGCAGTGAGAGGCATGGGGTAACACCTCAAGAGGATTATGATTAGGAGTCACAACACTTGACATGACAGTTGAGAGTAAGTGAGGACATGACCATGACAGCCACTATATGCATTGATGGTACACACACATTGATGGAAAATTATTGTTGGAGGGCCTCGATGGCACAAGATATTTCATATGGGGGACTTTCCATTGATGACTTCCATACGCTCAGGGAGAGAGTGACTGTGATGAGGGTCGACTACCAGCAGTTGTTGATGGATAGGGATTACCTATTGGAGGTTGGCGAGATGTATCACAAGGCACTGAGGGAGAAGGAGGTTGAGGTGGACTGACTCACTCGTGATTTGGTGAGCACATGGAGATTCTTGGAAGGCACGCAGAAAACCCCTCAAGAAACAAGGTCTAGATTAGAGGATCTCCTTGAGGAGACTAGTCAAAGATCCACTACATCTATCTCAATAGAGAGTCAATCATATCCTTCAGCCACATTGCTAGAGGATATTGGGGGTTTAAAAATGGAGCATCAGTGGATGGAGGAGCATGAGGAGTACCCAGAATCATTGATGAGTATGGAGAGTTATGGTTCGAAGATGCAGGAGGATTTCCATGGGTCACAGGGACCACCCTTCACAAGGGGTGTTGAGACAATTGAGAACAAACATACACATGGGGATTCCAGAGCCAAGGGCAGTTATGAGGACACTTCCATTTGTGTTCCAGGATTGGTTGACTTTCATGTAGAGGATGACCCAGTAGTACACCCAAGATCCATGATGTTGTAGGTGTATACAAGAGACCACACGAGTATCCAGGGGCATATAGTGATGAGTGGTAGTTCATAGATACAGATGGAGGTGTACAGTGGGATTCAGGGGGACACACTAGATTGCAGAGAGGAGATGTACTTAGTAGAGCATGGAGATTCCTCTCCCTTGCAGCAGTATACAGATCTGGGAGATCACCTTCACCATAGCAATAATTGTGTGAGTGATGATGGATGGAGAATGATTGACCCGCATTTTGTGGAGATACCTATTGTTGTACCCGATGGTTGGTGTTCAATGATTAGTATAGGCGATTATTTACCATGGGTGTCGATGGACGATATTTTGGTCAAGTCCTTGGGATTGACCAAAGCATATGATGCTTTCCAGTCCTATAGTTGGTTATAAATATTTATGATAGTATTTCCCGATATTTTCATCATTAACAATAACACAAGGGGAGATAGGTGGTGGCAGGGGACATGGAGATTTGGTAGGTTGAGACCACCCGACAAGAGTGTCTTTATTGCATATAACATGATAGGGGTGGATCATCAAGGACAGAAAATTAAGGCCCTGGGCGTGATGGAGAGTATCTTAGGCAGTGGGATAGAGGATATCTCAGAGGTTGATACATATTCAAACTCTCATTGGGATGAGGGTGGAGGGATTTCTATAGTTACTAGTAGGGAACATCGCCAATTAGTGGGGATTGGAAGTGATAAACTTCCAAATTTGACATGGGATTTGGGAGTCCATTTGGTCAATAATTTTTTTCATCTTATGAGGATCCAGGAGTGGAGGATCTAGTATGTATACTTTGAGCATACAGTCATGATCAGAGTAGAGAAGCATCAACATGATGGTCCCTGTAAGAGACTAGCTTGGGACCCTGGGATTAAAGGGTTGGGAATTTCATTGACTGATGGAGATGAGTGGATCTTTGCAGGGGGAAGTCACTTTGATTTTCCATTGAGTTTCAGTTTTGGGGAGATCACGTCACTAGTTGGTAATTTTTTGAGGTCTTGTAGTACCTCACTATGGCAGCAACATTTCTAGTTGGTGGAGGCCATGTTGGGTTTGGTATGGTATTGTAGGACATACTCATTTCAGGTTGATGTCATGTGTTATTTGCAAGAGACTCATGGTGTTGATATGTTACCAAACTATACTTCTCAAGGCATTGCATTTCACATCTTGATATGGGATCCGGGGATTGGATTGTTTGGCAGTTCAGTGTTTGATGGAGTTGAGTTTTGAGTAGAGTGGTTCCTTGGGGAGTTGACTGAGATTCTTTGTCCATTGATCATTCTACTCATCAGGAGTATTTGAGTATCATGTGTGGTGATAACTTGGAGAGGCCCCATCTAGAGGGGAGTCAACTTTGTGTCACATAGGTGGATATGGGACCCCGGTATCATATGCAGATTGATTCAGTTATTGCTTGAGGACAAGCAATATTCCAGTAGGGAGGATTGTAATGTCCCCATTTTTGGACATTATTACATTACAAAGTGTTATGCCTACCAGAGTATCCAGATATGGGTGACATAGAGTTCGGTAGATATTGAGGGGTTTTATTGGGCCTGACTTGCATTGTTCATCGTCAAGATTCATTTCGCACAACTTGTCTTTGGTTCCGTTGCATTCCGACTATTTCCATAATTTTGAGTTATTATGGGTCATATTTTAATTAAATTCACTAAGAAGGTCATACTGGGTATATTACATGGAGAAACCTCTTAGTTTAATAGTTCATCGAAATCGGGAGGAAGAGCACTATAGGATAAGATGATGAGAAGTGACTTTCAGTGGTCGGAGAAGCCATAAGGATGGATAAATCACTTTTTAGAGGTAAAATGGTTAATTAATTAATTAAGTGATTTAATCAAGGAATAATAAAATAAAGTAAAATTCACTTGGAGAGAAAAGGTCAACAGAGAATTAGGGTTTCGGGAAGCTATAAAGGAAGGGTAAAGAAACCTAATTCATTATTTTGTTATGATTTGAAGTTGAGAGAGTTTCCAGAGGAGGAGGAGAATCAACCTTCTGTTGTTTTGTGGATTTCAGGAGGAAACCATTACCATTAATCAGTTTTGGTGTTGAGAGACACACCCTACCCTATCAGAGATACCATCCAGCTATTTCACTGTGCTATTCAGGGGTATCCATTTTGCAGTGTTTGTGCAACTCAGCTAGTGAGAGCGCAAGGGTTAGAGAGGGTTTTGTGTAGTTGCACGAGGCCAGAGATTATCTTGCAATTTCCTCTCAACCCAGTTGAGGACTAGCTAGGGTACATCTTTTGAGCCACCATTCATCATATTCTAACGGAGGAGTCTCTCATTGTGCAATAGACATCCAGATAGTGTGCAACTCTTAAGGAGGGACATTTGGGGCTCGATAGGGAGTTCCAAATCAGATCTGAGGAAACCCTTTTGACCCATTACAACATTAGATAGGACGCAAATTTTGAGTTATATAGTAGCATATTATGTCAGAGGAATCACTTGGGCACACTCATTAAGCCTAGGAGGTGTACAATCCCCCAAAGGATGACATCTAGAGATTTCGAGATCCGATCTTCAGCCCTCCAGTCATCAGTAGCAGCCTAGAGGCCAAGGCGCTCAGTTTGGGACAGTTTCTAGGTGATTATGTCAATTATATCCACCAGGGCGAGTTTTCCAAAGTTGCAACAGTTGTCGCGAGTTTATGGAATTGCATCTTTTTGTCGATCTATCTGTGCATGCGCAGATATGCCTTCATCTTCTGATGACATATATTTTGTATTAGTTTCTTGTATTCCAGTGTCAATCCACGAGATATAGCTAACGATTTCATCTACTTTCGGCACATTATTGTATTTCCTGCTATTTTCCCTCATAATACATATGAATGAGATGGTGTTTGTTCCTTATTATTTATGCATCATATATTCTGCCTAAATATTAATTGAATGAAACACACATGCGAAAATAACCAAGCATGTTAAAACATTAACTCAAATGCATCCAAAAACCCCTAGAGTATTAAGTCAGACAATTGATTTGACAGTTTAGCAGTATTTCCTAGACTAGCTGAGTTAGGAACATTACAACTTGGTACATGGGTTTAACCCTTGATCAAATATAAACTCGCGCCAAGATTTGATAGCTCGTATCTATTAGGATGTGACATGTAATAAGTACTAACCATTGATTTGTGTGGCTGCAATATTTTATGGGTCGTCCGCTAGAATCTGGCCTAATTTTGTGGGTCGTTGATATGTGGGCCATCGACCGAGTCGGTCGCCGACCGATTTAACGGTCATTTTTATTTTTGGAATTCGATTACACAATCGTCATTGGGAATTTTCAAGGTGCCACATGGCGCCTAGTGATTAGGCCACGTGGTACCCTGCCATTGGTCGAACTTGTCTAGTCAGTTGTTGAGTAGGCACCATGTGTTGCATTGTTGAGTTGTCACGTGGAAACTTTTGGATGGTGCCATGTGGCTTCACATGGGGGTGCCACGTATCACTCACCAATAGGCCCAAGTGGCCCCCAAAAGTCCAAATCAACCTTCCACGTGTCACCTCCTGGGTGGTGCCATGTCGGCATGTTGATGTCATCATGATGTCATGCTAACATCAACAATATGGACATTGAGTCACCCTGTTGACTTTGATTAGGTTGACCAAAACTTTGATCGTCCATAACTTCATCGTTCAGCCTCTGTTTGAGGTGTCGTTTGCACCATTGGAAAGCTTGTGACGATCACTTTGACTTGGCGTTGTTTTTGCTGAGATTTGAGGACTTTAAATTTTCTCCCTTTTAGATCCTCCTAGATCACACGTCCAACACCAAAAAGAGGCACTACAAATTTTGAAAGAGAACTTGTCCTTAGTACAAAACAAAGTGAAACATCAAGCAGGTGAGCATTGCAATGAAAGGTGGTTCAAGGTAGGGGATTGGGTATCCCTAATATTGCAGCCTTACAAATAATTACCTTTCAAGCATAAAATGGACAATAAATTAGCATACAAGTACTATTATCCTTATAAAGTATTGCAATGACTAGGCAATGTGGCTTAACAATTAGAGTTACCCTCAACATCATGATTACATCTAATCCTCCATGTCTCATTCTTAAAAAGGTGATTGGATTAAAAAAATTGTAATTCAAAATATCATGCAAGAACTTGATGAAGAAAGAAGATTCATTCTCAAACCAAAATCCATCATAGATACAAGTAATAGGAATCTAAGGAATAGGACTATTACAAAATTTAGTATCATATGGAAAAATCTATCAACAAAAATGCTACATGGGAATATGAGATATTCAAGAGAAAGTATGCTACAAGGGACATGCTTGTTTGAAGCACCAAGGAATGTGAAGGATCATAGTGTCATCCCCTTAATAATTAGAATTATATTCAATAACTTCATATACATAGGGATAAACATTAATTAAGAGTATCATCTTATTTTTGGCCCATTCTTTGGTTGTAATAAGGAGGTGCCCCTTCAAGAGGTTCAATCCTACCTCATTTTATTCTTTGGTTGTAATAAGGAGGTGCTCCTTTGTAATAAGGAGGTGCCCCTTCAAGAGGTTCACTCTTACCTTATTTTATCAAGTTAAGGGAAAATTAAATATGTCATGTTATCCAAGAGGTTCACTCCTACCTTTATTTTATCAAGTTAAGGGAAAATTAAATATGCCAATCCTACCTCATTTTATTCTTTGGTTGTAATAAGGAGGTGCTCCTTTGTAATAAGGAGGTGCCCCTTCAAGAGGTTCACTCTTACCTTATTTTATCAAGTTAAGGGAAAATTAAATATGCCATGTTATCCAAGAGGTTCACTCCTACCTTTATTTTATCAAGTTAAGGGAAAATTAAATATGCCATGTTATCCATTGCTATTGAGTTTAAAAGTGAACTTGACTTTGTATTTCAACTTTAAACCTAAAATATATGATTGTGTGCAATATAAACCCAAAAATCCTAGCAAGGGGAAATAATAACAAGTAACTTACATGTTACAAGTAAATGATTATTATATGAAATTTCATAATTACACATAATAAATGGCCATGCTTGTTTGAAGCACCAAGGCATGTGAAGGATCCTAATGTCAACCCCTTAATAATTACAATTCTATTTACTAACTTCATATACATAGGGATAAACATTAATTAAGAGTATTATCTTATTTTTGGCCCATTCTTTAGTTGTAATAAGGAGGTGCCCTTTGAAGAGGTTCACTCCTCACCTTATTTTATCTTTTTTACTATATCTAGGTTTTATTTCATATTTATTTTAGCAAGTAAGGGGAAATTAAATATGCCATGTTATCCATGAATACCATGAATACTGAGTTTAAAAGTGAACTTCTATTTAATATTTTAGTAAAAGAAAATTAAATATGCCATGTTATCCATGCCTACTGAGTTTAAAAATGAACTTAACTTTGTATTTCAACATTAAACCTAAAATATATGATTTTGTGCAATACAAACCCCAAAATCCTATACCTAAATATATGATTTTGTACAATACAAACCCCAAAATCCTATATGTTCCATGTGATACATCTCGCCAACATTAAAATCCTTTGTAATAACAAGTAACATACATGTTACAAGTAAAATACAAACCCCAAAATCCTATATGTGCCCTGTGATACACCTCGCCAAACATTAAAATCCTTTGTAATAACAAGTAACGTACATGTTACAAGTAAATGGTTATTATATGTAATTTCACACAAGTTGAGATGATTTTGGAAGTTAATGTGTGAATAAGATTCGTAGCTTCAAATATTATAAAGGCTATGGAACCAAGTGATTCATATCCAAGTGATTCATATCTTCTTTCATGGTCCAATACATAATTTTGATGGGTATTATTGGAAGCATGAACATTATGGAGTTCCTTCTACTTAACACTACTCATTGATTCACTTTGTAATGCTATTATATTAATGTAGTATTTTGTTTTGACGTGGCATTGTGAGCTCTGCATTGTGAGCCCTATAGAAACATTGTAAACTAAAGTAGTATTATGTTATGAATGGATGATGATTGTTGTTTGGTGATAATGATATGCATCTTAAAACAACACTCAAAAGTATAGCATGATAAATTGATGAGATGATTTATATTGGTTATGTATTGATTTGTAAATTATCATGGATATTTTATTAGAATAGTTAATCATAAATTATTCTGAAATTTTAGATTTTGGAATTTATTTTCTTAGATCTTAAATTAGTCAATTACTAGCTTTGTTTGAATGTATGAAATAATTGAATTACGCAAATGAAATAAACGAGCAAAAGAACACACAATTCACGTGCAAATGAACACAAGATATATCTTGGAAACCCCAATACGGGAGAAAACTGACCTAGAAGGTGAGGCATGTGCTCTGCTCTCTTTCCTTTGGTTATGGAAATACAAATAAAAAGAAAGAGGCACTCATTGTGGAGTTTCCTTTGACATTGTGGCATGTATGGTTGTTATACAATCTTTCCCTCCTCTTTTATGCTCTCAAAATGCCACTCCTAGTTTCTCTACTCAACAATGGAACAAGTACAATGCTAAAGAATGGAGCCCCCTCTCCTCCTAGTGGCTTAGTATTTAACATAGCCCAATAGTCATCTAGGGTTAGGGTTTTGACTTCCTCAACCCTCAATTAGTGATAAGGTTTGGACCTTCTATAATGTTCTGGAAAATCCACAAGTAGTCATCCGCACACGTTTGACTAATGGGGGTTGTTGTGGCATCCACTCATACCATGGTGGTCAACATGGTAGGTCAACTTGCAAGAGGCATAACTTTCACATACAAACTTTGATTGAGGCAATTCTTGCACCATTGGAAAGGTCACGATGTGTAGAATATGACATCTTCCTTCAAAGTGGGGGTTGGAGCAAAAAAAAGTCGTTTGATGCCTCAAAATGGCTCCAAAATATTTTGTTTCCAACCCCAATTTTCCAAATTGGGACTTACAACTAAAATGGATCTACAAGTCGATCCTCTAATTTTTTCCACCCAAAAAGTACCGAGATAGATGACAAATTATATAATGGTCCAATCTAGATCATGAATCTTAATAATTCCAATGCAGCAAGGATACTAATAAGATTTATTTTCTACCCGGATAGGGTGACACGACACTCT
>SNQJ01S0010869.1:384979-425687 GCA_010110895.2 Picea sitchensis | reverse complement strand
AAAACTGCTATCAGCCCCTTAGTCATACTGGTTTCCGGCAGTATTACCGGCAGTATTTTTTTGGTGGTTTTTTAGCCTTGACTATGTATTTTTGTCTAAGTTCTATGACTATCTAATATAGAAGGCACTACTCTTTTTTATTTTAAAAAAAAAAAATAAGATTTATTTTCTTGGTTATCGTAACAACTCAAATCTACCTTCCTAATTTTGAGAGATTGCATATATACTCACCTTTCATATATTTTGCAACTGGTCTCCTAAATTCTCTCAGTGGATATTGTGTTCCAATCAATTCTCTCTTAGCACCATTTATAGAAACATGTGAAACTAGAGATATTGAATGGAATTTTGAAGCTACCCTCAAGAAGATCAAATTAAATTTGGTCAATTAATCATCATCTTTCTTGGGTGCACATTAAGAGGGGATGTTGTGGATAATATTTAATGGGTCAAATTTAGAATCTTGAAAAAACCAATTAAAGGCATTCTTTAATAATCAAAAGTTACGGATATACATAACCAAATTTAATTCCCCACCAAAAAATACATAAAAAGTGTTTCGTGATTTATTGCTAGTAGATAAGTTGGAGCTTAAACACTCATTGATCACTCACTAATAGATACACCATAAATAAAATGTGTAATGACTTCATCAATATGGTTCATAGATAAAAGATATACCAAATCTCAAATTCAAAACACAACAATGTAAGGAGAAGATACATTCAATTATCACTCATTATGGGAAACAAATTGAGTTACTATTGTGTAAAGAGTGGAGTGAACAACATTATTACTCCCACAATAGGTAAATTATTTTGTCTTGGAGACTTGAGCTTAAGTTTCCACTCACACCTCCTTGTGTACTATATGAACCAAAAATAAAACAATGTCTATTCAAATGCTTTAAATGTTTAATATAGAATTTTTATTTTTATTTTTTTTTCAATATGTATCATTTCATTTCTTAGTTAGAAAATTCTTATTTCAAATCATAACACCACATTTCTAATTGGTTTGTTAATTATAATACTAAGAAATAAAATTATAATAATAATAATAATTAATTTTAAAATCATAATCTAGCTAGACATCAAATTGATTTATAAAAAAAAATTATTTATAAAACGGAAGAACCAAAAATATCATTAAATAAGATATTGAAATGTTTTGTTTAAAAAATCTCTTTGACCAAGTGCAACATCCATATTCTTATCCGCGTTGCCTAAAATGATATCCATACCATTTCAATAAAGTTCTATATCTATATGAATTATCTATCTATATGGTGTGAACGAAGTTTATTTCATTAATTACGCCAAAAGACGTATACCTATTGATAATGGGCAGATTTAATAGGGGTTTAGTGCTTAATAAGTTTTCTATGAACAAGATTAAATATGGCTGGAATATTCTTAGTAGTCACACAAAATAAATGGTTGTGATTTCAATCATTAACTTCCTAGCTATTATAAAGACATCCATTTATGTGTTTACTTTTTTACATTTACCTAATCATATTTAAAAATTACTTTNGTTGTGATTTCAATCATTAACTTCCTAGCTATTATAAAGACATCCATTTGTGTGTTTACTTTTTTACATTTACCTAATCATATTTAAAAATTACTTTGATAGTTAATTGATTGCCACCTAAGTGATTAACAGAAATTAAAATATTAACACTAGATAAATGAAGCTCAACAGTTTATTTGTTAATCAATAATAAAATTTAATATATTATTTTCATCTTATCAACCTTTCGGCGTTGATCAACCACAATTATGTAGCTGTGCTAGTATAATTTTATTTTATGATTTCTACATCCATATTCTTGTCCGCGTTACCTAAAATGATATCCATACCATCTCAATAAAGTACTATATCTATATGAGTTCTCTATCTATATGGTGTGAAGTAAGTTTATTCCATTAATATAATTTTATTTTATGAATTCTACACCTTGTAGATTTGTTCTTTAACTCTATAATATATAATATATTGTTTTCGAGCTTCATAATTGCTAGTGTGACAAATATTCTAAACTATTTAATTTCATAATATGTTGTTTTCAAGTTCCATAATTGTTATGGCATGAAAAATACTCTAAATTTATGTTGTTACATTGACGCGATACTATCCCACTTTTATAATTGTATTGGAATGTAGTTTGACCCATTGATTCAAAAACATATAAAAAGATTCAAGTGTGTACATGTGCAAATTTATTAGAATAGGATTTAGTTTGATATATTTTGGTTTATTGATTAAAAATACATAAAATATTTAAAGGTATGTCATAAAAAATTATTTTAAAGTGAGTACAAAGTTATTTGATTTATTGAAATTGGATTCACTTTAGTTCATTGTTAATAAATACATAAAATATTTGAAATGAATTGGGTGGAGGATTTGGAAGAAAAGTAATTTGATTTAGGGTGGGGGATTTGAAGAAAAAGTAATTTGATTTGGAATTAAAATGCATGTGGGGTATTTGAAGAAAAACCAGTGGTATTTAAGGAAAAGTAATTTGATTTGGAATTAAAATGCATTTAATTTAGTCAGTTGATTCAAAAATACATAAAATATTAAATTTGTGTATTTATTGGAATTGGTTTCAATTTGGTTTATTGATAATAAAAAATAATTAAAAAGTGTAAGCATGTGCATGTGTGTTTATTAAAATTTATTTTAGCTTGGTCTATTGAATATATGTGCATTGATTAAAAAATACTCAAAATATTCAAAAAGTGTAAGCACATGCATGTGTGTTTATTCAAAAATTATAAGTTTGAATGGGGTTAATGGTTAAGAACATGTCTTTCCTCCTAAGAAGTCACCCAATTAATTCAAATTTTCAACAAATATATATAAAATATTCAATAAATACAAATGTGAATAGAATTTTTTTTATCTAAAAACATATACATAAACTTTCAAATACATGTATGTATGTGAAAAAAAACATATACCACAAACTAGGAAGTACATAAATATATGTATTTGTAAACTTTGTTGATTTATCATGTGTAAATAGGCAAAACTTTGAAACATATATCATAAATTCTGAAAATATATAACTTAAAACTTTAAAATAAAATACATAATAATAATGTTTTAAATAAGGTTTAGAGTTAAAAAATAATAAGATTAATCTATTAAGTAGATATTTTTTTTTTTTTTAATAAATAAATAAATAAATCCTTTCCTTGGGAAAATTTGTGGGTCTGATACTGGTATGAGACATAAGGTGCCTCTATTCATGGTTGGAAGCTTTGAACAAAAGATGCCATACCAATGACAGTGTGCAGAACATCAATCGCAACGTGGCAACCATGTTTTATTTCCTGAACACACAAAATTACAGAAAAGTTTTTTAATTTCAAGCTACAAATAATGTCCTACTAAACTATACTTTATACTAGTTTATCTCGGAGCTAAGGATGCCAGAATATGCATACCCGTGATTCAATCTATTTTCAGGAACCCCAGTTGAATAGCCTGCGAAGTAGAAATTCCGTCCTAAAGTATACAATACACCAACTTAGAGTTGTATATATATCGATGAAGCGGCTCTTCGGGTTTGATGTAGTCAGAGATTTATTAGTCTTCTTCCCCAAGGCAAGTATCTACAAACCGCTTGAATGTTTCCAAATCGTTATATATTCTACGGTTTCTGTTATTTTCTGATTCAATCACATTTCGTATTTAATGATTTTATTCACCATGAAAAGACTCCATACATTTCTAGTTTACCTAATCCTATCGATTTCCAAATTGTTATATATTCGAAGGTTTTTGTTATATTCTGATTGAATGACATTTCGTATTTAATGATTTTATTCAACATTGGAATTAGTCGATTCATTTCAGAGGATGATAGTTTACCTGATCCTATCGATTCCTTTTGGATGGTATCGATTTATTTTTATATCCGCCTCCTCACATATATTGTAATCGTTTGAAAGTAAAATAAATTTGACTTTAATATTTGTATAATATTTTTCAAATATATAATTTTTAATTAATTTAAAATATAATTAAGATCATTATAACAAAATAAAAATCTTAATTTAAATTTTAGACATCACATTAGTTTGCCATATGATATCATCTTATTAATATAATAATAATCTATTTTTAAGGTCACCCCAAGTTGTATGAGACCTTTTTGTTTGTGGGACAAGAAACTTTCTTTAACCCGGGATTTCACTGGTAAAGTCTACGAAGGTATACATACCCTACCCCTCTGTATTTGGATCTATGACCTCTTAAGAGGAAACGCATTTTCTTAACCATTAGACCCATTCAAGTACAACTTGCATATGATTGATTAAAAATCCCACATCAATGAAAGAATCTACTTGACACTAAAAATTGCCGGTTGAATAGCTTCCCAAATGAATCGGCCAATGGGAAAAGCAATGTTCTTTAAGTCAAAATGTAAGCCAATAAACGCGTCTTACTTGTTTTTGAAGTTATCCTACGTGCATGACCAACCCCTATTTGATAGTGGAAATATTCAGATATGATCCGAGGTATAATGGAAAGTTGAAGAAAATTAGAGTAGGTTTTTTAATAATAATTTTTTATTTTTATAAATAAATGGGGTAGCAATTCTTCTCTTTTTTTTTTTTTAAGGGGTGGCGGCGGGCCATTTTGTTTTTGGGTTGATCAAACCCTTTTTTCTATATTTTAATTTTTGTATTTGGGGGGCATTTTGTTTTTGGGTTGATAAATCCTTCTATTTTTTTCTCTATTTTAACTTTGGAATCAGTAATTCAACTTTATTTCTTAATCCTTCAAAACAAGTTTTTATTGTTGAGTGAGTTGTTATAATTTAATTAGTATGCTTGAAGGGGTGCAAGTATAAGTGTCAAAGACAATCTTAAATTTTTTCACTATGTAACATATATATATATATATATATTTGTGTATTGTATGACCTAATTTTGTGTGGAGGATTTTATGGATTGTAAGGAATTTTAATTGAGTTTGTTTGTTTAAAGTAATTGTTGAGTTATTTGTATTTTATCATGATATAGTGTGCTACGAGCCAGAAAGATGAGGTTCTTCGGAAGTTGCCAATGTTAGTTGCTAGACATGAATTTGGGCTTATTATGCATCTATCATCTTGCTTTGACCCGGTTTGGTTTTATGCATAGTGAAGTTAGCTCTGTTATGTTATTGGCAGAAACTATGTAGGCCAAAAACAGTCAAAGATGTGCAGGGAAACACCCTTGTGCATGATGTAGTTAGTTCTGGTATGTTACTGGTTGAATTGGCTTATTATTGTTTGTTTTTTTTGCAAAGACAATTTAAAAGGGGCCAAGGTTTCTTACAGAAAGTGTGCAGGCTGAAGACAATTAAAGGTTACCAGGAAAAAAAGATGTTCAGAAAAATGAGCGTGTTGTCAATTTTCAAGCGTTGTGTTGTAAGTTGCAGGAGTTGTGGTGTTGGGCCTTTGCAAATCCATGTCAGAGGGTAAGAAATCATGTGCATTGCGTGTTATATGGAAAAGAATATTAGAAACTAATTCTTATTTTGTGTCTGCAGATATGGATATTTGCTTATGTTTGTTGGAAAGATGCAACTAGTTTGGGTGCTTGTTATCTAATAGTATATGCTTCATGCATAGTGCGGGTGTTGTGTTTAATTGGAGTTTGCTCTGGTGTTTTATTAAACTCTGTTAATGTTCATCATATGCAGATAGCTTCATTTTTCGAAAGATATTACGATGTGCAATGCGTTGTTGCTTATGTGTGGAAGCGTTTTCTTTGATAATTTGTCTACACCACACATAGTTGTATCTTCTATGCTTTGTACAGGTTTTTTCCTGGGACAGTGGACATTCGGTCTATTTTCAATTCATGTGTGAATAATTAATACCAATTCTTATTTTGAGTCTCTAGATATGGATATTTACCTATGTTTCTTGGACATATGCAATTAGTTTGTGTGTTTCTTGTCTAATAGTATATGTGAGAATGTATGTTTTCACAGTTAGACATAATGTGGCAAATATTTATGGATAAACACGGTGTGCTTCATTTTCGAAATGTCTGGAAATATTTATCTAGAAATATTTGCCACATAATAGTATATGCTTCATCCTTAGTGAAGGTGTTGTTTTTATTCGAGTTAACTTTGGTGTTTTATTTAATGCCCTTGTGGTTCATCATATGCAAAAATGGTATGTGTTGATATTTCTCTTTGGATTTCATTTGCATTTGAATATGCAGATAACTTCATTTTTCAAAAGATATTGCGATATGCAATGCACTGCTCCTTATGTGTGAAGATGTTTACTTTGACGGTTTGTCTACATCCATCATAGTTATTTCTTTTGTGCTTTGTACAGGTTTTTTCCTTGCACAATGAACATTCTGTTTGTTTTCAATTCATGTGCAGATAATTGATACCAATTACGTGGCATCTTTGCATCTTATCTACTGTGTACAAAGTTTTGTCTTGCACAATGAACATTCGGTATGTTTTCAGTTCATGTGCAGATAATTAATACCAATTCTGTGATATCTCTACATTGTGATGCTTTCGCATGTCGACGTTTGTAATACTTTTACGATGAACATGTGTGGGAACTCGATATAGTTATGTCTTTCACATTTTCATTTACATTTGAAGATGTGGATAACTGCATTTTTCAAAAGATATGTCTTGATGTCGGCAATCTAATGCAATTGTTGCAAGAAATAGGATCCTAGTTCATGTTGATATCATTACAATGTGTGTATATCTTCCTTGTCGAGGCAAGGCAAGAAATAATATATTGCTCCATTCGACAATTCAATGGAAGAGTAGTGAAAGATGACAGGGAGACGCCAATTGCATAAAACAAATATTTTGCAAGGGCATATGAAAAAAGTAATTGAATCTAAAAAGAGGATTCATGTGTGGCAGATGTTCAATATTGCAATGTGCAATTTGTTGTTGCTTATGTGAGGAAATGTTTTCTTTGATGATTTGTCGGCATCCCACATAGCTATGTTTTTCGAGTTTTGTGCAGTTTTGTATGGGGGATCTACCTATGCGGAGGTGTGAGAGCTATACCTTTGTTGTTATGCATATGAATAAACTTCTGCAACTCCACACTTCAAATACTTAAATCATTTTTATCAATAATAGAATATTGATATGCATATTCATACAGTCTTGGATGAGAGTATGTGTGTAAAATAAATATTGATATTTAAAACATTTTTTATATTAATTTATTTTTTAAGTAAGAAAAATTTGCATAGTTATGCATATGAATATATGTTTTATTAATATAATCTTAAAATAATAATATATATTTTTATTATTGATAACATTATCCCCTAAGACACTCTTATCCAATATTGTATGCAAACTTCTTGTCTAATATTATATGCTTCATCCATAGTCGTGGTGTTGTGTTTTATTGGAGTTACCTCTGGTGTTTTATTTAACGCTCTTGTGGTTCATCACATGCAAAAATTGAATGTGTTGATATTTCTCTTTGGATTTCATTTGCATTTCTAGATGCAGATAACTGCATTTTTTGAAATATATTGCGATGTGCAATGCACTGCTCTTTATGTGCGAAGACGTTTTCTTTGATGGTTTGTCTGCATCCCACATAGTTGTTTCTTTGTGCTTTGTACATGTTTTTTCTTTACACAGTGAACATTTTGTGTTTTCAATTTCTGTGCAAATAATTGATACCAATTTTGTGGCATCCCTGCATCTTTTGTGCTTTGTATAGATTTTTTTCTTGCACAATGAACATTTGGTTTTTTTTCAATTCTTGCGTGGATAATTGATACCAATTCTGTGGCATCTAGGCATTTTGGTGTGTTCGCACGTCGATGCTTGCAATATTTTTGCAATGAACATGGGCAAGAACTTGGTAAAATTATGTATTTCACATTTTCATTTACATTTGAAGATGCAGATAGTTGCATCTTTTCGAAAGATATGTCTTAATGTCAGCAATCTGATGCAATTTTTGTAAGAATTAGGATCCTAGTTCATGTTGATACCATTGTAATGTGTGTATATCTTGGTTGTGGAGGTAAGGAAAGAAATGATATATTGCTCAATTCCGCAATTCAATGGAAAAGTAAAAAAAATCGTAGGGAGACGTGGACTACATAAAACAAATATTTTGCAAGGGCATATGAAAAAATTAATCAAATATAAAAAGAGGATTCATGTGCGACAGATGTTCAATATTGCAATGTGAAATGCACTGCTACTTATGTCAGAAACTTTTGCTTTGACGATTTTTCAGCATCTCGCATAACTATGTCTTTCGTTCTTTGTGCAATTTTGTGCGGGGGATCTACATGTGCAGAGGTGTGAAAGTTATACCTTTGTTGTAATGTGTATGAATAAACTTCTACAACTTCACAATTCAAATAGTTAAATCAATGTTATCAATAATAGAATAGTGTTATGCATATGCATAGAGTCTTGGATGAGAGTATGTGTGTAAAATAAATATTAATATTTAAAACATTTTTTATATTAATTTATTTTTAAAGCAAGAAAAATTTGCATAGTTATGCATATGAATATAATTTTTATTAATATAATCTTAAAATATTAATATATAATTTATATTATTGATAACATTTTCCCCTAAGACACTCTCATCCAAGACTATATGCATATGCATAGCAATATTTTATTATTGATAACATTGATTTAACTATTTGAAGTGTGGAGTTGCGGGACTATATGCATATGCATAACAACAAGCATAGCTTCCACACCTCCACATAGGTATATCCCCGACACAACAATACTTAGTCTAATAGTTATAAATGTTATCAATGCATAAAAATATTATATTATTGATTACATTGATAACTATTAGAATTGTGGAGTTGTGGGATTGTATGCGTATGCATAACAACACAGGGATAGCTCCTGCACCTTCACACATGTATATACCCCACAGATTGGACATTTGGCGTGTTTCCAATTCTCGTGCATATAATTATTACCAATTATATGGCATGTTTGCACTGCGGTGCTTTTGCATGTTGGGACTTGCAATAGTCCTGGACCATGGATTTTTTTCTTATTGTCCGAAGGCTTTTGCTATGAACATATGCAGGTACTCGATATAGTTATGTCTTTTGCATATCCTCTTTGTGAAAATACATATTGGCATTGTACCCATGAGTTATGTGCACGTTTTTTCCCTGGGGAAGTGAACATTTTTTCTAATTTCAACTGTTGTGTGGAAAACTAATACAGATTGTTGGGGATCCTTGCATTGATGTGCTTCTGCATGTTGGCATTTGCAATAGTTGTGCAATTTGAGTTGTGTCAAGGCATGTGGTTTCTCAAGTTGCGGAAAGGATTTTTCTATGGACATATTATGTCAAGTTATGTATTACAAAGTTATGTACTACGAAGTTATGTACTTTGCGAAGGCGTATGGTTGTTGCTAGTAGCACTCATGTATTTTAAATGCTTGTGTGGAGAATTTATGCCAGTTGTCATCGTGCAATTTTGCCCCTCCGTGGTTATGTGGAGGCTTTCACTATGTCCATGTTTTCCAAATGCACATACATATTGGTTGTGTGTGTTGGCATTGGGGGCATGAAGTATGTTGTGGGCATAGAAAAGACTTGCTCCATTTTTTACGGTTGTGCGGAGGAAATACATTCTCGTGAGTTGCTATGATTTTGTGTCTCTGCATTTGCAATAGTTCCACACTTTGTTGTGACAAGCTAGGTAATTTGGAGGAAGGCGTAGTCACTTTTGGGGGAATGGTTTTTCTTGGATTTAGAAGGAAAGGGAAGTGATTTAGGAATGGTACAAACTAAATGCACTTGGTCTTGAAGTATTGTCAGGTCTTTGATTTATTTATTGATATCATTGCAGTGCCTATATATCTTTATTGTCGAAGAAAAACAATAAAGGATATATTGATCAATTCTGCAATTTAATAGAAAAGTAACAGAAATAGAAGGGACGTGTGGAATGCACGAAAAAAACATTTTTCAAGAGTATATGTAAAAATTCATCCAATCTAAAAAGAAGATTCATGTGCAACATATGTTCAATATTGTGATTTGCAATGTGTTGTTGCTCATGTGTGCAAAGTTTTTCTTTGACGCTTTGTTTGCATCCCTCATAGTTGTGTCTTTTGTGCTTTGTATAGTTTTTTTTTCCCTGGCACAATTGACATTTGGTAAGTTTTCAATTCATGTGCAGAGAATTCTTAGCAATTCTCTGGCATGCTTGCATTGTGGCACTTTTTCACGTTGGCACTTGCAGTTCTTCACCTCGGTGATTCTGCAGAGGATTTTTCTGCCAACATGTTTTTTTAGTGTGCATATGTGTTGGTTGCATTCATTGGCACTGAGTGTAGGTACGTGGCATGCATAATAAATACTTGGTCGCAAGATGTTATGCTTTTGTGGGTCCGCATTTGCAATAGTTCTGCACTTTTTTGTGAAAACCTAAGTAATATGGATCAGGAAGGCCTAGTGACTTTTGGGGCATTGATTTTTCTCAGATTTAGAAGGAAAGGGCAGTGATTTAGGACTGGTGCAAAGTAAATGCACTTGGTCTTGAAGCATTCTCAACTCTCTAAATATTTATTTTTCAAAAAAATTGTGTTGTAATGACTTTATTCCTATTGTTTTATCTAGTTTGTGCGGGTTCTTTTGTTGATGCAATGTGACAATGCTCTTCTTGAGATGTGTTTTGCAAATCGATCACTTGGACTATTCTGAATCCTCATGTGGAGAATCCATTCTTTCAACATGTGTACCGAGATTTCATATTGCTTATGGTATGGCATTGTTGTGCTAGGATGCTTCGTGCAAAGAACCTACACACGTTATTCTTGCACTTCTACACCTCTGCATTTCAAATAGTTTTGCATCGGTGATTGTGACAAGTGAAGTAAGTTGCATGATAGATAACCTATTTATAGTAGATTGATTTATTGTGATTTAGAAGGAAAGGGTAGGCATGTAGAAGTAGTGTAGAGAAAACGTGTTGGTTCTCTATGGATTGTTCCATGGATTTTTAATGTGGTTGTTGATGTTTGAAAGGTAGGGGATATATGTGAAAAACACATTTTAGCATATTCACATCCTGTTGTTGGCCTTGGGAAATCTCATCTCTGTGATCTATTTGTCTTTGGAAAATTTTCTAGTCAAAAGCATTTTTACTTGGAAACTTTTGAGATTGGATGAAAGGTTTTGCTATGGTAATATTTTCATGCTCCACACATCTATGCCTCTAGTATTTTTCTTCTCAGTAATGTTCCGACAATAGTTATCAGAGAGGCTAAAAATATTTATGTAGTGGGTTTCTTTTATCTAGTACTTTTCCAGATTAGCTTATGTATCTGACAAATGCCTACAACTAGGTTCTTTGCTTGTTTTTAATATGAGTTGCGTTGACATACATAGTTGAATCTAACACATAGAAAAATTGTCAATTTTGACATCTGACATCGCCATTGTTGTGTTTTGCAAAACAATCCATTGTTATTGCTTGATAATTTATTGTTCATGCATTGTGTAGTTACTTGGTTTCATTGAAATTTGCAATGGAATTAGTGTAATGTTTAAGAAAGCTAGTTTTATTTTCTCTGCCTGTATTGCTCAATTGAACCTTAAAATGAAATATTGGGGGGGTGTACCATATATGCCAAGGAAAATTAGTAGTTGTTTATTATTTTTCTTTTTCAGGGGTTAGTGAAATTGATCAAGGACTATTTCAAAAACTATATGTATCAAACAAAATCAAAGTTGAAAATAACAAAAATAAGGTATTCTACTTTAAAATTGTATTTAGCATTTTTTGTTTTTTATGTTGATCAATGTTATAGACAAAGCCTAAGAATCATATGGATGACATAAACTGGAACATGGAAAATACAATAGATGTTGAAAACTATGAAAACAATGGGCAGTGCATTTTCCATGGCAACATTGATCATGTTCTACATATAAATGGTCTTTTTAGATTAGATGCATTTACATATAGTTTTGGGAATTGTTTGTTTGATCCATTACACGTCCTTTTGCATTTTCACTACTCTTTCATTGAATTTTGAAATGGATTAATATATCATTTCTTGGTATGTTTAGACAATGTAGATAAAAAAAACAATGGAATCATATGATCTTGAGCTAGGATTCGATTTCTTGTACTAATTGCATGGGATTCGTGACATTGACATATATTTGTTGAAAATGTGCATGTCTACATCTTCAAATCTAAATGACAATGAGAGAGGGCTATGGGGAGATACATTTTGCATACAATGGTTAGAAAAATGGTTAAATGTATCGATTGTAGTTTGGTCACTAACGAGGAAACAAAGTATTTTCATTTCAACAAAAATGCAAGTGCAGATCCATATTACATGTTGTTTCATGATGCAAATCTTGTTAGCGATCTCTATGAACCATTGCTTTACAAGAAACTAGCTAGATGCAATATTGAGCAACCCGATACTTGCTTGTCACCCATGTGCAAAAACCTTGAATACTATTGGAAATGTAATATGGACAAGATGCATTATTATGGATTGAGCAAAGTGATTTATGTCGTGTCTAGTTGCAATGATAGTTTATTCAAAACACTTTGCTATTTGATAGCCACAGAATTCGATGCAAAATCCTTCAGACTTTACATTGTGCAATATGTTTGCAATGCAATGAAAAGTGGTGACCATAATGCATTGCATTGCTTGCATGAATATCTGGTACCTGGTCTTGTAGGCAATACAACAATTATTGCAAATTGGAAAGAGTATCTTGTAAATATGGAAATGACGTATGAAAAAGCCAAGATCAAGGGTGGGGCATTCTGTTTGTAGTGGATTTCATTCATTTTCAATGTAGATATCCAAGTGTGGTGCCTCCATGGTAGCAATATTGTCAACTTGTATTTAGCTGGCTCGAACTGTGCTAAAATAGTTGATGTGTTTTCATTTGAAACAGATACAATTCACATCCACTATGAGCCATTGTGAAGGGAGAAGTACAGTGAAATATGCGATGAGAATTGTGATGAATGCATAGTGGGCGTAGTGAACACATGTGGAAACAAACATGATAGAGATACAGTGTTGGATTTGAGAAAAGGTATGCATGGCAATGTATTGGTTCCTGGACATGTACTAGACACACCAATATAAACACAATGCATGATGTGATGATAAAACTATATTGGCAAATAACAGTGTAATTGGTGGAATGGGTTGTCATAGAGAAAATAAACCTACAATTGAGATACTTAGTTATCATAGACTAAAAAAGAAGGCACATGAAACAAGCAAATGAAATTGCAGGATTGTTTCCCATGAAGGGGTGAAAAGGGATGCACATGTAGGAGATGAAGATTCAATCAATGCAACAAGGAGTGGCAGTAAAACAACAAGAATGGCATATGTGAAATTAAAACAAATATAGTCCAACGCAAAACTTGGACAGAAAATAAAAGGTGGATGTTCATGTGCTCAGCACATCGGTGTAAAAATCAAACAAGCAAGTCGACGCTATGTGAAATACATCCAAGGCACAGCTAGAAACAAATGTGCAATTGTGAACAATTGCATTTTTCAAAGAACATTAAATGCTTGAAGAAGGAATTGAAGAAAGAATATATGAGATTGATTGCATGTCACAAAACATTATCTTCTGAGAAGATATGTATTAGCTACAAAAGAGCACTTGGAGATGGGAATTTTTCATGGTTTGCAACACCAGCCCAGATAAGACGCAATGTGCCATTGTAAATTGCAAGTACATTGTCAAAACTTGAGGAGAGACTTGTCTCACTTAGAATTGCATTTGCACAAATTTGACAATGGGGCTACAAATGATCTCAGTTGGGCTTGACATGATCCATCATCAACGTGCTTGTTCATATGGATATTGTCCATAAATCATTTCCACAATCCATTGATGAAACAATCACAATTGCAATTGCATTGAAAAGATGATTACAATACAAAAATATGCATCAGACGAGAAGAGTCCATGTAAACATTGTGATGAAAGGATTAAAATAATTGTGTTCCAGATCTTTATAAAAGGATGGGAACGTCAATAAAAACAAAGAATGGGATGATATTCTCGAACAAGATTGTAAAAAATGCATAGAAGAGACAAATTTTGAATGTGAGAGTGACATGGAGATAGAATCAGATAGTGAGAGACCTGGTGAAACATTGGTGCATGGGTTCATAGACTCGCAATGCATCCATGATTTGTAGGACGAGATCATTAAAATTTCACCTATTGAAGGGAAGCATCCACTTGGAATATTCAAGGATAGATACGTGGAAGAGATGAATTTTCCAAGCCTTTTCTATGGGAATGAGCATGATGATGAAATTGTAAAGAGATTTACTTACCAAAAAATAGTGAAATGGGAATTTCTACATGCTAGCAATGATTTCTCGTGCCATACTACAAATTTTTTCTTCAAACGATGTGAAAAATAATTGGCAAAGTTCCTTCCTGCATGTGGATACGAATAAGAAAGGGACGATTACAAGGAAGAAAGTTGTTGGCAAAAGACATGAAGTACAAACCAAATTTGGAAAAGATACTTAAATCTGATATTGGATAAATAGATTTCAAAAATATCTGCACTTCTCCTAGTTACTTCCAACATATTAAGAAAAATGTATTTGCAATGATACGACATTTAGGTCCTCCAAACTTTTTCATCACATTCATGAGTGTAGAGCATCAATGGCATGAATTGATATGTGCATTAAAATATTTATATAGGAACAAAAGAAATGAAAAGAACTTTGAAACACTGGAAGACAAGGACATTGATTACCTGATCAGAAAGGACCCAGTTACTTGTACTTGTACTATAGACATAGAATCAATGCCTTAAAGAAATTGATATGTCATGATGAAAGATTTTTTGGAAAAGTTTCAGACAGTTACTTTGCAACAGAGTTTCAGAATAGAGGAAGCAAGCATGAACATGGGGTTTTGTGGATAGAAGATGCACCCATATATGGAAAGGATAGTGATTCAGAAATTGCAACGTTCTTGGACAAGTACATAACATGTGACACAGATCATCTGCATCCTAATCTTGCGAAATTGCATAAGCATTTCCATACAAGAAGTTTTAAGAAGCGAAAGAATTCACATTGTTGATACAAGTTCCTTATGCCACTGATGAGAATGACAATGATAATTGAACCGATTGAGTTACAAGACAAAGTTGTTGACAAAAAGTCAAATTTGTTGTCTTCATCACTAGAGAAAAAAAAAAAACAACTATGACAATTTAATTACTTTCGAAGACTTATTGATGGAAATGGTACTAGCAGACGAAGAGTAATTTCTCCTAATACAGTGCACACTAAAATGACCGACAATATTCCTAAAACGAAAATCATCACATATTTGGGACAAAAACTTTGCAAAAGACATGACAAATTTTTGGAATGCAAACAAAGTTGCACAATTTGTTCTGAATGCATATGCAGCAACATCATATTGCAGTTGATATATGACTAAAGTTGACAAATCTATGACAAATGCATTTAGAAGGATACGCAAAGAACATGAAAAAATCATGATTGATGCTATGTAAATGATATGACGCTTGGAAATACAATTTTGAATCTTCAACAAATGTACGCATAGCAAGCAGCCCATATTGTGCTTGTTCTTCCACTGAATAGCAATTCAAGACCATGTATATTTATAAACAAATATCCAATAGATCAACACACATTTGTCCTTAATCCAGTGTTTTTATTGAAACAAGAACCTGATGACTCAGAAGATTTCATGTGCAACTTTATTATCGATTACTATATTGAATGACCACATGTCATTAATAATATATGCCTTGTTGAATTTGTTTCCAAGTACAAAAACTATGGTACACCCATATCAAAAAAGAAAAAACCAAATGTGATATGATTTGTCAAATACAACAAGTACAGTGATTATGAAATTTTTTGCAAAGAGAAATTAATGTTGTATGTGTCATTCTTAAAAAGTGAATCTACATTAAATCATAACTGGCCTACATGGGAAGCTACTTATTGTTTTCATGAAACTAGAATACAATTCAATGAAGCTAAGTTTACATGCAATGTCAATCCAACCTGAGGCGATATGGAAAGTGTGATTCAACAACTAGACAATGATCTTCTTGATTTTGATGGTACATTGACCCAACAAGGAACAACAAATGTACGCATAGCAAGYAGACCATATTGTGTTTGTTATTCCACTGAATAGAAGTTCAAGACCGTGTATCTTTATAAACACATATCCAATAGATCAACACACATTTGTCCTTAATCCAGTGTTTTTATTAAAACAAGAACCCGATGACTCAGAATATGTCATGTGCAACTTTATTATCGATTACTATATTGAATGACCATGTGTCATTAATAATATATGCCTTGCTGAATTTGTTTCCAAGTACAAAAACTATGGTACACCCATATCAAAAAAGAAAAAACCAAATGTGATACGATTTGTCAAATATAACAAGTACAGTGATTATGAAATTTTTTGCAAAGAGAAATTAATGTTGTATGTGTCATTCTTAAAAATTGAATCTACATTAAATCACAACTGGCCTACATGGGAAGCTACTTATTGTTTTCATGAAACTAGAATACAATTCAATGAAGCTAAGTTTACATGCAATGTCAATCCAACCTGAGGCGATATGGAAAGTGTGATTCAACAACTAGACAATGATCTTCTCAATTTTGATGGTACATTGACCCAACAAGGAACAAGCACATTTTATTGTGAACAGTACGATTTGCAACCAAATCTACAATATGTTGGAGGGAAAAGTAGAAAAAGAACAACTAATCTTGGATTCCAAGTTGTGGGCCACCCATTTTTTCTTGAAAATAGTGAATATTATAGACTTAGAAGAATGTTAAACATAGAACAACAAGATATTGTCAAATAAATTGTGCTAAAGAAATTAAGGGACATGCAAACGCCATTGTACTTGTATCTTATAGTTTGAGCAGGAATAGGGAAAACCTTCACAAAAAAAATGATATTCCAAATGCTTATACGAATACATGATGAAAATAAGACAACAAATCCTTTGAAACCAAAGGGATTAATAGCTCCATATATAGGTAAATCTCCCTACAATGCAGGTGGAACAACAATCCATTATGTATTTATAATTCCTTTCAACAAGTCTCAGTTCCTTCCACTTAGAAGATAAATGTTAGACATGTTGTCAAAGATTTATCATGAACTACAAATTGTCCTCATTGATGAAGCTTCGTTGGTCATAAGTCGATTCCTATTTTCTATTGATAGTCGACTAAGAATCATAAAACATGTACAAATAAAGTACTTTGGAAACCTAAATATGGTATTTTGTGGTGATCTTTATCAAGCACATCCCATACATGATTCCCCGATATTTGAGCACCCTACCATGGATATGCAAAGCATAGCATATGAATTTTGGATAGATAGGGTGAAGTGCTATGAATTGCACACTACAATGTGGAAAACAAATGAAAAGTTTATTGATATTCTGAATAGGATGCAAACAAATAGTCAAACAAGAGACAATATTGAATATATCAACACGAATTGCATCTGACCTGCTCCAAATCACCCAACATTCCCTTATCTATTTTATAAAAGTAAAGATATTTCATTGCATAAGAGGTCTATGCTATTGCTTATGACTAGCAAGGAACTTTTAATCAATGCAGATGATGAAGAGGAAGACAAATGTGGTGGTGTGTGACGTCGTGAACATACAACAACTTTGCCTTCACAACTTGTTTTKAAATTAGATATGCTCGTTCAAACATATGCATGAAACTATGATTCACATGATGGTTTAGTGAATGGTGTAGATGGAATAGTCAAAGAATACACCAAAATAGATAGGGTTGATGTTTTATGGATAAAGTTCTATGATCTGCATATTGGACATCGCAAGGTCACGAGGTTGTCTTCTTTATATAGAGGAAACATTTCTCCTGACTGGATACCCATATTGTGCATAGTGAAACCAACATCAACAAAAGTGACGATAGGTCATTTGAAAATCTGTAAACAATTCCCAATTCAACTTGAATGTGCACATACAATACATAGATCGCAAGGGATAATGTTGGACAGTATTGCATTTGATCCCGCTGGGGTGCGAAGACATGGATTCATTTATACAACATTGTCATGTGTAAGGAGCACATAGTATTTGTATCTTCTAAGTCATTTGATTATGGATAACTTCATTGTTAAACAAAAAAATCGTTGTTGAGATGAAAAATTTACGCAGTGATGCAAACTGGACTCTAGAATATGATTCACATTACATGCAATTAGAGTCATGTATTTCAATTTTTTCACTGAACACGCGTAGTTTTGATGTTCATATCATCGACATAGCTAGTGACTATGATACAATGAAATCTGATATTTTGTGCATTTAAGAAACATACATGTTATTGTCGATGCAAAATAAATAGTTTCAGTGTTTCAATTGCCTCTTGAATTGCAATAAACATGGTGTGATGATACTAGTAAAAAAACATTTACCCATATTGGAACACATGCATTTTGAAGAACCAAATGTAAAAGTGATTGTAGTAAGAGTAGTATTCAAAGGATTGCATATTTCCTAATTAATATCTATGCAGCCCCATCTGCAATTTTAACAAGCATAGTAAATGCAATTGCAAAAGAATTGTCCAATTTACATTTCAACGAAATCATAGTGGTTCTAGGAGACTTCAATATTGACATGTGTCAGTGTAACAGGAAAACAAAAAAGTTGTGGAGTTACATGTATAGAAAAAATATACATTTATTATTGGACCAAAGAAAATATGTACAAAGTGTTAGAAAATAATAGGTGTGCTCGTTTAAACATAGACAATATAACAATATTGTCACCCAACCATAGGTTGAAGCCACCCTCGAGCACCTTAACCTTGACAGAGAATAATTCTGGAAGAAAACCCTAGGCCTAATAGCCAATCAATGTAGCGTACCTCTCTCCAAAGTTAGAACACAAGGCAGAAAGTCCAAACCATAACCAATAGAAATTCCAAGCCTAAACCAAGAATACAGGTTGCAGTAGTTGCAATTGTATCTACTCTCCAGACTTGCTCACTTACTCGTTTATGCAGTGCGCACTCTTACATTTCTACAGTTGCAAGTTGTGTGTGTCAAATGAGCTCTGGCGTCTTGTATTTATACTTCTCCTCCTTAGCTTCCTGGGCCCACTTCTCATTACGGAGGCTAAAAACTCAGTATTAAATATTTATTTTAGTCAACTTGTCTTCTAGGGTTATTTCAATGCTTTAGGGTTTCTTCTTGCTTCCCGGAATATTCTATTCTTGTCAGGGTTACAAGTGGAGGTTAATACCTCCCGCAACTACCATAATATCAACACTCCCTCCTAGCTAGGGAGGTATTGAAAGCAATGGTCTTGAGCACAAACATACCATTCAATCGGTAGCATCATCATAGCCATACAGGTTATCTCATGATTAAATCACGAGCACCATCATCACTATCAGTATCATTTTATAGCATCAACTGCATCATCTCTCAAAGCCATACTCCATCTGAGTAATCAGGCATAATGTTGAATAAGTCACTCACTCCACAGAGTGATATAATAACCATTCTTCTAATACAAACATATGTCCTAGAAGAATAACTATTCCAACAGATGTTGGAAGCCATGCCATGGGCTACAAGGACTATTCTTATAATCTAGACATACATCCTAAAAGAATAAATGTCCTGGACCATTTTACGCCTGGAAAATGTCTGTCCACCAGCAAACTGACTATCCATCTAGTTGATAATCATTTCCAACACTACTGAGTAGTCTTCATGGCAATCAAAAAATGTCATTCAATAGAACACAACTATGTCTAACCATAGTAGTACACAACTATTATCCAGTGGTACACAACCACACCAAGTAGCACACATCTACTTAATCAGTGACACATAGTCACAACCAATGGAACACATCCACCACAGTAGCATATATCTACTGTCCAAAGACATACAATCTCCATAGCAATCATATCATTTGATATCAACCTGCATAGAAACAATATCATGATATAAACTGAGTCATCTGGGCCATTCTTCCACTCACATATGTGAGATTTGGAAGAGAATATGCCCTCAAAAATTAAAACATTAGCCATGGGCTATCTAGACTATTCTTCTCAAGAATAGAAGAATCACTGTCCCTGATTTTTTAGCCTAGACCATTCACCTAACTGGGCCATTCCTCTGGCACTAGTCACAGTGAAACCTGGAGAGAATAAGTCTTCCCTAGAGAATGATTGTCCCTAATTGTTGAACCTGGATCATTCACCTAACTAGGCCATTCCTCCGGCACTAACCATAGTTCAACCTGGATAGAATGATTAGGCCCTAGTGAATGATTGTCCAGACCATTTCCTAATGGAAATGATTGTCCTACACCAACCTCCAAAACGGACCATTCTTTGAAACTGCTCACAACTGTGAACTTCGAAAGAATGACTGCCCGGCGAGGAAAACCATTCTACTTGACCACTACTGAGAGTGACTGCCAAGAAGAATGATTTTCCTATACCATTCCCCCACACTGGCCACAAGGGGAATCGTTGTCTATGGTACATCGGCAATCTATCGAACCATTTTCATTACGAAAATGATTGTCCTATCTGGACCATTTTCCGAACTGGAAAATGCTTATCCATCAGAAATATCAAACCACTTTCCGAACTGGAAAGGAACTTCTCATCCTAGAACATTTTTCGAACTAAAAAATGGTTGTCCATAAATAAATAACACATCAGTTCTCCCTCCCAACTTGGGATTAATCTCTTCCTTTTTCAATAAGGAAGTCTTTTCCACGATCCCCAACTTGTTTCTTAAGTACGAAAACTTTTTCATCTTGGACATAGGCTTTACCAAAATATCTGCTATCAGCTCATCTGTGGAGATATATTGGAGAACCACTTCTCTTTCCTGGACTTCTTCATGGAGAATGTAATTCTTGTTATCATGTACTTCGATATGTCATGGAACACTGATTTTCTTTGAAGGCTTCGTGTAGCTCTAAACATTACAATATATATCATGGTCGAATTCAACACTTTTGTTTCCTGTTATCTCATGACATCGTGGCAAGGCACAAAATGAAACATATCCAAGTAGCACTTCTTCTATCATCATGAGAGTTTTCCATGGATTAGCAATCCATCATCCTAGACTTTTGAGTAACTATTTGGATACACTATCTCTGTCATAGAAATTTTTCACCATGCTTATGTTTTATATGAGATACTCTGCATCAAGTTGTTTGAATCCATACAAGGTCTTCTTATATCTGCATACATGGGTCTCTTTCTGGTATACCTAAAAACCTTGAGATTTCTTTACATAAGCTTCTTCCTCAAATGCTCTATTGGGAGAACAGTCTTTTACAACCAACCGATGTAAACTTCAATTCATGGATACTGCAAGAGATATAATAGCTCAGATAGAGGTATATCTAGTTTACGGGAACAAGTTGTTATCATAGTCTTCTCCTCTTTCTGGAAGAACCTCTAGTTATGAATCTCGCAATGCTTCCATTCATAACCCTTTTTCACAATTTCTTATTGTTCTTCATCATAACTTTCATTTCTTCTGTTTGATTTCTTCTAGTGGGTTCAAACCAAGTTGGTAGTCTTGTGATTCTCGGTATAATAACTGGTTGTTCTAGATTTTATTTCTTTCTTGGAATCTTCATGGTTTCCCTCATGTTTCACTTTAGCTCTTAATTCAATGGATTCTTCTATAGATTCCATGCCCTGAAGATTCCAACATCTTCCTTTCATCATAGGATCATGGATGTAGATGGACAACCAAGGATACTTTGAGGCTTCTTTTCGAAGAAGACTTCTTCTGAACACGTGTTGCTTATCATGGCTGCTACTTTCAATGGAAACAAGGAAAAATACTTCATAATCCTCAACGGATCATATCATTTAGGATTATCCCCCACCTAATCCTTGCTTCATACATGAATGAATGCTCTTCTTTTGGAATTATGTAGTCAACTCCCTCTGTCTAAGAGAGTCCACGCTTATGTCTGCATCCTTATTTCCTTTTGCAAAGTGTCACAAGTCTTTTTCTAATTTCCTCTTGATTGTTGACTTCTTTCTGTTTTGACTTCTTCTGGGTCTCTTCAGGTTTGATTCTGATTTCGGCTTATCTGGCAGTTGTTACTTATTTAATAGATTCCATGGGAATTGTTACCAAATATTGTCAACATACTTCATCCTTTTCATGTGTATTTCTTGACTTGTAGTCGTCGTAATAACAATCCTTATCTTTTTATTCTTCCATAGGTATTGTTTTCCTTGAACATATTTTCTTATAATAAATATATATACATGATCTGTATAGGAACTATGTAAACATGATATATACAAGAGCTTTGAAGAATATTGTTACCTTGACTTAAGATAAGTTTGTTTTATCCTGCTTGACTTTCTTTGAGGGTTCCCTTTCTTAGGCAACTGTTGCTTCGTATGTTTCCTTCCTTTTTCTTAACTCGGGATAGTGGTTCCTGTACTGACCATATTTTCGACAGTTGAAGCATTGTATCTTTGACATATCCTTTTCTTGATTTGGTTTCTTCCTTGAGCCAAACTTCTTCTTATTCCTGAAATTATTGAACCTTGTTGTGAAAGCTTGATCATCGTATTTATTTTGGGGTTTCTATATTGCATTAATCCTTGATTATTCTTGTGCACGGAAAGTCCAAAGTTATTCAAATGTGGGATAATCCTTTCTTTTTTTCATGCTTGCAGAAAATGCATCCCATGTCTTGGAAAGACCATTGAGTACTATATTTACTAGTTCCTTCTCTGAAATGATTTCTTCAATAGCTTGTAGTTGATATCTTAACTCAGAGATTCTCACAAGGTATGATGTTATGCTATCATTATCATCCATTTTCATGTCACAGATCTCATTCTTCAGACTCATTACTTGTCCAATGTTTCTGACTGAGAAGAGGTTAGTTAGGGCATCGTGCATATTCTTAGATGAGTCAAGATGAGAGATGTAGGGTATCAAGTGGTATTTTACAGAGTCCACTATGATACTTATGGCATTGATGTCATTGTATTTGAACTTCTCCATAAATTCAACATTCTAAGGTTCTTTGTCTTTTCCTTCTTCAAATTGTGGTTCCACAATCTTTCCTTTCACGATATTCAACACTTTATTCTTGGAAAGGATGAGATCAATCCTTGTCTTCCATGCTCTGAAGTTAGAGGGCCCTTCTAACTTGTTTTCTAACTTCATAGAGTAAGTCATGACTGCTTTGACTTGGTCAACCTTTGACTTTGACCAAAAACTCAAACTTGATGTCTTAGCTTGTTGAGATTACCAGGAGGTGCGCTAGGTTAAGGTGCACTAGGCTATCCAAAAATTAGTTCAATCTCTTCATTTAAGGTGTTTCAACAAGAGGGTTAGGGTTTTGTTGTTGTAGCAAAAACTTTGACTGCAACTGTAACTGAGCAAATGCTCCCAATCTATCTTCCAGTGGTTACACTCTCCAAAGATATTGTGGGCCCATAACTTGTTAGAAAATAATAGGTGTGCTCGTTTAACCATAGACAATATAGCAATATTGTCACCCAACCATAGGCTGAAGCCACCCCCGGGCACCTTAACCTTGACAGAGAATAATTCTGAAAGAAAACCCTAGGCCTAATAGCCAATCAATGTAGCGTACCTCTCTCCAAAGTTAGCACACAAGGTAGAAATTCCAAACCATAACCAATAGAAAGTCCAAACCTAAACCAAGAATATAGGTTGTAGTAGCTGCAGCTGCAGCTACTCTCGAGACTTGTGCACTTACTCAGTTTCTGCAGTGCGCACTCTTACATGTCTATAGTTGCGAGTTGTGTGTGTCAAATGAGCTCTGGCGTCCTGTATTTATACTGCTCCTCCTTAGCTGTCTGGGCCGACTTCTACTTCTGGAGGCTAAAAACTCAATATTAAATATTTCTTTTAGTTGACTTGTCTTCTAGGGTTATGTCAATGCTTTAGGGTTTCTTCTTGCTTCCTGGAATATTCTATTCTTGTCAAGGTTACATGTGGAGGTTAATACCTCTCGCAACTACCATAATATCAACACAAAGAACATCAATTTATCATGTCTGGTTAAATGCGAAGAATGAACTGTCAATTTTTTTTTATATCAAATACATATTGGAGTGACCATGATACAATTTGTTTTCTAATTTCAATTTGAAATGCATATAAGTCATAGAGAACATTAGGCTATTGAATTACATTAACATCAAAATACATATTCGCATATGTCCATATTTTTTTACACATCCACAAATTTTTATTTCCTTCCAACTCAAGCAAAGCATGTTCTCATATTCTTGTTACATATTTAGAAACTTCTTGTTTCTGCTTTGGTTTAAGCAATTATGTTAAACATGAGAAGCAAGTGCCCCAAAACATATTCTAATTGTACAAAAAATAAAACATGGAAAATTCCCATTGTGTTTGGGCTTATGTAACATCCGCTTACATGTCTATTTGCATTGTTCAATGTGCAATAAATAGAAACTATCATTGGTCATTAATAACAAGAAAATAGAGAACAAAACAACACATGGAACAAGAATTGAGAAGGTACATATTTATAATTTTATCTGTGTAACGTTATTTTGTTTTTCATTCGTTGTTTGTTGGTATTGTATATTTCATGTCATTTTGACACAGAGATTTATTTTCCTATTCATTGCATTTATTGCAGTGTTACGGCATGAAAAATAAATAGAAGAAATGCATGAAAGCAAGTAGTTGCAAGCAATACAATAGAAGAGATTCATTAACAGTCTTCGAACATGAGGTATGTTGATAATAACAAAGCAACAAACACTTTATTTTGCTCAATTATGTAGATGTGGTAATATATATTCATAGTACATGGTCCTCTATAGAATCCAAATTGCATTTTGCATATGCGGCACATTGCTTGAGTAAGTTCAAATCATCTATCTGGGATGTGGTTGCAGCTCAAGACACTATTTACAATGGGTGGATTCGCTCTGGAGGTGGAAGATTTATTTGGTTGACATTTGTGCAGGGTCTCCACCTATCTCTTCTTATATTTTCTCTTAATGGATGGAGGATAGACCTACTTCATCCTGCAACATAGAAACCAATCAATGACTAGACCAATTTCTACAACTTCAACTTGGCTCAGTTTCTACAGCAGCTCCAAACGGACAGCATCGGATAATTTCTCCAACGTCCAGGAGGATCGTGATCCTCATCTCTCACTCGGCGAGCTTGGTAACCAGGAAGACGTTGAAAAACAGAAGTGACAAAAGGAATAGTTCCTAGAATGGATCTGCCCCTTTCAACAAAGGTGTTGATTTATGGCGACACAGAGAGCAGATGATGTTTTAGAGAGATGAAGCTTTACAGGACGTTTAAAGGACAATTCAAACAATTTTTTGTCTATGCTAAGCATCTTGCTTTCCAACTGTACACTGGGTTTCCTTTCCAACATTTGTGTTCTCAATGTCAACCAATGTGCGAATGAAAAACTAACGACAATGTTCACATATGTTCCACAATGGTTAACGTGTCCACACATATTGGATGAATACACATTTATTGGATAATTCCAAATCATCTGTCTATGTTGTGGTTGCATCTCGAGACAAATTTTCCAATAGGTGGAGTAGCTCTGGAGGTGGAAGATTTATTTGGTTCACATTCATCCCTGTTATAGACCTCTTTTTGCTTGGATTTTCTCTATAGCAGCGAAGGATAAACGTACTTTATCCTAAGCCCAAAAATCCAAGAAATCACTGACAAATTTCTACAGCTAGAACTTGGCCCAATTACTCAGGGAGTTGGAAACGATTAGCACTGATTAATTGGTCCAATGGCCACGAGCATGATGATCCTCATATCTCATTTAGCTTGCTTGGTAACAAGGAAGACATGGACAAATAGAACCCACCAAGGGGGTAGTTCCCAGAATCAATCTAGGGACTTCAGCAAAGGTGTTGATCCATGGCGATGTAAACATTTGATGTAGTATTAGAGAGTTGATGTATCACAACAGTTTCGAAGAACAATTCAAGAAACTATTTTTCTAGGCTAAGTATCTTTCTCTTGAACTGTATATTGGGTCCCCTTCCTAGTAGTTTCATTCCCAACGTCAATCGATGTGAGAATGAAAGATTGGAAGTACAAGCTATCTGCATGGACCGAGAACTATACAAAATCACATGCATGTTAGCCAAAGCCATTGATGTGAATACTTTGGGATGGAACCAAAATCCTTGGAATAATTGGACGTGATAGCTAAATGGATATTGGTACTTCTTAAATGGCAGGGGATGGGAGCTCTATTTGTCAACAAATGAGGGTTGGTTGCGAAAACTATGGTCCTGGAAAGTCATATAAAGTTGAGAAGACAGTCGAAAATCGTTGTCAACTTCTTCTTGTTTTCTCTCCAGCTCCATGTGTGAATGTTTCTATGATGATATATTTCACTTTGTATCTACGTTGCTTTAATTTTGTGTCTCACACCAATGATTCGCTATATTGTTGATGGCCCTTCCACAAACTAGCGCCAAAACTTCCCACATCCACAGTGCATGTACAATCTCTCTGGATCAAATTGTTTGACGCTTGGGTATTTCCAAAGGTTGTCTGGATCTTGGATCCCCCATGCCAGTGTGTCATTATGTTCACTATCCTATGTACTTCCCATTGCTTTGCATGTTGGTTGATATCTTCAAATCTATCGACCTGTCAACTTCTATTTTTTCTTTGTGTGATTGTAGCAGGTGTTGTCCTACTAATGGATATGCAACTATACCTAATTTGTGCTTGGATATCTCCTTCATGCCATAATCTAGTATTATGACTCATTGGTTCGTGTGTTTCTTTAAGAATTGACAGTGAATTTGACCTGCGTTCGTCAAAGTATGGGTTTTTCGTTGTTCGATCCATAGGCTATATTTTTTCGTCTAAGCATCTTAATAGAAATCAACACATAGCTAGATATTTATAGGTTCTATGTTTTATACATCACAAATAAATAAGATCAAGCAGCTATGAAATCTGGAAATTCCTATGTTTAGTTGAAGAAAAGTAGCAGTATGTGGAATCGAATCAACTAATGTTGCATATCCAAGTGGAACAAAAATAGTGACATGTGAAGAAATTTTCGATGGGAAATAATAACAATTGAAAACATATGTATACTAGAATGTAAATTGTGCAGTTGGCCAAAGAAATATATCAAAATTGTTGTTCATATTGTTTATTTTACGTAATTTCTATAAAACTATGCATCTCTACAAGTCAAAATGTTTTCTGGAAAGAGGACATGAACATTCAAACAAAATGACAAGTCAATGGCATGTTTTTCCATGGTCAACTCTTTATCACTTCTATGCTAATATATCTCGTAAAGTTATATGACGCTTACAGTATTTTATATATCAGTTGCAAATGTTTGAGACATATGAACACTTAAAAATATAACCATGACAGGAGATGAAAAACAAAGCGTCTTGTGCACAACACAATCCATAGTTATGATGCAACTGACAGGAGAAGCAATCAATGATCCAGAAATACAAATTGCATCGACAAAAGTTGTAAGTTTAGATTCACAAGTCTACATAAGAATTTTGTATACAATATTATTTAAACACACACACACACATTATTGAATTTCGTACTGTGTAAATAGCTCCAAACAAGCTCAAGGTACATTGATACTAGAAAATGAATACTCCACTCCATTTCAACTTGTCTGTGCAATATGCAATTCTCTTGCACATGATCTACTTTTTGGCTTGACAGAAATGCCATATGAAATATGTTTGAAAAAAAAATATTCCAAGCACTGTCTATATGCCATGCAATTTTTGAGTGCATGGAAAATGTACATTGAACAATGCAATCTAGTTCTATATGTCACATAGAGAATAAACCAAAACACTAGTGTGTTGTATTTGCAATGAGTTATATGTATTGTTTTCCATTTGTTTGGACACAAAGTAGAACCATGATTTAATTTTTTTGTTAAATTGATCTAAATGTGGGTGCATGCAATAAATAAATTGTATATAGATGTTATCTATGTAGTTATCATATGAGCAATAACATCTGAATTGTGTATGTTCTTTGGATCCAAAGTATCTACTGCCCATTGTTAACATTGTGTTGTCCTTGTACTGAATTTTCACAATTAAACTATTTTCACATAGTCAATTAAATTATTTCACTAAGATTTATATACTTCGGACATTGTGCAAAAGTTTCCAGCTTCAATTCTATTATTGCAGATCTGGAAGAACTATACAATATTTCTCCAGTTCTTTTTGAACACAACATATCCATTTCTAGATTGTTCTTTCCATCTGCTTGAATCAATTGTTTTCTTCTACTGTTCCAATGCATTTTAAACCCTTGGGCATGTGATAAGATAGTTTCCATAGTTAATTATTCTTCTAGGTGATCTATTTCATGCTTTGCAAAGAAAAAATTTAATACAACATCACTCTTAGGATTTATAAATAAACAATTTATATTTTCATGTCCCAGTTCAGTAACTTGTATGCAATGACCAGACGAATAGAAATATGAACAGATAGAAACTGTAATAACTTTTCTTGGTTTGAATTGMTACCAATCCTAGATTTACATGTACACAAAATCAATTAACATGCAAGTTCTAACTTATTTGATAGGTTGCAAATAGAGTGTCATTTGGAAATTCTTTGAAGTATTGGAATTTCAACGGGATGGTGCGATAAGTTCTATAAATTTTKCACACAAGTGGTGACAATAGACTAAGCCTTGCYTGTGTCTACGCCATGCCTATGTAASCTCCCTCTGTGAAATCCCCAATTGYGAAAGATATGGCTTCTAGCAATCACTTTTTTATTGGTGTTTCAATGCATTTTAAATCCTTAAGCGAAAGTATTTGAAATGTGGAAGTGTGGAAGTCCATTGTTGTCTGGTGACTTGTATAGATTTGTCGCACAAGTAATGAAAATAGACCATTTCTTTCTTGTGCAATTTTCATACCTGTGAGAAATGTGGAAGTGAAGAAGATGTAGCTCTTTCTTGTGCAGAAATGCACATGAATTCATATCTGCATATGCAAGTGTAATGATTATATTTTTCATTTTCTTTGACTATTTGTCTGCATCCCGCATAGTTGTGTCTTTCGTGCTTTGTATAGTTTGTTTTCCTGGCACACTGGACATTTTGTTTGTTTTCAATTCATGTGTAGAGAGTTGTTACAAATTCTCTGACATCCTTGCATTACAGTACTTTTGCAAGTTTTCACTTACAGTTCGGTAGCTTCATGGTTCTACACAACCTTTTGCTACCGACGTGTTTTGTGAGTGCTCATACGTATTGGTTTTGTTACTTTTCATTGGGTTCAAGGACGCGGCGGCAATAATAAATACTTTCTCTATGTTTGACTGTTTTGTGGAGGAAAGACATGTTCATGAGATGTTATGCTTCCACGCGTCTGCATTTGCAATTATTCCACACTTTTTTGTGACAAGCTAGGTAATATGGAGGAAGGCTAAGTCACTTTTGGGGCATTGTTTTTTCTTGGATTTAGAAGAAAAGAATAGTGATTTAGGATTGATGTAAAGTAAATGCACTAAATAACATACATACATGTGTGAGGATATACCTGTGTAGGGGTATACCTATGCGGGGATATACATGTGCAGAGGTGCAGAAGCTATATTTTTGCAGAGTATATATCTATGTTGAATATGTATAATTAACTTTTATTAAATTAATAATTAACTTTTATTTTTAATATGTGTATATATGTAAAAAACATTTTCTTAAGCATATGCATATGCATAACAATATTATATTATTGATAACATTATTAACTATTAGACTAAGTGTTAGTTGTGCGGGGATATACTTGTGTGAAGGTGCGGAAGTTATATGTGTGTTGACTATATATCTATATTGAAGATGCATTTTATTTACTAAATGTTCATTGTGCAGAGATACGCATGTGCGAGGGTGTGGAAGCTATATATGTGTGAACTGTATGTCTGTGTTGAAGATGTATAATTAAATTATATTAGATTAATAATTAACTTTTATTTTTGATATATGTATATACATAAAAAATCATTTTGTTAAGCATATGTATATTTTACTAAGTTTTACTCCACATTGAACAACTTACCTTTATGCTTATTTTTACAAAGTTTTATGCTAAATGTTTTTACTCCAAACACTTTACATTGCTTCCCACATATTAAAACCTCCCCATTGAACATTTCACTTATTCACTAAGTTTTACTCTACATTGAACAGTTTCATTTATATATTGTTTTATTAAGTTTTAGTTGTTGAACATATATTGATTTAAGTTTCATTGTTGATAATCCAAATGGATCCAAAAAGGCCAAAAATTTGAAGTTCTTGGATTCAGAAAAAACCAGAACCATTGTGTAGTGCTCATTGTGATGATTCTGGCAGTATATTCTTTTTCAAAAATGGACTTCTTATGGCGAAGATATCACGTTCTGAAGTTTTTTCAAAACAGGGAAAAATTCAAAGTCAAGTCAACAGTTTGTATTGCTGACATCAGCAGTACGTCAACATGACAGGAAAAAATTCAAAGTCAATTCAACAGTCAGTATTGTTGACGTCAGCATGATAGGTGGCATATGACGTCATGATGGCGTCAACAGGACATGTGGCAACCAGATTTGTCATTTTCAGGGGTTGATTTGGACCAATAAAATTTGACACATGGTTGTATGGATGACATGTGGCAGGCTCAGATGAGGACACGTCGATTGTACAGAAAATGACATGGCGACAGGTGGCCGACTCTAGGCATGATGCGTGGTGTACGGTGCTGATTGTGAAACTAACTGGATGGTACGGTGAAAAATCACAAAGTGACATGTGGCCCAATCACAAGGCACCACATGGCACCCCGGATAACGCCAATGAGGGCCAAGTCAAAAATTTGTTTCCACCTCCAAGGAAATCGAACCCTCGACCTTTGGGCATGCTAACGTTTTAAAAACCTTCTGCTAGCCACAAGGGAGGAAGGGTCGGACTTAACCACCATGTAACACAATTTCCTTTTATTGTGGAGTGTTGTGAGTGTTAGGGGATAAGCCCTAGTTGGCAGGGGCTAGCCATCGACCAAGGCACATAAGACCAGGAGCGATGACCCGGGGTCGGAGGACAAGGGTGCTAGCGCGTGGCCATATAGCATGCCACATGACCAAGGGGTCAAGGAAAAGGGGTGTGTTCAATGATTTTAGGCCAAAAGTGGGTTTTCCACTTTATAATATGATTTTTTTATGATATTATGATGATTTTAATGGGATTTTTCCCATTATTGGAGGATCTGGAGCTCGGTTTGAGGCCATATTTTGGGAGGAATTTGGGATGTGAACCCCAACCCCAATACGATATAAGCCAAGCATTATGTATCTTTGCAACAAGTCACAACTGAATCTTGAAGCAAGAGTGGCGAGAGGGATTTTTCCGAAGAAAGGCTTGTTGGCATATCCTCATTGTGTAAGTGGCTTGATTGAGCCCATTTGAGAGGGGATCTCGGTGAGGCTTGTTTGATTTTGTTCGAGGAGGTCTTGAAAAAAAATCAGAAGGCAGCTTGGATAAAATTGAAGAAGAATTTGTGAAGGTCAAGTTGTCTTATGTAGTGAATCCAGAAGAGTAGTTGAGATTTGGAGGTCATTTTCGGGAGTTCTACTCTGCCTTTTTTAGTGTCGTATGTTGCATCGGGTTCCTGAGAAAAAGCAGAGTACAGTTGAGTCAATCACAGAACTGAGTGATGTAATTTCGAAGAATATTTTTTAGCATTGGTGAATAACAAATAATCCTTCTGCACTGCAGCTAAAGGCCCGGAGACATAGGCAGATTTTTTGAACTTCGTTATCAATTCCTGGTGTTCAATCTATTTATGGTTTGCCTCTTGTGTTTACTTCTAGCTCACTTCATTATTTAAGTTTTACTGCTTATATATATTCACATGCATTATCAGTAAAGATCTTTTTAAAATCGAAGACAAGGTGTAAATTACTAAGCACCAATTTCAGATCAAGTGGTATCAGAGGGGGTTGACTATATTGCAGGAATTGTGAAAAAGCTTGTAAAAAATATTGAAGAGAACCAGACTCCAGGAACTTGAGGAGATAAATCAAAAAATTCAACGATAAAATGTCGAGCTGATAAGATTGGTACAAATCCTCGAGGAAGACAGCGAAAGGTTGTGAACAATGGTGTTAGCAATAGAAGAAAGACTAGTTGGAAGAAGTCCTTCTGTTATAATCCTGAGTCATGTCAAAGATGATGGAATTCATCCATTCCATAAAAAATCCGATGAGGAGGATTCATATACTCCTGCTACTCCGGTTGAGGAGTAGTCAGTAGGAGAGGCCATTGGCAAATTTTCCTCGCCAGCGGAAATTACTCAGTATACTCCAGCTTCTCCTGTATCTAATCAGAAACTGGAGTCAAGCAATTAGGATATTGTCTCTTTTGAAAAACGTACCAAAGGAATTGGTATGAATATGTTATACAAGTTTGGCTACATGAAAGGACAAGGTCTTGGAAAGCATGGCCAAGGTAGAGGTAAGCCTATCAAGGTGCGAGAATGACCACTCCATGAAGGATTGGGATACGCATAAGACTATACTGATGACAACGATCCAGTGGTTTGTTGTACACATTGTCAGAAGCTCGGACATGATGTTGACCATTGTTGGGATCGACATCCAGAACTGAAGCCAACATGGATTTGAACTCGTAAAGTTAATCAATAAGATCAAGCCAGCAGTGACGTGAACAGTGAGACGCAAAAGAAAGGGAAAATGGTAGAAAGTTATAAATATCCTTCACCTACCTTTAATGATGAACATGTTAGGGTCATGGAACTTATAAAAGAACAATTTCGTGAACATTTTGTTGCAGTTATAACCATTGTGTTGCAGTATGTTGGAAGCAAATGGTATACAGAAAGAATATCATCGTGACAAAGAGTACGCCAAGACAAGATGATGTAACACTAAAAATCAAGAAGAATATGTGTATGAATTCAGCACAACCAAGACAAGAGTCGGGAAAATCCAACGAGGATTTAGCTCAGTCCAGGAAAGGCTTCATTAAATTCGTCCCAGCATGAAATTATTGCTCACATTTTCAAAGGAATGGCCATTGTGAAGATAGTTGTTGAAAGATGCATCCAGAGTTGAGATGCTCCAAAAATCCTGAAGTGCCCAAGCAAAAGAAGGATGTTGTAGAAGAGCAGAAGAACGACCGCAAAACTCCATCGGTAGGAGATGGGTCATCTTCTTGGAACTAGGAATATTCTATGCCACATATGTAAATGTTTCATCAAGTCAGTGTCTAGTCTACTTGATGTAATAAAAGTGATTTGACTTATGAAATCACTTACTGAGTCTAGTTAATGTTTTGTTGAGTCGAGACTATTTATTGTTTATTTTAGTCGATTGATGTAATGATGTAGTCAATTGATTTAATAACCTTTTGGAGGACCAAAAGGTCCCAGTGGGGAGGTGTGATCAAAATAGATCTAAAAAGGATAAAAAATTGAAGTTCTCGGATTCAGATGAAACCAGCACCATTGTGTAGTGCTCGTCGTGTCAATTCTGGCAATATATTCTTTTTTGAAAATGGACTTCATATGGCAAAGATATCACGTTCTGAAGTTTTTCCAAAACAGGGAAAAATTCAAAGTCCAGTCAACATTCTGTACTGCTGACGTCAACAGTATGTCAGCATGACAGCTTGAAGATGATGTCAGCATGATGTCATGATGACATTAGCAGGACACATGGAAGCACCAGGATGTGCCATGTGGCAGCCATATTTTCCATTTTCAGGGGTTGATTTGGACCATTAAAAAGTTGACACATGGTTGTACAGATGACACATGGCAGGATCAGACGAGGACACGTGGGTTGTATGGATGATGATGTGGTCATAGGTGGCAGGATCTGGGCATGATGTGTGGCATACGGTGATGAATGTGCATCTGATTGGACAGTACGGTGGAAAATCACAGAGTGACATGTGGCCTAATCACAAGGTGCCACGTGGCACCCCAGATAATCCCAATGAGGGTCAAGTCAAAAACAAAATTCCACCTCCAACGAAATCGAACCCTCGAACTCCAGGCATGCCAACATTTTAACAACCTTCTTCTAGCCACAAGGGAAGAAGGGTCAGACTTAACCACCATGCGGCACAATTTCATTTTGTTGTGGAGTGGCGTGGGTGTTAGGGGATAAGCCCCAGTTGACGAGGGCTAGCTGTCGACCAAGGTGCATAAGACCGGGAGTGATGACCCGGGGCTGAAGGACAAGGGAGCTAGTGCATGGCCATATGGCATGCCACATGACCAGGGGCTAGAGGAAAAGGGGTGTGCGCATTGATTTTAGGCCAAAAGTAGGTTTTCCACTTTATAATATGATTTTTTTATGATATTATGCTTATTTTAATGGGATTTTTCCCATTATTGGAGGATATAGAGCCCGATTTGAGGCCATATTTTGGGAGGAAGTTGGGATGTCAACCCCAAACCCAATACTATATAAACCAATCATTATGTATATTTGCAACAAGTCACAAGTGACTCTTGAAGCAAGAGTGAGGACAGGGAGTTTTCTGAAGAAAGGCTTGCTAGCATGTCCTCATTGTGTAAGTGGCTTGATTGAGCCCATTTGAGAGGGGATCTCGGTGGTTCTTGTTTGAGTTTGTTCAAGGAGGTATTGAATATAATATCAGAAGGAATCTTGGATCAAATTGAAGAAGAATTTGTGAAGGCCAAGTTGTCTTATGTAGTGAAGCCAGAAGAGTAGCTGAGCTTTGGAGGCCATTTTTGAGATTTCTACTCCATGTTTTTGAGTATCGTATGTTGCATCGGGTTCCTGAGACAGATCAAAGTACAATTGATTCATTCAAAGAACTGAGTGATGTAATTTCAAAGCGGATCTTTTAGCATTGAGGAATAATAAATAAGCCTCCCACACTGCAGCTAAAGGCCCAGAGACGTAGGCAGATTTTCCGAACTCTGTTATCAATTCCTAGTGTTCAATCTATTTATGGTTCACCTCTTGTGATTTCTGCTAGCTCACTTCATTCTTTAATTTTTACTACTTACATATATTCACATGCATTGTCAGTAAATATCTTGTTAAAATTGAATACAAGGTGTAAATTACTAAGCACCGATTTTAGATCAGCTGAGCAATTTGAGCTCTTTGTTTTATTTATTTTTCAAAAATTGTGTGCACAATGATTTTATAATCTATAGTTAATTTCTAATTTCTAATGTACTTAGGCATTGTTTTATAAGGTTGTAACTTGTATATAAATACCTACCTAGCTCCTCCTTTGTCACCATCGTCCCAATGAATCCATTAGCTATGAAAAATTTTGACAGTTTTTTGTTTTTGATCCATCATCACTAGCAAAAGATTGCATTGATCCATCATGTAGTGGATCAACCTGAGCACCACCTGCAAATGGTTGTGCTCTCCTTTGCAATGCTCTTTCTCATGATGATCTATTGAATGTTGTATCTGAAAATAAATTTATCAAGTACCGTGAATTTTATCAATTTCAAAATTTATGAAAAAAAGATAAATATGCAAGTATGCACACAATTTAACATGTGCATATAAACATATATACCTTGATCGTCAGCATGATCTATATCTAGATGATTTTTAAAGAATTCTATATTGACTAGAGCTTGTTGTTTGCAAAGGGTCCTCTTCATTGTATATGCACGGTTTTAAAAGGATAATATTTGGGACATTAAAAAAGAGACCAATTTTATGGATACAGTCTTTATTTCAGTAAAGTACCTTGCATGACTAGTTTCCCTTACATGACTAAGGTTCCCTGTCAAACTAGGGGTCCTTGTTGGACTAGGCGTCCCTCTATTTCTTTTATTGGACATATTGAACCATTGGCAAGGCATAATTTTATACTCACGTTGCAATGGCTCGTCACGGCCCGTATATATTGTACATGTACCAAGCTTCAAATATATGATAAGCAACAATTGTATGTGTCACGAGAAAATTATGTTAATCAATTCACAATATCTTAATTTGCATCATGCAAAAAATTGTATTTCTTCCACATCTTAAGATACAATGAAATCTAAAAAAAAGGTAAAAACACATAGCATTATGGCATCTTCTTAACAAAATTATATTGTCTCTAGGTTAATAAGAGATTGTTTATGTCTCTAGGCATTTCTTAGAGTTGCCAAGACTTGGAGATTTTGACAAAAAGTTGGAAATTTTGACTAAGACTCGACCAATTTGTTAAAGAAACCATCCTATGCCATTGGTTGGTGGTCTATATATTATTAAATTTGAGAAATATATGAAACTTAATATAACTAAATGCATAGGTAATGAATAATCTTTGTGAAAATATAATTCATATAATAAATAAAAATAGCATTATTGTTTATGCAAAGAGGACAATAATAAGTATAAAGTAAAAACAAGTAAAAAAATTTAGCATAAACTTTGCAAAAACAAGCTAAAAGGTAAGTTTTTCAATTTGGAGTAAAACTTAGTATATAAGTGAAATTTTCAGTGGGGAGGATATAATATGCAAGAAACAATTTACACTTTTTGGAGTAAAAACATTTAGCATAAAACTTTGTAAAAATAAGAAAAAAGGTAAAGTGTTCAATGTGGAATAAAACTCAGTAAATAAGTGAAATGTTCAATGGGGAGGTTAGCATATGCAGTAAGCAATGTAAATAAGTAAATTGTTCAATGGGCAGGTTAGCATAAGCAGGAAGAAATGTAAAATGTTTGGAGGTTAGGATGGGTTGGAACCAATGCAAATTGTTCCCACATTAGAATTGCGCAAAGCAAAGTGGGTCGGGTCCTCGGCACAAGAGATGAATAGTGAAACTTAATATAACTATGAAAAGCCCAGTTAAAGACAAAACATATTAATAGAAATCATTTCTCCCCACTTCCACTTTGTACCACCATTTCTCTCTATTCTCATAGCGCAATAAACCAATTCTCCTCTTCGCTCTTCCCTACTCTCATAATTGTTCTACCTATTCTCCATATTATTCTATCTCCTAGCTGTCATACTTCATATTCATTTAATTTTCATTTTGATAACTAATTTTTTTGTCACACACTTCCATCATTGTCATTTTTATTTTTAATGGTTAGATAAGAAATACTTTGAAGTACACCACACGACCAAAAGTGCCTTATAATTATGCAATGGGGGAATATGTATATTCAAATTGCCCCAAAAAACTTGTCCCAAAATCATCACTAGCAAAAGATTGCATTGATCCATCATGGAATGGATCAACTCAAGAACCACCTGCAAATGGTTTTTCTCTCTCTCGCAATGCTCTTTCTCATGATGATCTTCTAAATGATTTATCTGAAAAATAAATTTATCAAGTACAATGAATTTTATTAATTTCAAAATTTATGAAAACAAGATAAATATTCAAGTATGCACACAATTTAACATGTGCATATAAACATATATATCTTGATCTCCATCCTAACTAGATTTAGATGAATTTGACAGTCTTCTAGACTGGCTATCTCTCTTTGTTTCACTAAAATCCCTTGCATGATTGGTTGCCCCTACTTGACTAGGGTTCCTTGTCGAATTAGGATTCCCTATTGACAAAGACATATAGTCCGCACATATATAATTTTCGCACCTATGCATAGGTATATCCCCCACACAGCTAACACTTAGTCTAGTAGTTATCAATGTGATCAATAATAGAATATTGTTATGCATATGGATATACTTAACAAAATTATTTTTACATACATACATATGTTAAAAATAAAAATTAATTATTAATTTTATAAAATTTAATTATACATCTTTAGCACAAACATATAGTCCACAGAAATATAGCTTTTGCACCTTCATACAGGTACATTCCTACACAAAGAACACTTAGTAAATACATATTCAACACATACATATAGTCCACACACATATAGCTTTCGCATCTCCGCACAGTGAACACCTAGTAAATAAAATACATAAAAAACAATGTAGTTATTTTTGCATGTGATTGAAATACATGTAAATGATAGAAATTATGACTAAATTTCATAACATAGTATTTGATATTGATGTCTATTAGTTGGTGTAAACACAATTTTTAAAATATTTTAATATAGTCATATACAAATAATTAAAAGATTAATAATTATTTATTAATTTAATAAAAGTTGTCCGCAGGGGTTTGGTCTAGTGACCAACGAACATATTGTTAAGGCGTTCATGTTGTTACGCAAGTCACGAGTTCAAATCTCGATTTATCTTAAGGCGTGATTGCGGGCTATGCGATTCTCCCTAGGGTTTATAAGGTAACCGGAAGGATTTGACCCCGTGTCACGCGAGTACGATATTGTCGCCGTTGTCGATTCCCCTAGTCATAAAAAAAATAGTAAAAGTTAATTACACATCTTTAGCATAAACATATAATCCACACACATATAGCTTTCGCACCTGTGCACATGTATATCCCTAGACAACAAACACTTAGTCTAATAATTATCGATGTTAACAATAATAAAATATTGTTATGCATGTGCATATGCTTAACAAAATTATTTTTACGTATACATGTATATTAAAAATAAAAGTAAATTATTAACTTAACAAGAGTTAATTATACATCTTTACCACAAACTTATAGTCCCCACAAATATAACTTATGCACCTCTACACATATATGTCCCCGCACAACAAACACTTAGTAAATAAAATACATCTTCAGCATAGACATATAGTCTGCACACATATATCTTCTACACCTCTGCACAGGTATATCTTCGCACAACGAACACTAATGTTGAGTCTAGAGATATGATCATAACAAAATGATCCACACAACTATGGGAATCATGCAGAATAAAATTTCCATAAATCAGTCGGTTATCATGCAAATTACATCACCGATTATAATCTGCATGATGGAACTATTGGAAGTGTGAAGTTGCAAATTGCAGCAGTGTCGTAGGTTAGCTGAAATGAATTTTCTGCCAAAGGATTCAAATTAGACCAGGTGTTTCTTGTGTTAGGATATTTTAGACACTTAGAAGTTAGTTAAGATCTACTTGGTCTAATGTGTCGTTAGGTAAAAGTGTGTTTCTTAGTGTGTTTCTTTATTGTGCATTAGTATGCATTTGTAGTTAGGAAATATGACGGTCACAATATGTTCCCGGCATAGAGTGATTTGATGGTTCATATTCTCCTCGATCTTAACAGCCATTGATCTATGGCTTAACACTCGATTGGTCCATGATCTCTATTTAAAGATCATGGAGGTTCATTTGTCTATGATCGATTGTGAGAAACTCTCTTGTAAAATCTCTCTGTAATCTTTTTCTTTTTCATTAATAAACTGCTCCAAGTGGTCGCATTGGTTGGGGTCGTGGATGTTTCCCCGTAAGTCACTTTCATGTATTTGGTAGTATAGCATGGGCTCACATTCTTGATGAGAAAAGGAAATCATTGCAGCCTAAAAGTGAGAAGTGTATATTTGTTGGTTATTCTAAAGATTTCAAAGATTATGAATTCTTCAAACACATTGTAATGAAATTATTATTAGAAGAGATGTTAAATTTGATGAAAATTTCATGGCATACGAGCCTAATTCAGAGATTGTGTCGTCTTTGTCCTGCGATCCATATTCGGCGTTTGTACCTTCTTCGTCATGCGAGCCATATTCAGCGTTTGTGCCTTCTTTTGTTCATATTATGGTTTCTTCTTCAGATGATGACATTGAAAATGAAAATCCACCTCTACCTGCTCACCTTCCTCTAGATGATTCCTTTGAACCTAAACCAACACCATCTCCTCTGCTTCCTAGATGGGTTCGTTCAACACGAGAAGCAGTTGGTCTTGTCGGTGATCCTTCAAATCAGCGTCAGACATGTTCATTGTTCCAGGGAGCCTCTTCTCTTTTGGCTCAAGTTTCAAAAACTCGTGATCCGGAGACATTTGCAGAAGCTTGAGGTCATCCATATTGGGATACATCAATGAATGAAGAGTATCATTCTTTAATGGAAAATGATACTTGGTATATTGTACCTCTTCCAAAAGGAAGAAAACTTGTCAGATGTAAATGGGTCTACAAAATTAAGTATGCATCAGATGGAAGTGGTTTAGTCTCCTTCATCTGATCCATCATGAATTTCTTCTTGTCTTCCCCATATTTTTGGAAAGTTGGCCTTGTTTTTTGTTGATCATATAGGCATTTAGCTCGCCTTATGGTCTCCTCCAATGTTTATGGATCATCGTATTATATTTTTTCATTGATGAATGATATTAAGCACCTGAATAGATCTGAAGATAAATCTCAAAATAGATCCACAATATCATCTAGAATAATCCAAAACATTCACCATAACATGAACACAAGATGTAGATAAAACCCTTGAGGTAGGGTAACACCATATATTAATCCTTATGGAAGGATAAAACTCCTCAAGCAATCCTTGCTTGTACAATCACAATATTCTTCACTATGCTTCATTACATTGCTTACACTTCTTTATATAGCTCTCTCTATC
>SNQJ01S0010869.1:358180-368260 GCA_010110895.2 Picea sitchensis | reverse complement strand
CATTCCTTTAACTTGCTTGAGTCACCCACTTAGGAGAGAAAGGAGCACAAGATACCCTCATTAATACTTTGTGTATTTTCCATTGGCAAGTGATCGAGGCATTGGGGGATATGAGCATGTTAAGATATCCCTTATTAGTACTTAGTATATTTTCCATTGGCAAGTGATCAGAGCATTGGTGGATATGAGCCTATTGAATGACTCGTGGGGAAAGGACCTAGCCTTTAACTTGTTTGGACCACCCACTTAGAGAGAGAACAAAGTGAATGATTTCCCCTTTGATACTTAGTCACTTAAATTTTGATTAGTGGGTAATCAAGGTATAGAAAGATTACTAAATGCCCCAAAGGGAAAGCCCTTTGGTCTTTCACCCACCAGATGGCTGAAGTGTCCTCGGACACACAAATTTTATTAAAGAAGGAAAAGAAATTACATGATTAATGCAAGAGCTTACAATCTCAACATTATTCTCGTATAAGAAAATGAAAGCTTAAATAAGCTCATATACTATTTCTAAACTAATTTTGTTATAGACATCTTATCACATAATCATGTGAATATGACAAGTGTCCATGTACATTAAATAAAGATTCTAACAATTTCTTATTTTGTTGTTTCTAAGAAGCAACTCTTTTATAGACTTATTATCTATTGTAACAAAATACATTCTAGAAAAGCCTAAGTATAATAAAATAATATTATACTAAGTACTTTAGGATCATAATATCTAGCATTCCCCCCTTTGATCCAAAAGCACATTGGAACAAATACCAAGTTCTGCTCTGAACTTCGTAAATTTGATCCTGCCAAGTGATTTTATGAAAATATCTGAGATCTGATCTTTTGAAGGACAATATATCAATTTGATGATGCCCTTTGAGATGAGTGTCCTAGTGTAATGATACTTTGTGTCGGCATGCTTTGTTTTAGAATGAAAAACCAGATTTTTAGCAAGTTTAATGACCAACTGACTAACAATTAACAATGAAGTAGCTTTTGTTTGAGAAATTCCCAAAACCTGTAAAACTTTGTGTACCCAAACTATCTCGCATGTTGTTTCCCATGCTAAAATATATTCTACTTCTGCTGAAGAATTTGCCACTATAGTATGCTTATTGCAACTCCAAGAAATTGTTGTTGATCCCATATTCATCAAGCAACCTGATGTTGATGCCCTGTCATCAACATTTCCAGCAAAATCTGCATCTAAATATCCAACAAGTACAAAATTATTATTCTTCTTGTATCGAATACCATAATCTTTTATACCTTGAATATATCTAAGAACCCTTTTTGTTGCATTCCAATGGCTTTCCCTTAGTTCCTGCATAAAGCTTGAGAGAATATTGACTGCATATGATAAATTTAGGCAAGTGGTTGTCAAATAGATCAAGTTGCCAATTAACTGCCTGTAACTAGTGTTGTTTACCAATTTCCCCCCTTCAAATTTTGAAAGTTTTAGTTTTGTTCCATTGGGGTGAGAACGGACTTGCAATCTGTCATGCCAAATCTTTTCAGTAGTTCATATGCATACTTGCATTGACTAATGAAAATGTTGTTTGGATGTTGGAATACTTCAACTCCGAGGTAATAATGAAGTAATCTCAGATCTGTCATCTGGAATCAAGCTTGTAATTCCTTCTTTACCTGTAAAATATGATCATTTTTGTTCCTAGTAATGATCAAGCCATCCACATACATTACTAAAATCACCAAATCTTTACCTTACAGGTGTGCATATAAGGTATTGTCATATACACCTCGCTTGAATCCAACTTTGCGAAAGTAATCATCCATTTTAGCATACCAAGCTCTAGGAGTTTGTTTCAATCCATACAATGCCTTGATCAACTTACAAACTTTTTTTTCCTGTCCTTCGAGCTCGAAACCGGGAGGTTGAGTCATATAGACTTCTTCCTGCAAATCTCCATTCAGGAAAGCACTTTTAACATCCATCTGATGTAATTTCCATCCCTTTTGAATTGAAAATGCAATTACCATCCTAATTGTGTTCCACTTTGTCATAGACGCAAAAGTTTCTTCATAGCCAATCCCTTCTTATTGTGCAAAACCCTTGGCTACAAGTCTGGCTTTATATTTGTCTATCATTTCGTCTAGCTTATACTTGATTTTGTAAACCCATTTGCATCCTATGGGCTTAACATCTTGTGGACAATCAACAAGTTTCCAAGTATTATTTTCCATTACTGATTAATATTCATCAATCATTGTTTTTTCCCATTCTTCATGTTTTATTGCCTCTTTGAAAGTTGAGGGCTCAGTGAAATCATTTGTTACCAAGGCAAAAAAAAATTATTCCTTGGTTGAACTTCGTGTGCCTATTTTATTTTGTTCATCAAGCCTAACATCCTTCAAAAGTTGAGTAGTCCATTTTGGAAGTTGATGTTGACTAGATTGAGGATCTGAATTATCACCATGATTAAAAATAGGATTGATAAAAACATAAGCTCTCCTATCCTCTAAAGTTTCTTGAGGTGAAGTTTCATTATCTGATGAACTACTTGATGATGATTGATGAAGACATGCCACATCTCCCTGCAAACATGTCCTCATTTGATTCAACCACACAACACTCCAACTTCATCAATGTTGCCACCTCATCTTTACAAGTCAAAATCCAAGGGTTCCACATGTCCTATTAACTCACCTACGCTGACATCATCTTGCTAATGTGTATAACAAGGGCAATGACATGTGGCAATTTTCCGTTGGACATGTTGACATTGTGTTGGCATTGATTTATTGGCTTGGAGTGTTCCACTTGTCTTCCATGCAGCTACCAATGATTGGCTCATGTTGTTAACATGTATTGTGCCACCTCAACTATCATCCATGTGTGCACCTAGAAAGCATGCAAGCTACAGGTACATTGGGATGTTGAATGTTTGTGAATGACCCACTAGAAACCCCCCTAATTGTTGACCCACTTAGACACACTCTTAGGATAAATGAGGGAGAACTAGGTAAAGGTTTCCCAACACATAGAATTGTATGTGAGCATAAGGGTAAGTCAATAGGACTCAAACCTTGAACCTCCAAGTATCAAAATTTCACCATATGTGCACTAACTACTAAGTCACCATACAAATACTTGACACCTAGGTATAAACATTATATTTAAATATTAATAACCTAGCCATTACATGTGTTAGGCATCCAAGCACAAGCACACTAATTGCTTAAGCATGGGGCGACAACCTTTCATACTTAATTTGATTGTCAAACTAAAGTAGTCAAATGCACTCATGTGTGTGTCCTTTGGATGTATAACCATGCACATCCATATACTTTGAATGATAGTATGTCATTTACTCTGGATGCTTCTAGTCGAGCCATACACAACTCATACTAAGTCACAATCTTTTTTAGGTTTGTTTTGATTTTCAACCTCTTGATATTGGAGTAACTTGATAAGTCAACAAACTCACCTCCTTTCGTAAGCAAATTTTACTCCAAAATCTAATAAGAATTTTGTCGAAAGTCATAGTCCCCCCTAATTGATAGGAAATCATGGAACTTTGCCTATAGCACTTGTGGCCCATTTTAAGACCACACATATTGTTGAAATTTTGAAAAAATAAGTGAACTATGTCATAACTTTGTCTTGCCGAAAAAAAAAATGTACTCACCAAAAAAGTTGATTTTATCCATTTATTAATGGCGTTGTCTAAATGTTCTATGTTTTGGCCCTTTTTATTGGAATTTGGCGACAAAAATCTAGACGAAATAGCAATTTTTTAGTTGTTTAAATTGTATTTATTAATGCATAAATGGATTCAACTTGCTGAAAAACCCCTAGGGCACTCGGATTATACAAAATTAACCACTCAAATCTGCAGATCCAACCATTTCTCACCAAATTTTGAACAAAATTAAACAAAAAAATATCAAAAAAAAAAAAACTTAAAACATTAACATAAAACATTAAAACTACAACTCTATTAATTCACTCTTAATAAATTCAAGAAAACATCCTTAATCCACACCAAACTATATAAATCCACAACAAACTATATAAACGCTATAACACAAAGCACGTTATATCCCTCACGAGTTCGTTATTGGAGAAGCAATGTAGTAGCTTTTATAAAAGATAAGTGGAAAGACGTCGTGAAAACCTTAATCACCTTCAAGATAACCCATACACTATCACTTCAAAGGTCCTCATCGAAAGCTTAAGCTTGTTGCTTGTTTGGTTGTCTTATACCAACTAATGACAAAGCCTTTATTCTAAATCAATTTTCTTCGAGTATACTAATTATAATTCTTTCAATCCTGGGTGGCCAATATCCACCGTGTTATATAACATTGAATGTTGTGTGAAGATAGATATGTATTATTCGTTTTTAACAAGGCTTATATACCCTTACACAGCATTAAGAACAGTTACCTGAAGATGAAGATGAATATGCATTATTCGTTTTTGAACGGGGCTTGTATACCCTCACACAACATTCAATGTTCTTATCGTCAATATCCACCCTGCTACACAACATTCTAAATACAACATTCAACATTCAGAACAGATATCCACCCTACTATGCAGCATTGAATAACATTCAGAACAGATATCCACCAACATTAAATATTGTGTAGCAGAGCTAATATCGACAACAAAAACAATGATGGCAAACATTATCCACCCTTCTATACGCAGCATTGAATACTACGCGAAGGTGGGTATGCACCCTTCGATTTCGGTTGCATACTCACCCTTACGCTGCTGCTTAGAATAGTGGATAATGTTCCTCGCCATTGCTCTTTGGAAGAGGATGAATGATCCGAATCCCTGGATCATCGACGTGGACTTCAAGAGAACATCGGCGTGGACTTTACAGGATCGACATCGACGTGGACTTCACAAAATCGACATCGACAACAACTTTAAGAGTTTTGATTTGACTCCAAGATTCGCCCGACATGTCACATCCACATTCGATATCGACACCTGACTCGACATTCGTTTTGCGCTCAACCACCCATGGTCGATTCATGATTATCCGAAATTTCAACCCAACAGATAATTCAACATCTTCTTGACTTCCTGACTTCGTTATTCAACTTAGAGGATGAACCATCGCTGACAACCGACAGCCCTTAACAAGTTATTATCACTGAATAACTATGGCAATTTCCTGCTAGACTTGATGCAGAGCACCACTGATCTCCTTTGCAAAACAATGTACGTATATGTAATATGTTCTTGTCAGCATAATCGAAGCAGAAGTTGTAATCAATATTCTCTTCTTAAGAACCGTGACTGTCCAGTGTCAACTACTTCACCACACTAAGACTTGACAAACGATAATCTGAATATCGAACTAGTCTGCTTGCACACATATAACCTTGGAACTCCCAGATTCTTTGGTTGCCCTTCGAGACTTCTCCTGGGCGTTCATCGAGATGCCATCTATAACGTATCGTTTCACACCATAAATGTATCAATGAGTAGAAATAAATTTATTTATTGCTTCATCTATATTTGAAATGGGTGTACCTTCGATGTTGCATAACCCTCACCTAGAAGGTTCCAGACATTAAACAGCAAAAGCCCTTCCAAAGTGTTGATGTTAAATGTTTAATGATGATGTTAGATGTTTGTTTTTTAACAAGGAGAATTCGAAGAGCGCCTATGTCACTGAGGAGACCCAGGGTCTAGTCTGAGGGACTGCTCCTAATTAAACCTGGGCCCAGCGCAAGCGTCCACAGACCACGCTAAGCAGTTAGACGAATTTCAACCCTGAGTGGGGCCCTTGGATGTACGCAGTTCGGCCTAGCCCAATCGGCTGATAATGTTAAATATTAAATGATGTATATTACAGATTTGTCAGTACATAACACAAACACACTAGCACACTTACACTTAAATAAAAACAAAAGCACACTAACAGCAAGCTCCACACATTTTCAGTTATTAGTTTTTCTGGGGAATTTGGTGTGCTGGTTGGGGATTTTCAAGTTCTTGACTGTCTTCAATTTTATCCCCATGCGAACCCCTTAAAAAAATTATATTCCATCAACAATGTTATCAGAACTGAACTCTATAGGAAATGTCAGTGTGTATCAATGTTACTACTTCCCGTAATAAAATTTATGAACCAAGAAAATTGCATATACTTATTTAGTGTACATGCACAAAAGAATCAACTAAATCAACTTATGTAGAGTGAATGAACAATGAAGTGTAATTTGCCGTGTTCCTCAAAATTTTAAAAATGAAAAACAAATTGTTATCCTCGAATTAGGCTGCAATCTTATAGCTTGGATTGACGAGATTATCAATGCCCGAGACAACATGTGCCGACTCAATCACATCCCCAACTTTTAAGTCTGCAAGATAATCCTGGTTTTCAGTTACATATCCAAACACTGCATATCTTCCGTCTAAGATATTGGCATTACTAGGTGTGAGTTCACTTTCTTTAAGAAGCCAAAATATTTGGCTCGAAGCAGAATTAGCATCAAATTCCTGTTTCAGAAAGATTGACAAATTTCAAGTCAGTGAAGATTCTTCTTCTGACTGCAAAAAATGCAACAATTTTCTTACATTTCATTTAGATGTGATTGAGCAAAAAATTGTATGCATTTGAAGTACCATGCACCATGCAATAGAGAAGATAATAATTGTTAGTAAACAAAGTAAAATACAAGGCCATACGTGCATTTGAGATTAGAATGAAATATAAATTATTTCTTACTAAGACTTACATCTCGGGCCATTGCCATGGTACCAAAAGCATTGAATGGGAGCTTTGTCCGAGCTTTGTACAGGCCAAGCTCCTGCCATATAGGAAAAAGATAAGTTTTTAGTTTCATGTGGTTGTCATAAAAGCTAGCTAACTTTCATCTCGTCAGTTCCAACATCACACAAACTCCAATGTGTAGTCACTCTCTTGCGAAGCTAACCTTCACATATAATGCAAGTAACTGCAGTAATAAGCTCGATAGAATAAAAGAGTAAATCAAGAATTAGGAGCCAATGGCTACCACATATAGATAAACCAAGATATCACCTATGCCTTTTTATTTGCAGAAGATTACTGTACCTCTAGAGTAGCACCGTAGACAGGTGACTTGTCTCCATCCACCATTATTTCTAGTGGGATGGTACGTACTTTTTCTGTACTGGGGTCCACAAATCCCTCTGCAGGTCCTTCAGGATCACCCGTTTGCACTACAAATCCGTCAGCTGCAAGGTAAAAATTAAAATATCAACAGTTTAATCATGGATGACAGTGGAAATTCTAATATCCTTAGTACAGTTTAGGGCAATCTTTTTGTATCTGTTTGTGGCAAGCAGGAAGACCTGAGAGGATGGTGTAGCGATGAATTGGTTGTCTCCAACACAATAGACTCGCCATGTAGTGGAGTTGTAGAGGTTTAATGCATGGCCACTGTTCGTGTGTGGAGGAAAGAATTTTACTTTTGGAGAGTGAAAGGTTAAAATCAAGATAACAGAATTAGAGTCCGATTAGAATCAACTCCACAGATTTGAAGTCAAACAGCTTTAAAAGGTTCTGAAGGACAGAAATCTTCTGTATGGTCTAATAGTGAAGAACACTGCTTGACCACGAAGAAGCAGTAGTCATATTAATGTGGAACAAAATCCCCAACAAGGGATATGCCACTGATTTAATAGCTTTGCATTCAAAAGGCATCACAAAGAAAACAATCACAAGCAAGGGGACCCAAAGCACTCAAGCATCTTGAAGCAATGTCAACACGGGAGTGAGGGAGGATGCTATAACATCAGATATTAGCCTAATTAAGGGTAAATTAGAAATCACTGAAAAGGCATGCTTTATGTCCATTGATAAGAAAGAAAACAAGACTTGGGGTTTCCTAGGGGTTTAAGTTTTTGTTAGAGTGGATACTGCAGACAAACCCAGGTTCAACTCAAGTGTTTTCCTAGGTTCATTTTAGAAACATCATCGATTGGGTATACCCCACTACTAGGACACCTAACTAAATTCTTATGCTTATAAATGAGCTATGCAATACGTTGACCTCATAAATTATACTTTCTAAAGCAATTTTTCATGGTATTTAAATTCTTAAAGTCTCGGTGCTATTATGTTTGCAAGGACAAGCATCAAAACCAATATGCTAAGTAGCAGAGGGCAGATATTTGAAAGAGCAATTTCCAGTTTCAACTTTCAAGCACTCTCCTATACTGAGGAAAATTTACTCCTATACTGGTGCATATTTCTTCTTTAGATGCTTTCACAATACAGGACTATAGTGGAACTGGAAAATAATAAAATTTGAATGTTAACTGCACCTCTCTAAGATGAGATTCGAATACATTTATAAGGCAAACAAGAAACCAAATGCACTTCTAACCAGTGTTGCAAATATCTCTGATTTCTCTAGAGCTTTTCAGGTTGCCAATTTTTCCAATATTTTCAGAATTCTTAAAGTCTAAGTTTATTCTTGCAGATATTTTCTGATAATTTCCAATATTTTGCCCAATCTTACCGATAAGTTTCTTTCTGGACCCTTGGCGATATATTATCCGAAACAATATTTGCAACAATGCTTCTAACGAGTAATGCAGCGAAAGCACATGCGATAGGAAGCAGAGCAGAGCAAAGTGAAGAACTTAGGGTCAGGATGGCTGCTGAAGATGCGAAGGGCCCTTCCTTTAGGGAAGCTCTGTACAGACCAGACGTTTTCCCTTCTAATAAAGATCTTATGGCATATATGCAGGAAGAAGCACAGAAGGGGATTAATCCTCTGTTGCCTAAAGAGGATACCTTGAAAGATGTGAATCTGAACCAGTGATCAAAATAAAGCCTATGGAGATAGCGGGTGAAATAAATAAACTTCGTTCTTGGGGTCTTATTTCATATTTATGGGGCTCTAGCCCTCAGACAAAACTCTAAGAAGTTGGGTTTCGGACAGCTGGAAGATTCAAGGAAGTTTTGAGCTGACCCTCCTGGGTAGGGGATATTTCGTGACCATTTTTTTGTCTCTGGCAGAAAGGGAAAGAATTTTTAAGGGAACTTTGGTTTCTTAATCAGGGTGATCTATTGATGAAATATTGGTCTACAAGTTTTGATCTCATATCGGGTATTCCATCTAAGGCACCAGTGTTATTCTTGGTCTGATCAAACCATATCAGAGCAAATTCTTATCAAGACTGGTGCCGAGGTTCACAAGCAAGATCTGGATTATGAAAACATCCCTTCAAGTGTCGTGTGTGGCATGAATATGGACATCTTAAGAGAAAATGTCCCTCTAAGAAGCAAGCCTCTCTTGAAAAATCTGATGATCAATTCTAGAAAGTTCAAGCTAAAACAGGTCCTAAATCCCAAAAAGTGTAGAAAGCTGAAGCACCTGACACAAGAACACGAGGACATAGGGATTCAAGTGTCTAACACAAACATGTAGACTCCCCAAAATGGGACAATTGGGATATATATATATATATATAATCACAAAAAAATTTAAATTACAAAAACAAAATATAGACATAAAGATGTAAATTTTTTAAACATTTAGAAAGTAGATCTACATCAAACACACAATAATACACTATAGATCATACATATAGAACCATAAACTCAAGAGTTGAAACTACAGCTTTCTCATTCAATGCCTTGAAATGTATTACATAGATATTATGATATTGTAACTGGGAATGCCAATGCCATAGACAAAATAGGGTAGATTCGTAGAATGATCTTACAAGTGACAAGTCATGACTCATAGGCTATAGCTCCCTCCGATATCTCATAATCAAAATCATCAAGATCATCACCATTACCACTATCATTGTTCTCTCCTCCCCCTCTATATCGCATCCAAGCTCAACATCTCCTAGTGTGGATGATGACCTCTCAAGAGGAACACCATCATCAAAAGTGACCAACTTTAGGACCCATGCATTAAGATCCAAGATGGCCAATGCTAACTAAAAGTTGTCCAAACCCATAACATCAATAAATGCATCCAAAATCTTTGTCGTTCCCTTCAAGTTTCAAGCATTGTTCCCTCACGCTATATATATATATATATATATATGCAGAGGTATGTGTGCACACACTATAGCATATA
>SNQJ01S0010869.1:344244-355147 GCA_010110895.2 Picea sitchensis | reverse complement strand
TCACGTGGGGGCCATTCAGCTGTTGGTCGTGTTCCACGATCACTTCCACCTGTTCCTCCTCTTATTCAAAGATCACGGGAGAAGAAACTAGAAGTTTCTCGTGGCAAGAGGAAAACTTAGAGCATAGTACTTAGTACTTGCTAAATCTCTTTTTTTGTTTCATGTTTAGAAGTAATCTCTAAAACTTAGTACTTTGTCTTGAGTCTTGACTCTTGACTCTTTATTATGGCTTATTCTATAAACAATGAACTTATGAACTTATGAACTTAAGAACATCATATGACAATTTACCTTTGAAGTTAATGATTGATGTTATGATGCTTTAATGATTGATGTTACGATGCTTTTATGATTGATGTTATAACTTATGATGCTTTAATGTTGAGTGACGAGTCCCACATATGTTTATGACTGATGTTATATGTGTAGTATGTAGTATGTACTAAATGGTTGATGCTTTAATGATCATCGATCCGTCACTAATCAATTAGTTAAATGATCTTATATCTATGTTTTCATGTTTTTTGCAATTGATTCAACATTCTGCATGTTTTATATATATATATATATAATATATATATATATATATATATGCATCAAAATATATATTTTTTATGTATTATATAAAAAACGCTCCCGAAACGCTCTCGCTCCCGGAGATTTTTGAAAATCTGCGCTTCCCACTCCCGCTCCCACTCCGCGCTCCCAACAGCCTTGGCACTTTAACCCTCTTTTGTGTCATGTCCATACGTGACTCACCTAGTGATGGCATTGATCTCTCTCTACTAGTATCATCCTTTTATGTTGAACCACCTTCCTTGAACCGCCTTACTTTAGCCTAGATGTGTGACCTCTTAGGGATGTCTAGTGCTTAAGTAGGGTCCTTCACCACCTTTCTCTCTTGTCATTCAGCCCTTGGACGTTAATTTTTGGTTCACTTTGACCCTTCAAGGCACTTGTTTACGGTATTTCCTTACTCTATGGTTCCAATTTGGGGTGCAAGCCCTTGATTGGGTCCATAATTACTTAAGATGCTTCATTATAAGTCCACAACAACCCAAATCCATTTTTTTTTCTAGTTACATGGTTAAATGAGTCAAATCTTCCTTAACCTTTCCTGGTCTCAAGCTGCTAAGTGAATTGTTACTTTCCTCATAGCACCACGACTACGTCTCATGATTGGTGGAACAAAGAGCTTGTATTTGGGGAAAAACTTGCATTATGATGTTAGACAATCATAGTATGCAATCAAACCATGCAGTTTGACTTTTCCATACAAGTCTCTCTCTCTCCAACTATTAGTTTGTTATTCAACTACACCTTGAGGTCATTCCTTTGCCTATTTATACCAATCAATTTCTCTTTGTAAAGTCTCTTTGAATCTTCTATCTTTGAAACCCTATCTTGCAAGTACACACTTGAATTGACATCAAATGTTGACCTAGCTTCCTAATTCACTTACCAACCTATTGGGCTACTTGTATTTGTCATCTCCAATACCTCAACATGGATCTCTTGATGTTAGTTTGGCTCCAACCTTGCAAGCTTGTTGTCTCATCCTAGGGCATCTTCAAAGGCTCATTCCTCTCGCAACTTCGACAACTCAACCCTACAACCTCAAGGGAGGTTCCAACATGACTAGGGAAAGGAAGGTAGCATACCCTTATGAGGGTACTCGAGTCTCCATTCAATGAACATTGTTACATCATTATAAGTGGTAGATCTAATGTTTATATTACTTTGTATTGGAGATCGATGCAAGTCTGTTTTGCAAGGGGATTGTGTGTTGGCATGTTTACAGGCAGAGTGTGCTTGTCATTGATGGCAAGAACAGCAGCGACGATGGTATGTTTACAGGCAAGAAAAGCAGCAATGATGGCAAACATGGAAAGCATAAGTTCAGGAGAAGAAGCGAACAGTATGAAAATCAAAGGTCAGGAGGAATAGCGTGAGTATGCAAAGATCAAAGCTCAGAAGAGATAGCGCTTTGCGCTTTCCAGAAGTGCAGCCGAGGTCCAAGAGAAGGACTCGCAGGAGAAGCAAAGGTCGAGACCTTTGAACACTTATAAAACCTTCTAAGTCAGAGAGATCAGTGAGCTCAGGAGGAAGAACGACAGTGGTCGGTGGATCACGAATCCCGAATACCCGATGACCGTGTTAATATTATGGTAGCTGCGGGAGGTATTTACCTCCACGTGTAAACCTGACGAGAATAGAAGACTCCAGAAAGCAAGAGAAAACCCTAATGAGTTGGCTAATAACCCTAGAAGTCTTGTCGGCTCAAGAAGATAATTTATATTAGGTTATTAGCCTCCAAGAGAAGAAGTCAGCCAGAAATAATAATAATATACTGAACATACATGTACCCAGAAGGAGAAGTCGACCCCATCAAATCTAGCAGAACCACTATAAATACAAGGCGCCAGTTCTCATTTGACACATCTCAGCAGTTGCAGAGAGACAGTTCTGCGCAGTGCAGTTGCAGTCTTGTGCGCAGGTTTGGAGGAGAGTTGCTGGTGCAACTGTTGCAGCTAGCAGTTACGTTTTGGATTGGACTATCTCTTGGCTAGGGTTTGGACTATCTGATCAACTCTTTGTGATGCGCTATCCTTGGGGAAAGGTGCGCTACCCTTTGTTTGGCTATCTAGCCTAGGGTTTGCTTCCGGAGTGATTCTCTATCAAGGTTAAGGTGCTCAGAGGGTGGCTTCGACCTATGGTTGCGTGACAAGGGTATTGTCAATGGTAAAACGAGCACACAATCTTTCATATTCTAACAGACCGTTAGATCAGTGTCCAGTGACCAGAGGGAGCGCAGAGGAGAAGTACAGATCTGACCCGTTGGATCTGAGCATCGAGGATCAACAGTGGTTGGATCCAGAAATAAATGCACGAAGGTTAAGACTTTGGATGAGCGTAGGAGAGCGGACTTGTCAAAGTCCCGAAGTCCCGAAGTAAGCAAGGACCGTCCATCGTCAAGACTGACAGGTGGCACACGATCCTCAACTCTAGAGCAAATCACTTCGAGGATTTTTCAGTTTGAGACTTGAAAAAACCGAAGTCTGAAGAGCTGGAGAGCCGGAGTAAACGACAGTCGTCAGATCAGTTTAAGTGGAAGGACAGGATAAGCTAGAAAATGAGCACCGTAGCAAGATCGAGCCGTCAATCTAAGATCCCGATCAACGAACAAGATTCACTTCGGATCTAAAGACGCAAGGAGGTTACGCTCTGGAAAGATTGAGATTTAAAATCCCCGGAATGCGAAGTTTTGTCAGTCGTTGAATCAATTTTGAGTGGAAGGACAGGATAAGCTAGCAAAGCTGCATCGCAGAAAGATAGAGTCGTCAATCTAAGATCCCGATCGAACGAACAACATTCACTTCGTATATAAAGATGCGAGGAAGTTATGCTCCGGAAAGTTTGAGATTTGAAAAACCCGAAGCCCGGAAATCCGAAATGAATAAGGACCGTCGGATCTGGAGATCAGACGATGACTGTTAGATCAGAGAGATCGGGTCGTCGATCTAAGATCTCGATCGAACGAACAACATTCACTTCGTATATAAAGATGCGAGGAGGTTACGCTTCGGAAAGTTTGAGATTTCAAAAACCTGAAGCCCGGAAATCCAAAATGAATAAGGACCGTCGGATCTGGAGATCAGACGATGACTATTAGATCAGAGAGATCTACATCAGCAAATCTCGTCCTCGTGGACATGTGGCAGACCACGTCAGCATGGACATGCGACAAACCACGTCAGCAAGGACACGTGGCGCAATCAGACAATGACAAGTGTCAAGTTGATTCGGCGCTTCAAGTACGTGAAAATCACAAATCCGAGTGACACGTGGCAGCTACTAGGCTCGTTCCACGTCATCAAGTGACGTAAGCAAGTGACGTCACTCTGGGAGATTTACTTCGGGAGTTTCACCACCAACGCGAAGGACAGAGTTCCGAAGGCCGAAGTTGCGAAGGGTCGTAGTGCCTAAAGGGCGAAAGGGCCGAAGTCGTGAATAGACAAAGTGTCGAAGTCCCGAAGTGAACGAGGACCGTTGATTCGAGGAGGACACGTGGCAGGAATCTGTGGACTCCGACTAAAAGCGCTCTGGGAGAGCGTGAAGGTTGAGAATTGAAATCTCCGAAGTCTGGAGACCTGAAGGAGATCTCGACTGTTGATCCGAGAGGGACACGCGTCGTTAGATCGTGGACTCCGGGTGAAATGCTTCAGGAGCAAACGAGAATTTGAGAATCGAAAGTCCCGAAGGCCGAACTCGCAGTGGAGATCCTGATCGTCGAATGAAGAGGAAAGATGTCAGCAGATCTTCCATTCCGAAAGATATCCAATCAGCAGCAACGGGGTTTGAAATTTGAAACTCCCGGAGCCCAGATCACAAAGTAAATCTCAGTCGTTGATTTAGGAAGGTGAGATCTGGTCCACAGACTTGAGAGGACAGATCTGAACCGTCCATTCAGGAGCACCGTCAAGATCGTGAGATCGACGGTCGTGCTCCATTGCAGGGCCAGAACATGCTCGGGTCTTAATTTTTCATGAGCGGGCCGCAATCGAAACCACGGTTTTGGAGAAAGGACGCATGGAGGCTCGTAGTGAATTGCGGGGCGAAAAGCGGGTTGCCCTCAAATTGCCTATGGACGCGCCCGCAATCGCGTGGTCACGTGAAGTTCATAGCCCAAGGTCATATCGTGAAAAGGAGCTAACGCTCACTAAACAGAGCTCGGGAAGCGCCTTTAGAATAGGCATATGGTCACCGCCAGAGGTCACGTGAAGGAAGAGGCTTAGAAGCCAAAGAAGCTGAGACGGACTGATTGTAACTGCAGAAAACGACTGATTGCATCTGCCAGAGAATTCGAAGGATATCAAGGTGCTCGCCAAAGGAGCTGAAGAGTCTCGAGATAACTGTCAGTGGAATGTAGACTCATCATAGAGACAATTGACAGATGGAAAAGTGTCGAAGTCTGTAACTGCAACAGAGAGAATAAAGCTCGACTGTGACAAAGAAGACGAAGAGTCGCACTGCCAGAGAAGGCAAAGAATCTCAAGATAAGCCACTGATGACGAACAGACTCGGGATAACCGCCAAAGAAGACGATGAGTTGCATGGATGATCTGGCAGAGGACTAGGCATGATAAATACACGTAGAACAGAGAAGAGATGGTTGTTGTTGTTGAGAGTGATTCATGCGAGCAAAAGCATGCTATGTGTAGGAGTTGAAACGCACAAAAGAGGCGCAGCGCATAGAATGGAAATAAGACGCAGAGCATAAAGCGCATAAGAGACGAGGAACCAAAACGCATATCTGAGAGAGGAACAGAAAGCCGAGGTGCGCATACAAAGACAGAGAAGAAGATCAGAATATGCAAGCAAGAAGACACTGATGCAGGCAGAGCAAAGCAGTGTAGCAGGACAGTGATGAGACAGGTAAGCCATTGATAAACACTGTATCACTGTAATAAGTTTCAGTAACGAAGTTTTTATATTTCAAGGTGGTAGGGAGGTGCTAGGGAGGACTGTTGTCCTCAAAGTTTCAAGTGGGTGCTTAAACACAGGGAGTTGTAGCTTCCATATGGTTGCAGCCAGAAAAACCAGGGTGGCAGGGTGGTGCAAGGGAGAACTATTTTTCTCTGTTATACAGGTCGGTGCCTGTATAACTGGAAGTTGGTGCTTCCATCCAGTTGGTGTTGGAACACTCAGGGAGTTGGTGCTTCCTTCTAGTGAGTGCTAGAGAAACCAGGGAGTTGGTGCTTCCTTCTATTGGGTGCTAGAGAAACTAGAGAGTTGGTGCTCTCAGCAAGTTGCAGCTTGTAAAACAGAGGTTGTAGCCTCAAGAGGAGTTGGAGCTCATAAGAATGATAATGTAAAGAAAATAAAGATTACTTATCATATCAAGAAGAAGAGGTTTTTCCCTTTATGGGTTTCCTCAGGAAATATTTGTCTCTGTATATTTCATGTGTGTGATTGATGTTGAATATTCTATTGCTTACTTCCCTGCATTATTGTGATCGTCATTGAGTATTATGTAAAGGGTTTAAAATGGGCATAATTGTTTAAGCACGGTAACAATTGATTCACCCCCCCCCTCTCAGTTGTCCAACAATTGGTATCAGAGCAAGTTCCCTTTATTTAAGGGTAGATCCTAAAGCTTAAACATGACTAGCCATGGAGGAACTTCAACCAACAAGGCCCCTCTGTTCAATGGAACAATTGTTTCCTTCTGGAAAGTTAGGATGAGAACCTACATAATGGCTTTAGGTGCAGATGTCTGGGATGTGGTAGAGACTGGTTATGTAAAGCCAGTTGTACTAGCTAATAAGGATGACAAGCTAGAATTCAGCTTCAACGCTAAGGCTATGAATGCTATTCTGAGTGGGCTTGCAGAAGCAAAATTTGTAAAAGTTATGCACTTAGAATCTGCCAAAGCAATGTGGGACAAACTCATTAGCATTTATGAAGGTAATGAGAAGGTAAAGGACGCCAAGCTTCAAACCTACAGATTATAGTTTGAACAGCTAAAGATGAAAGAGGATGAAACTGTTGGGAAGTACTTTCTGAGAGTTGAAGAACTAGTAAATGCAATGAAAGGACTTGGTGAAAAAATTGAGGAAGCCTCATTAGTTCAGAAAATTTTGAGATCTCTGTCAGATAGGTTCAACCCAAAGGTCTCTGATATAGAAGAACTTAATGATCTAAAAGCTCTGCCTTTTGATCAACTTCTAGGAACATTGACTGCATATGAAATGAGGATAGGTAAAGACACACCCACCATTAGAGAAGCATCATTTAAAGCAGATAAGAATAAGGATTCTGAGCCTGATGAAATTGAAGCAAAATTTGTGAGAAGACTAAAGAAAGGATCAAGCAAGTACCAAGGCAAGTTGCCCTTCAAATGTTTTAACTGTGGAAAGATAGGTCACTTTGCATCTAAGTGCCCACACAAGAAGAAGGACCAAAACTTTGAAGGTGAAGAGTAGAAATCCAAGAGATTTGGTAAAACGAAAATTTTATGTGTAAACAATGATGACTCTTCAGGAGACACAGATAGTGACTCTTCTCGTGAAGATAAGGTTAATGACTTTATGCTTATGGCCAAAGAGGATTATGATAATAAAAGCACAGGAAGTGATGTCAATGATGAAGAAGCTGTGGTTGACTTGGAAGGAGAATTGATCAGTGCCCTAGAAGAAATTGTTAGACTCAGATTTAAGAAGAAAAAACAAAAACAATTGTTAATACAGTTTGAGAAAGACAGTAAAAAACCGGATGAAGACTTTGCCCTGCTAAAAGTGGAATTAGAAGAGGCAAAGAAAATAGAGGACATTCTGAAACAGCAGTTATCAGAGAAGAAGGCAAGATGTGAAGCCTTGGAAGAAGAGGTAGTAAAAACCAGAAAAGAGATGGAGAAGTTTAAAGCATTGTATCTCCAAAATCTTCCAAGCATTAAAGCCTCAGCAGAACTAAACAACATTCTGAGAAAACAGAGATCTCCTTTGTTGAAGAATGGTTTAGCCTATGTAAGTGGTTCAAGCAGCAAACAGCGAGAAAGCAAAGAGCCAGTAAAGATGATCAAGTTCCAAGTCAGTACACAATCAGACCATGTGAGTACTCTGCCACCAAAAGCTAATAAAGACAAGATGATCCCTGATGAAAAACAAAGATATCAGAAGATGGAGCAACAAATGCCAAGAAGGCGGCCATCCTTCAGGTACCAAAATTTCTTCCATGGTTATTGTTTTTACTGCTCTAATTTTGGTCATAAGATCGCAAACTGTCAAATTAAGTTTAGAGACATGCAACTGAGGAAGTCAAGAAATAAACAATCCTTGCAACATAGAACTAAACATCCAATGAGTCGACAACGTTGCACCAATAACATGGGGCAATACAGAGCTCTAGGGAGAAAGACTAATGCTGAAAATTTGCAAGAAGAGAGCCTTTCTAATGTAGCAAACAAAACCTAGAAACAGCTCAGGGATTTCTATAAGGGGTCGCAAAGGGCCCCTTGTCCTCCTAAATCATAAGCAGCTGGACGAAGGGTGTCCTGAGATTTAATCTCAAGAAACCCAAATTTGGATCCTGTTAAAGAGGCTTGTTTTGTAGGAAAAATGAAGATTGGGTCCAAGAAAATCAAGGGCATGGCCACAGAATTAGAAAAAAAGTGTCTGAGAAGAAAGATGAAATTTAAATGCCAGAAATCATTTAACTAAATCTTCCATGGATAATATGGAGAAGGTTATGTCTCATATCTGGAAGTAGGTTGAAGGCATTCATAGAAGCTCTATTGGTAGAGCTGGGGAACTGTCAAATTGGATTAACACAAACACCTTGGAAGCCAAACAGGTCATTCTGGGAAGGTTCTCGATCAGTTGCAGGTTTTTTCAAAAATCTGGAATTCATCCTTCATCATATCCAACATATATGGGCCCAAGTTGGCATTCCTTAAACTGATCTGTTAGAATCTGCTTTCAACTGAAAGAGAGAACCACCCTGAGATCCCTTGGACTATAGTATATACAAGGAGACTTGAACCTCATCTTGGGAGCCCACAAAAAGAAGGGGGAAATTGCAAGGAGCAGGTTCTATCCTAGCAGAATTTATCAATAAAAAATCCTTGATCGATGTGGAGCCAAAGAATGGGAACTACACATGGAATACCAAAAAAAAAGTAAGAGCTTTTGTTATGGAACGTTTAGACAGATTCTTGCTCAGTGAGGAATCGTTTGACAAAGGCTTTTAAGTTGAATCTTTCATTCTTAAAGGGAATCTTTCAGATCACTGCCCTATATGTCTGGATATATCAAAACGTGAAAAATCCAAAAACATTCCCTTCAGGTTTGAAGCCATGTGGCATGATCATCCAGATTTGGAAAATAGAACCAGTAAGTGATGGAATAAGGTAAGAAGATGTTTATTTTATCCAGGAAACTGCAATACTTAAAAAATGGTTCAAGGAAAGAATTATCAGGAAAGATAACATAAGATGAGATAAATGTGAACTGGGGCTAGCTCCGGTGGTTGAGAGGAGGAATTGTTATCCGATTGTTCATTGAGGCTCTTCGTGTGCCATGACGAATATGTCACTCTTGCTTACAGGCTTGGAGGGTGGGGTGAGAAGTTACATGTAAAAAAAAAAGATGAAATAAATTAAGATAAGATTAATATCCAACAGTGACCACAAAGTTGGTTGATGGAATTCAAAAGTGCAGTCAATGTGAATAAACAGTGGGAAATATTTTCAAAAAAGAAATGAACTGGTGAATGACATGAAAAACATGCAAAACAGGATTGACAATGAAGGGTTGAACCAAGAACTCCTAGATGAGGAAGAAAGTTTGTCTGAATGAGGTGTACAGAAGAGAACAGGTTTTCTGGAGTCAAGGTCTAGAATCCAATAGCTCAAAGAAGGTAATAAGAATACTATTTTCTTCCACAAAACTACCCAAAACAGGAGGTAAAACAACAGAATTTCAAGGATCGTTAATTCAGATAATAATATAACTGAAGGGCAAGAACAGATTTGTGATAAGCGGAACTTTATTTCAAAAATTTACCAACTGATCCAGGATCCAAATTCCCCATTAGCATGGCAGAAATCTTGGATGCTATCCTGACAATCATCAATGATGAGATGAATGCCAAACTTATGGCTCCCATTACCGAAGAACTTTAGGAGGTTCGTCTTTTCTTGAAAAAAGATCAAGGATCCTAGCCCGAAAGGATTCCCAACTGATTTTTATCAAAAAATGTGGCATACAATAAAGGATGATCTTCATGGAGTAGTGGAGGAATCTAGGATACAAGGCAGAATTCTGACGGCCATCAATTTTACTTCCCTAACCCTCATTCCCAAAAGGCAGATAGCTTTGAATTTTGATGCTTTTTGACCAATTTTTTGTGCAACACATAATACAAGATCATTTCGAAAACAAATGCTTCCAAATTAAAACCTTTACCTAATAGGCTAATATCAAATGAGCAAGGTGGATTTGAATCTGGTAAGTAATTTTCAGACAACCTTATATTGGTCCAATAGTCAATTCACTCGATCAGGCAAAGGAAGGATTGTGGAACATTCCTCAAGCTAAACTAAGCTAATGATAAAATGCAGTGGGACTTCTTAAAGGAAATGCTACTGAAATTCAGTTTCAGTCAGGAATGGGTCAGCTGGTTGAGTACATACTTTACTACATCCTTTTCAGTCCTCATTAATGGGGAACCTACAAAACATTTTCCATCATCCAAGGGGCTCAGACAAGGTTGCCCCTTGTCCCCTTTCTTGTTTATAATCATGGCTGAGGCTTTGTGGAGATCCATCTGTTGATGTATTTACTAATTTAGCATCGGACAAGTACTTCCACATTGGCTTGGTGTCTAGCATGTGGAAGTTGTCCGTAATACCTCTCAAAACCTTAGGAAATTCACTTTATGAGTTAATAATTAAAGTGAATGACCTTTTAACTAATGTGAGTTTAATTAAGTTAAATGTCTAAGTTTCTCGCATTAGTAACATAAGTGAGTTGATTAAATCCTAGCCATTAGAACTAAAGTTAAGGGGAGATCTAATCTCATCCCTTGATCACTTTGGAAAAGATCTGGGGTTTTGGATTTAGGGTTAACTCAACATTATTAAAGGCAGCCTAAGTGAGAGGATGAGACACACAGAAAGTATATTGGAGCAAAGGAAGACTCTTTGCTCATGTGCTTGTATCACAGACAGAGTGATGAGATCTCATTGATTGGGTGAAGAGGACCAGTGTTGCCAGAATCGGACCGGAACCGGCAAAACCGGCCGGTCCGACCGGTTTCAGGGCATTTCCGGTTCAAACCGGTGAAGAGAACCGTTTTTGACCGGTTCCGTACGGAACCGGTTTTTTTCTTTGAACCGGCCGGT